>CM050163.1:279793972-280138972 GCA_027410445.1 Discoglossus pictus
ATAGATGAGGAAGGCTAGGAAGGATGATTTGTGATGGGCTTATGAAATGGCGCTGTGTATTCAGCAGCCTGTTACCTGCCATCCAGCTGTAGCCTTCCTCACCAAATCATGTGTGTGTGCTTGATATCATGAGTGACAAATACATAATAAAAAGACCCGAATCACTACAAAATGTGCCTGTTGGAAAAGGAGAGACCACTGAGTAGGAAAAACACAGGGCATTCTGTGCAAACCCATCACTATGTAATGGGCTATACTCACTAAGGCAGGGACAGTCATTATTATTCAGAAAACTATTCAAGGGTCAAATGTATTGCTCAAAAATAGGTCAAGATGTACACCAGATTATTTCATGGATATGCCGATATTTTATAAGATTGTAAGCTCTGAGGAGAACAGGGCTGTTACCTGCTCCTGTACTTATGTACAAATGTGCTGCCTGGTCTTATTGTTATTGCATTTAAGTGCGTGTCACATTTTATCCATTGCACCGTAGAGCTAAGGAGTCTGTTTTTGTTAAGTCGTATTCGACTATCTGTGACCCTAAGGTAGTATGATTATGCTCATCCATAAGTTTTTCATGGCAAAGATACTAGAGTGGGTTGCCAGTTCCTTCTCCAGTGGACTGCAATTTGTCTGACCGATCTGCTGTGACCTGCCCATCTTGTGTGACCCTACATGGTATAGCTCAAAGCTTTATTGAGGTACACAAACCCCTTCACCACGACAAGGTAGCGATCCTGAAGGTGTCTGTTAGCCCTCTGCAAACATAATAATAACATACCTCCCTACTGTCTATTTTGGATGGAAATCCCCATGTCCCTCTTAGCCATACAAGTACCCCTCTTATGAAGGAAACACCACCTGCTGGACGCTGCTGTGTGTTATCTGCCACTACGCTAACCTAACCCCTAAACCCTAACCCTAAAAGGTAACCCAAACCTCAATTCCTAACACTAAAAACAAAGTTGCAGCTGGCAGAGTCGCGATGGAGCGGGCAGAATGGTGCTTGAACGCTCACCATATATCAGGAAAGGCCCAGAAAGTCCAACTTTTAAGGGAAACCCCCTGTTTCCCAGCCCTGATTGTGTTCCACTTTCTGCAGTTCCTCCTGTTGTTTTCCTTCCAGTCTAGGAAAAGTATTAAGAGTATAGATTTATATAACACTAGTCAACTGCCGGGCAAAAGTGACAGTATAATATTTTGTGCTCTGTCTCTTTGTGCTCTCTCTCTCTGTGTACCCTGTCTCTCTCTACGCCCGTCTCTCTCTCTCTGTGCCCTCTCCCTCTCTCTCTGTGCACTCTCTCTCTGCACCCTCTCTCTCTCTCTTTCTCTCTTCTTCCTTCTATCTTTTCCTCCCTTCTTCTTTCTCTCTCTCCTTCTCTTTCCCTTCCTCTCTCTCGCTCTCTCTCTCTCTCTCTCTCTCTCAACCTCCTTCTCTCTCTCTCTCTCTCTCTCTCTCTACATTTCCTTCTCACTCGCTCTCCCCCCTCCTTCCTTCTCTCTCTTTCCCTCCTTGCTCTCCTTTTCTCTCCCTCCCTCTCCCTTTGCCATGCAATGCAAGGCTCGCAGCTTGTTCTCAATTCTCTTTCTCCCCCTCTCTCTCACTCCTTCTCTTTCCCTCCGTCCATCACTCTCTCTCTTCCTCTCCTTCTCTCTCCCTCTCCTTCTCTCTCCCGCCATATCCTTCTCACTCTCTCTCCCCCTTTCCTCCTCACTCCCTCCCTCCTCCTCTCTCCCTCCCCCTCCTTCACTCTCCCTCCCTCTCCTTTTCTCCCTCCCTCTCCATTCGCCGCACAATACGAGCCTCGCAAGGAAGCTATGTAATAATATTTATAATAACATATTGGCATTCTAAAGGGTGAAGAAAGGAGGGTAACATATTGTAAGAGACAGTGAGGAAAAACTTAGTTTAATTTACAATTTGTTTGAGGATTTGGAAGATCCAGAAGAATAAATAGTAAAGGTAATGGAGTAGCAGAGATCGGGAGTAAGGCTTCCTAATTCAAACCCATGTCCATTTATTGACAACCCCTGCAGTAAAGCAAGGAAATAGCTCTCCAATTACATATAGCATCTGTTTTCAAACTGAAGACACCTTCAATGAATATGTTCAATAAGACCAAGCAGCCATATGGTAATTGTGTCTTAGATGTTCTATTTATTATAAGCACACTAGCGACTTGCCAGTCAAACATGATGGCAATGATGTTGGTCACAAAATGCGAGGATATGGCCCCTGTGAGCACCTTCGGCGCTCATCGCGAGCCCCGCGCAGAGCGCCTTCTGCCTCTTCCCCCGGTCTACTTTACAGGCCCCGCGATAAGCGCCTTTGGTGCTCATCGAGAGCCCTGCAATGAGCGGCTTCACCGCTCATTGCCGTTTTTGCCAAGCCACACCTTTCCTGCTTTGCAATGATCCCCTTCGGCGCTTATTGAGACCCCCACGATGAGCACCTTTGGCGCTCATCACCTGGCTCGCAATGAGCGCCTTTGGCGCTCATTGCGAGCCTCTCCCCCTATGTACTTTATATGCCTGTGTAGTTTAGGGGCTGTCACAACCTACAATGATGATGGAGTATAAAGGATCCTAGTCCTCTTATCTCCTGTAGGTTTTAGACCTAAGATTTGGGTGACTCAGACCAATGGACCTTCTTTGCGGATGCAAGAGCATAAGTCCCAGCTTTTGGTAGTGTGCCTGGGAAAAACCTGGAAGGGAGTCAGAACGATCTCCTCTGCCAGCATATGCCCTTGGGTCAATAATACACCTGCACACAAAGTCTTGATGAAAATTATGAACCATGTTTTATTTTAGAACAGCATATTTAACCACATCACACAAGAATGGGGGAAGTGGCTACCGTTAGCCAGCCCCAAATGACGTCTGGCCAATCATGAAGGGGAACTGTGCGTGAACCAATAGTCCCCTCCCAGGTCCGCCCACTAGGCGAGGCCAACTAATTAATTTGGGCTTTGAATGTCCAGGGGAAAGCACCTTGGTTCTCCTGTGCCCACGCTATGAAGGCTGAGAAGCCTTCAGGCCATCCCATTGTTTCTGGGTGCCTGCCTGTCTGCTCTCCAGCTGTGAGCTTCCCATTGTTAGTTCTCTGCTGGACACTAGCTAATGGGATTAACAGGCCTTTGGGAACAAAGGAGGCTTGCCTGTATTCACTGGCTTCCCCATCCACAATATAATGACATACTAATATAATAACATACATTCATATTTACAAATATAACACCCAATGTTTCACACACATACAACCAACACATCCCACCAGCTCCCTCACATGACACCCATTACAATGAGCCTAAACATGGAAGGGATGGGAATATGCTAAGGGATAAACTTATAATACTTTATCCCCTAGACCACAACATAACCATATATCCATAACAAGTGGGCCCCAAACCTTTTGTTCTTCCACATGGCAACAGCATGTGGAAGATAACCCAGCCCAAAATGGCCACTGCTGCCAGTCACAAAATGGCCCCAGCATAGTTTACACCAAATCCAATATGGCCACTGGCTGATTCATGACAATCCTTCCCCAAGCGGGCAGGGAACATCAAAGATTTTCCCAGCTACGCTGATAGTCATGAATCTGCTGGTTTGGCCCGGCCCTCTGCATGCTAGGCAAGTTCATGTCGGTGCGCACACAGTCCCAAGGTGCAGAGTAAAGACCTCCCCCAGCCCTTGGCCTTGCTCCCACTGTATAGAGCAAATTGCTTCTTCCCATGCAACCCCCACCCAAAACAGTCCAGGATCCCATCTCTCTGTTTTTGGCAGCAGCATGGAAGTCTCTGGGGACACAGTGGGTTGCACCCATACATTCTTCTGAGGCAAAACCGTATTTTTGGGAGCCCCATAAAACAACCCCTGTCCCATAGCAACCCCTTTCCCTCCAGCCAGTCCCCACAGCTGGGCTGGGGTCTCTAAAACAGTCTCTGGGCCTATGGGATTGCAAGGGGGCAGTCCAGTACTTCCCTCAGCAAAATCATTATTGTTGGTAGCCCAATAACACAATAACTGCAGTAAAGTACATACCGGTCTGCGCTTGACTCCAGCGTCCCTGATGGAGTCCGGACTTGGATGCTCTGTTTGCTCTGGCTCCTGGAGATCTGTATCTTTGGACAGACCCTCCTGGTTTTCTTCCCCTTGGTCTGTCTGTGTTGCAGCCTGGAGAACTACGCTGTTCCCACCCAGGCTGTGCTTTGGGGCCCTCAGCTGACCCTCTTCTTCTATGGCCTTTTGCTTGGTACCCTTATCCCAGTCCTCCAGGTTTAACTGGGCCTTTGGAGCGGTGTCTGTTCCAGTGGGCCTCTGGACATTGGTTATCCAGGGTATCTCCCCACTTGGTTCACCCTCTACTATGGTGCCACACTGCACCCACGGCTCCTTTGCCAAGGCTGGCAAGCTTGCTGCCCCTGTCGGGTTCTTGGTGCCCCTGGCACTCTCCTGGTGGCCCTGGCACTCTTGCTGTGTGAGGCCTGGTTCCCTGTAGCTAAGAACCAGTTCCTTTCCCTCCCCACAGTCCATTACATAGCCCACCTGGGCTCTGTGCTTCCCTAGCACCTTTTGTAGCAACTCTCCTGGGGTGTCAGAGTACAGATTTTGGTTATCTGTTGTAGGCTGGGGAATCTTATCCTTCCCACCCAACCTGACCTCTACGGCCTTTTCCCCAGAGTGCATTACATAGCCCTCCCCACAGTCTCTTGGGTGGCTATCCTGAGCCCCTGGCTCCATTAGCAGTTCTGGCCCATACACATTGCCTAGAACTTCTGAGGGCAGACTAAGTTCATCTGGCCCTACCTGTTGAGCAGTTACTGGGGTTTCTACCAGGATTTGTGCTGGAAGGTAGTCATCAGGTGAGACCTGTTTGGAGAAACTGTGCTCTGCTAGCATTTCCTCTGGGATTAAGTCTCTTGGGGTATCAGGGGACAAACATGGGTTATCTTACCCCACCCAGGGAACATTCCCCTGGGTCTCTGGCTCTTGGAGCTGGTGATTTGGTCCCAAGCTGACTTTACCATCCCTTCTAGGCTCTGACACAGTCTCTGCATTTTTTAAAGGAACGCATTCTCCATCACTATGTTCTCCCCAGACCCCTTGCACACAATCACTTCGGTACATACCATCTGTGTTGTAACGATCTGGCGACCAGTACTCTTGACTGGGTTGTTCCCCTCTTGATGGGCAAAATGTCTCCCCATAGATCTCGTCCCACAACTCAAAATACTCCTCCTCCAGCTGCAGTTCCTGCTCAATCAGGTGTACCATTAAATTAGCCTCCATGGACCATGGTTCCAGTCCCAGACCAAGACAGCGTTCCACAAACAAGTTGTTGTGCCTTTTAAAGGTTCCTATGCCCCCTTCAGGATCACCATACACAATGTCTTGGAGGCCAGAATCTATCTCCAAGCGGAAATCAAACTCCTCTCCAAGGCCACCAACTATTCTGGCGTGAAAAACGTGATATTGGTTCTCCAAGGCAACCTCTTTTCTTACTAGTACTTCCAGCCAGCCCATTAGCTCATCGTCCTGCCACAGATTCAGAATCGCCATCCATTTCTCTAGACGCAGTGTCTCTCTGTAGCCAAGTCTTTGCTGAGCTGGAGTTCTCGCTCCATTGCGCTCCTGCCAGATCCTCTGGCAATACTGGTCTAGTACGTTGGACACCTCTTGTGCGGTCATCTTACTGGGGTATAAGTGCCTGGCTGCTTTAAACCGTCTTGTTGCTTCTTTGGTGATATCCGTCTGTTCCATTCTTGGTCTTTCTGTAGAGTCTCTCACCAATGCCACCAATTGTCACAACCTACAATGATGATGGAGTATAAAGGATCCTAGTCCTCTTATCTCCTGTAGGTTTTAGACCTAAGATTTGGGTGACTCAGACCAATGGACCTTCTTTGCGGATGCAAGAGCATAAGTCCCAGCTTTTGGTAGTGTGCCTGGGAAAAACCTGGAAGGGAGTCAGAACGATCTCCTCTGCCAGCATATGCCCTTGGGTCAATAATACACCTGCACACAAAGTCTTGATGAAAATTAGGAACCATGTTTTATTTTAGAACAGCATATTTAACCACATCACACAAGAATGGGGGAAGTGGCTACCATTAGCCAGCCCCAAATGACGTCTGGCCAATCATGAAGGGGAACTGTGCGTGAACCAATAGTCCCCTCCCAGGTCCGCCCACTAGGCGAGGCCAACTAATTAATTTGGGCTTTGAATGTCCAGGGGAAAGCACCTTGGTTCTCCTGTGCCCACGCTATGAAGGCTGAGAAGCCTTCAGGCCATCCCATTGTTTCTGGGTGCCTGCCTGTCTGCTCTCCAGCTGTGAGCTTCCCATTGTTAGTTCTCTGCTGGACACTAGCTAATGGGATTAACAGGCCTTTGGGAACAAAGGAGGCTTGCCTGTATTCACTGGCTTCCCCTCCACAATATAATGACATACTAATATAATAACATACATTCATATTTACAAATATAACACCCAATGTTTCACACACATACAACCAACACATCCCACCAGCTCCCTCACATGACACCCATTACAATGAGCCTAAACATGGAAGGGATGGGAATATGCTAAGGGATAAACTTATAATACTTTATTCCCTAGACCACAACATAACCATATATCCATAACAAGTGGGCCCCAAACCTTTTGTTCTTCCACATGGCAACAGCATGTGGAAGATAACCCAGCCCAAAATGGCCACTGCTGCCAGTCACAAAATGGCCCCAGCATAGTTCACACCAAATCCAATATGGCCACTGGCTGATTCATGACAGGGGCCTACTACCTTGGGTTCAGTGTTACTGGCTTGAGTTAAATGTTACTGCCTTGTATTAAGTGTTACCGGTTTGTATTAAGTCTTAGTGCTTAGGTCTCGTATTTACGTCCTTCAGCCTGGTTTTACGTCCTTCGGCCTAGTTTTCGTCGTGTTTATGTTTTTTCGGCAGCCATTTTGTTTCTCGTTTCGACAATTTTCAAACTTGAAAAAAGGCAAAGTATGCCTCAAATTAACTTGAAACCTCACTCACAGTCTCCCTGGCTCTGTGCTGTGTGTGAGTGAATTTGAGACATATTTGTGTGTTTTTGCATGTTTTTCCAGTTCGGTGGTTTGGCTGTTTAAAGTCTTATTTTTGCGAGCCCCACAGTCCATCTACGTACTTCAGGTCCTAAGTCATACAGCCTGTAATTTTTGCCAAGTCCCGCGTGTCTCGGGATGAGCGCCAGCTCATTGCAGCCTAAGTCCTGCATGCATTTGGTTGGCATTGCAGCCTAAGTCCTGCGTGCCTCAATGGCTCGCCTCAGTTTGTGAGGCTCGCAGTTGCGGCCCAATGCGCCTCGCAGATTGACAACTATTATATGTGATACTTAATTTTCTTAATATTTTGTGTTTGCGTTTATTAGAAGTCAAGCATTCAACATTCCTCCCAACCCTTCAAGTTGTCAAAGATAGACACATATTATTGGATGTTTGTTTGGATTGTTTAGTCATGTCTGACTCTCTGTGAGTCTTCATGGACCATAACACACCATGCTGATCCACTTGGTATGCATGGCAGAGATACCGGAGAGGGTTGCCACTTCCTTCTCCAGTGGGCCACAGCATACAGCTCCTGGTATTCATAGGTGGTCTCCCATCCAATTACTGACCAGGCTCGACCCTGCTTTGCTTCAGGGTGGTGTGACCTCTTAGTTCCATGACTAGAATCGAACCCAGGCTGCAGCGGTAAAGCACCACATCCTAACCACTGGACCACCAGGGATCCCCATTATTGAATACAGACTCACTATTTGCAAGCCTTACTGCTATTTACTAACATCCTGAGAGTTGCTGGACAAAAAGAGACATGAGTGAATTAAGATAGAGAGATTTGTGAGATTGCCCTTTCAAAAACAGGGACATGTGGGTATCAGTTGAGAGGTATTACAAGTATTGTTAAAAGGTTCCTCATAATTATAACACACATAGATACGTTATTATATCACAGATACTTGTGTTGCCCATTATGACGGAGAATCTGGCTAATGGAAATGTCAGAATTTATATTCAAAACAGTGGTTGCCAAGAGGTATATTATGGTCTACCAATGGGTCTGGTAGATCTCAGAGTGACAGGCTTAATACCATTTTCATCACTTACTGTGCAGAGAGAACCACATTCACCTTGGCTACATAAGTTACAGAGAATGAGAAAAGCAGATCTTTCGTATTTAGTATATAATATCACATTACATTAAACTATACCATTTTCATAATACAGTTGTTTATACATAGTGAAAACATTAATTATGCCCGGAATGAACCCAAAGAGCACATTCAGTTACAAACAGACAAGACATCCACAGATTTCAGATGTAATCAGCTTAGCAAACTGTGATTGGCTGCATTTCTTTGGGCAGAGTGAGTAAAAGATAAGGGAATAAAACGTATTGTATTATTTTAACGTTTTTTTTGTTAAAAGGACCATGTAAAGCTTGTTTCTTTTTTAATCTGAAACAGTGCATTTCAGTGCTCTACCCAGGCCATTTTGGGCCAGTGCATTATACTGATTCTTGCTGATTCTAAAGCTACAAAACCTGGGCAAGGACGTTAAGGCTTTATCACACTTGGTTCCAGATTAAGGGACTTATTTTGTAATGGCAGTTATTTGTGATTAAAAGGATACAAAAGTGAAAACAGTCTCTCTGGGTATATTGGTGTGAACCTGATCAGCAACAATATAATTCTCACGTTTATTTGGAGACGTTATCATAACTACTATCACATATAATAATTGTCAAACTGCTAGTTGGTGTCACGCTTGCGAGACTCGCGAAGCGAGCCGTTGAGGCATAGAAGCCTTTCGAGCTCGAATCGCTCATCGCCCTGCGAGCCTCGCAAAGCGAGCAGTTGAGGCATTGAAACACGCGGAACTTAGCCTGCAAGCAGTTAAGAAACGCAGTTGAGGAACGCAGGACTTAGAAAAAAAATTACTACCTCGGAATCTCGGGGGGGACGACCTTGCAAAAACACGATTTTAACGGCCGAACCGCGGAAATCGAAAGACACAAAAAACAAGACAAAACCCCCCCCCAAAAAAATACCAAAACACTCACACACAGCACAGGGGGAAGTCTGGTAGTGAGGTTGCACGCAAATTTAAGCCGAATTTGCAGAGTTTCGGCACTCACAAAATGGGCTAAGCGAGAAAAAAAATGGTGGACGAACAAAATGAAAACGAGGCTAAAGGAGACGGAAGCATGCAAATCACCCCCAGGCACATACGAGTTCACCAGGAACGACCTTGCAATCTCGGGGGTAAACAAAAATGACCTCGCAAAAATACTAATTTAACGGCCGAACAGCGCAAATCAAAAAACACAAAAAATCAGAAAAAAATAAAAATAAAATAAAAACACACTCACACACAGCACGGGGGGAAGCCAGGATGCCTGGGAGTGAGGTGTGGAAAGAGACACAGTGAAGGGAGAGGGGGAAAAGAGACACAGGGGAGGGAGAGGGGGGCAAAGAGACACAGGGGAGGGAGAGGGGGAAAAAGAGACACAGGTAAGGGAGAGGGGGAAAAGAGACACAGGGGAGGGAGAGGGGGGCAAAGAGACACAGGGGAGGGAGAGGGGAAAAAAGAGACACAGGTAAGGGAGAGGGGGGCAAAGAGACACAGGGGAAGGAGAGGGATGAAGATACGCTGGGGAGGGAATGGGGGAAAAAGACACAGGGGAGGGAGAGGGGGCAAAGAGGCACAGGGGAGGGAGAGGGGGGGAAGACACAGGGGAGGGAGAGGGGGGAAAGAGACACAGAGGAGGGAGAGGGGGGCAAAGAGACACAGGGGAGGGAGAGGGGAAAAAAGAGACACAGGTAAGGGAGAGGGGGGCAAAGAGACACAGGGGAAGGAGAGGGGTGAAGATACGCTGGGGAGGGAATGGGGGAAAAAGACACAGGGGAGGGAGAGGGGGCAAAGAGGCACATGGGAGGGAGAGGGGGGAAAAGACACAGGGGAGGGAGAGGGGGGAAAGAGACACAGAGGAGGCCCGCGATGAGTGGAAAAGTTACGGGCTTGTGCATGCGCTCATCGCGAGTACCATAAAGTAGAGGGGTGAGAGGCGCTTATTGAGAAACCCGCGATGAGCCCAGGAGAGCCTTGTATTGTGTGGCAAACCGCATTGCGAGGCTTCAAATTTTATTGCCATAATTTTTGACAGGAAAGTCGATAGTATCCTAAAATAGTTAAGGATTTCTCCAACATTCCATTATCTCTTAACTCTTTTTTTCATGAGCCTTTAACTTTGCATTGGTTTGACATATCTGTTTTAAATTTTGTATTTTAGGAGGGATTGAGGGGTCTGAATTTTTCTACCAATTTTCATGAAATTCTGTCCAGCCAAAAAAAGTTGATTTATGTTAAATTTTGGTGTGATGACATGGAGCCACATTCAATTGAGCGATTCGGAGATTCGGAGGCCTCTAAGTCAGGTCACAGACTATTTAGCTATTCAATTGGTGTCTTTTTGCAGGCTCAGATCGGATTTGACTTACAACTTACACCTTTTTTATGTGTCATTTCGGGGTTAAATCCATCTTGGGTATAAATGATTTAATACATATCAGGCCACCCATATGGACTAGAACAGTATGGGCATTCATTTTAATATTTCTTGATTTTGCTGGTTTGTGAGTCTGATCGCAGATCAGACCCCTGAACCTAATTGATTGACATGTAACCTCCATGTTTTACTACCATAATTATGACAGTCTCATTTTCTATTGGCTAATTCGAAATGGGCGGTTACGGGCTTGCGGAATTGATCAGGTTTCCGCCCTGAACTGCTACGACCCAGTGCATGGTTTATGGTTTCGACTTCGGGCCCCCTAACTTGCCCCCTTGAGCAATTGAATAGCATCGCAATCGAGATCAATGGAAACTCGCAACTCACTCGCAGACATTCATCCGTCTGCGATTGAGTTATGGGCTTGGAATTTAATATGGCCCATGGTGTTTTTTTCCATAGGATTTTTTTTTTATATTTGATCACGTGTAGGAAAAAAATGGCTGAATGTATTTATTTGAAATTTGGCTATGTAATAGTGATGTAAAAAGTCTACATGCCTTTTTTGGATTTTTTTAGATACTTCATGCCGCTTTGAGATGTAATAGTTTAATGCAATGGACATGAGACTTGTGCACGTGAGCTACTGTCACATTCCATGCATTTTGATTGGTCATTTATGGTCTGGTGGTGTTTTTAGTGGTTTTATAGTTATTGTCTGTAATGGAGGACGTTTTCCAGAGGGAGTGAGCAAATTACCTTTCAAATCAGTGGTTCCCAAACCTCTCCTCAACGTTTCCAGATAGGCCAGGTTTTCGATTTAACAGTGTGAACAAAGGTGAGGAAATTAGTTTTCAACAGGATCATCTAATTTTCTCACCTGTGTTCACACGGTTAAATCGAAAAAATGACTTGTCTAGGGAGCCTTGAAGAGATTTGAGAACCACTATAAGTGCTTTACAAGTATATCATCTCACATGCAATGGCAGATTTTCACAAGAGGGGAAGAGTGTGATGTCATCAGTAATATCATGGATAATGTCATTATTTACACCATACATGATGTTGTGAATGATGTCACCTAATGTCACAGATCATAGAAAAAACTTTGCATGGGGAGGGAGGGATGTTATAGAGACAGTTAATTCAGCACAACTTGGAGCACATCCCTGTAACATACTCATAAAAACATGTTGAAATACTTTAATTCTTGAAATAGGTGCAGTTTTCATAGAAAAAATCCTAAAAGAAGTGTATGTTTACATGAGCTCTGGGGGGGTAGACAGGCAGCAAGAGCTCCGTGCTCAGAGCAGAAACAGAGAGTTATTTAACCCTTCTCAAACACATCTGTGCAGAGAACTTACTGCTTCAAACTGCTAAATATGTGTTTTGTGGGTTAACCAGCAGCTGAATGCATTCCTGAACCCAAGGAAAAGCTATACATCTATGTTTGCAGCATTTTCTACTGCTCGCTATCGGCAGATGTTGTTAATCATGGGGCAGTCAGGAGTCTGTTTGTAAACAGAAAAAAAAAACAATAGATCATTTTAACATAGAATTTTGTGCTCTTTTACACAAGGAAGAGCACTTATGGTGAGGTAACTGTCCCTTTAAGGTTGCGTGCTACCTTAACTTAATAATTTCCTGCATTTTTCCAGCCTTACATTGTAACTATAATTTAATGCAGTTTTTGCCAATAGATAGTGGCAAAACAGGTATGGACTGAGAATGTCCTGTGTACATACACTTAAGCTTAGTCGGATGAAAAATGAGCACAGGACTTCAATAATATATATTATAATGGTATTGGTATTGTTATCGACATGTCTATTAAGTTTAATATAGCAGCACTATACATAACATTACCAAGTCTGCCAAACTGGCTCATGCACTGGCCACACTGTATATGACTGTAAGTCTGTGAGTCTGTGAGTTTTCAATCTTGCAATGTGCTTTGGGGAAAGCACTATGGACACTGGATTCTAAGCTCAAATACAGGGCTCTCCATGCTTTGGAATGTGTTAATATTGTTTTTCCTTGATCACAACGTATTTATAGCATTACAGAATATGTTGGCGCGTTACAAAAAAAACAATAATAATAAACGATAATAATAAAATGTAGACTTGGGCTAAGCACACACACTGGATAACCTTAAAATTAGTTGTGCAGAGCTTACACTGGACATCCTGAAAGAGAACTTACCATACAAGCATGTACTTGCCATGCACAAACTGAACTGAAACGAGCACATACTTGAAATATACAAAATGTACTGACCGAGTATTTACACTGGATGGACCCAAGCATACATTTAGGCCAAACAAAGTGGATTTGACAGAACCTATATATGTCATTATCAAGAATGCAAACTAAACACACAGAGTTGACTGGATTGGGAACACACACTGGAAACATTTAACGTGTATTGGTCTAAATACACATAATGGACATAGAAAGTACTTAAACCTGAACATACATTGGATGCATACAAGGGGAACTGGACTCAGGACACACTTGTATGATCATTGGGCACATCTCTATCAGGAGGTGAAACTGAAACAGATGGAGAAGTTAAATCTTACACATTTATTCAGAACAAGAACCCCTGTGCAACAAAATTCCTGTCTGTCCAAAATACTAACTGGTGACATTTATAGGGACAACATTACTTTAGGATAAAAGCCTAAATCAGGGACTCTCCTTCTGGAAACAGAGTGTCTGGTCATAAGAATAATCAAAGGGCACATTGGTACAGTGTACAGGTTCTCTCCTTCGACGTGCCATCAGACTTACTATCGGTCACCTCCAATATTTCCAAATCTTGGAAATCTCCACTTGAAGGGATGATTCTTAGTGAGGTTAGAATTCCTAGTAAATTCAGGACTAAGCTTCTTATAGCCTTGGAAGGTAGCTGGAAAAATAATTGCTAGCTAAAGTGCATTATACTAGCAAAAACAATGAAACTAGTCCTTCATACATGGATTCATAATCTAGGGATCTGTATCATTTCGAGACACCATAAGATTTAATAACATTAGAGTAGTTAAAACATTTCTGATATTGTTCTAATAATTACATATATGTGAAGTGTACAATTTAAAAATATATGTCTATCGATAGATAGATAGATAGATAGATAGATAGCAAATTAATATTTTCTACATAAAGCAATTTGGTTTCACTCCCTTGGTGTAATCCCGAAAGCACTATGTAAACTTTAGAGTAATTAAAACAATATAGGTCCTGCTCTTTGGGGAGCAAGGTTTATTTACATCTTGCGATCAATACATATAATTCATTTAAAGGAAAAGTACTTTGTATCTGTAGGCAGGGACTCACACAGAGATGCCCAGGGGCTCTCATGCTAATTGTCAAAAACACAATTACCCCATAATTGTTCAGTTTTATCTAATTTAGCAGGACATTTCAGGAGAAATTCTAAAATGGGCAGTCATAAAATAGGTATAGTTTTGTTTCACTGTCACTGTGGAAGCTTGAATATAATGTCTGCTGCCCTATATTGAATATAATACTTTGCAAACAAGGTTTACATTATCCACAAAATAGCTCTGTTTGTATTGCATATTAACAAATGTATGGGAGATTGAAGATTTTCTTGCTGCAGTGTTTGAATGACAAGTTTCAAGCTGTGACCACTGACACAAAATGGAGCCATGCTTGCAGTTTACACATCCAAAAATGTATGAGTTTTGCATTTTACTTTATCACTACAAAGGAAAAGCCGTTGTAATCCTATATAATGACCCAATGAGTTTCTACCTAAATTATTTTGTAATTATTAATCTGCTCCATCATCATTTTGACTTGGCATTACAATACAGACAATTGGTAGAAAAGTGCTAGCAATCAATAGTATTGGGGCAGGTAATATTAATTATATTATGCTTTCTTTTTCAGTCCTCTTGTACACTACACTGCAGTGCTTGAACCATTGGTAATTGAATTTCCCATGATATACTGACATCTGATTAAATAGAAAAGAGTTCCATTAACAACATTGGAGCTGGAGTCAGTAGAGCAGATGTCAAGCTTTTACTGAGCTGCCTGTGTGTGACTGCAATATAACAGCTGCCACCAAACTGTTTTGCCCACTCCTATTTTCAGCAGTTAATGTGTCTTAAGGAGGATTACAGTCTTAAAAGAATCCAAACATGGCAGGCTGTGCAGTTCTAGCATTGCCATGTTATAAAAAAGACTACCGAAGAAAATTGTATATGTAAATTAAACATGGTCTGTGGTATTTGCAGGTTTAAGTAGTTACATCTAGGTGAGGGCAGAATTGCCATGGTCTGAAAACTATTTCTCCACCAAATATGTTAGCCCACTAAAATAAAAATGTATTTGAAATGCTAAGGTTTTCTTCATGGGTGCTCTATCAAGGTCAATAATTATTGATTTAAAAGAGCACTCCAGTTCCATACTTTTTATTACACAATAAGAAGAGATTGTTTCATACTTTACAAAAGTATTTTTTGCATGATATATACAATGCAGGAAAAAAGTATTTGATCCCCTGCTGATTTTGAACGTTTGTCCTCTGACAAAGAAATGATCAGTCTATAAATTTAATGGTAGGTGTATTTTAACAGTGAGAGACAGAATAGCAAAAAAAAAAGACACAAAAAACACATGACAAAAAAGTTATAAAATGATTTGCAGGTCAGTGAGGGAAATAAGTATTTGACCCCTTCGTCTTAGTACTTGGTGGCAAAACCCCTGTTGGCAATCACAGAGGTCAGACGATTCTTGCAGTTGGCCACCAGGTTTGCACACATCTCAGGAGGGATTTTGTCCTACTCCTCTTTGGAGATCCTCTCCAAGTCATTGACTATGGCCCCCAGCTGCCTTGAGATCATTAACAAGATCCTCCCATGTAGTTGTGGGCTGATACCTCACCGTTCTCATGATCATTGAAACTCCACGTGGTGAGATCTTGCATGGAGCATGAGACTGAGGGAGACTGGTAGTTATTTTGTATTTCTTCCATTTGCGAATAATCGCACCAACTGTTGTCACCTTCTCACCAAGCTGCTTGGCGATGGTCTTGTAGCCCCTTCCAGCTTTGTGTAGGTCTACAATGTTGTCCCTGACATCCTTGGACAGCTGTTTGGTCTTGGCCATGGTGGAGAGTTTGGAATCTGATTAATTTATTGATTGCTTCTGTGGACAGGTGTCTTTTATACAGGTAACGAGCCGAGATTAGGAGCACTCCCTTTAAGAGAATGCTCCTAATCTCAGCTCATTACCTGTATAAAAGACACCTGGGAGCCAGAAATCTTGCTGATTGATAGGGGATCAAATACTTATTTCCCTCACTGACCTGCAAATCAATCTATAACTTTTTTGACATGCGTTTGTCTTTTTTTGTTATTCTGTCTCTCACTGTCAAAATACACCTACCATTAAAATTATAGACTGATCATTTCTTTGTCAGTGAACAAACGTTCAAAATCAGCAGGGGATCAAATACTCCCCCCCCCCCACTGCAAATCATATTATGAATTTTAACACTAAAACAATACATACATACATGAAAGGCAGTGTGCTTTATTTGACATAGCCTCAACTAAATAATTTACACCATGAGATTTCTACACTATATACCGTTCTTTTTTATACAAAAAAAGCCCTTGAAGTGTTTAAAATATGATCTTTCTAATACATATTATAAATATCATGTTAATAACAGTTAGGTCATGTTTTACACATAAATAATAATTAATTTAATGGTGTTATAAAGAACCATTTACCTCACTGTAAGTGCTCTTCATGGTGTAAAGATTGTATTTTAAAATGACCTATTTTTTTTATTACACTAATAACAGCTAAATCTAAAGTTTTATGTCTGTTTACAAACACAGTCTGTCCTGCCTGCTGTTTCATGATTAATAACGGACAGTCATGGCTTGCAATGAGGACAGTGATTGATAGGAGTTTTCCCCTGAACTCGGTGTTTCCAGCAGGCCATAATCTGCACAGATAGATTTGCTGAGCGTTAACTTTTTTTCTCTTTTGCTCATTACACAGAGCTGAAACTGCATGTCTGTCAGTGGACAGTCTGTGACACATGTAAACACAAACATTACTTTATTGAACTCTCAGTGAAAAATGCATGTATTTCAAAAATTCTAAAAGTATTTCAACATGCTTTTAGGAGATCTTTACTTTGATGTGGTCCAAATTGTGCTGAAGTTAGTGTCCCGTTAAGGATATCATATTTTAAGGCTCTCCCTTATCAAAATAACTAAAATAACATACTTGGTCTGTGGGTGATTTCTAAGATCTAGAGATGATGATTAGTGGTCTAGGAGGAACACGATTTAAGTGACTATATACAGTAATTTGCAGTTTTTACTGTATGAAATAAATCTGTTGCATGAGTTAATAAATTACACATTAAAGAACCACTGTAATGCCATGCTATTTTGCAGAATTACATATGATAACTGGCAACATATTGTTACAACCATATAACTATTAATTTCAGTTTATTAACTGTTATATGAATGCATTCTTTACAGTACGCTTCTATTGCCTTGACTGAGCTGATTGTTTGAGGGTTTTCTTTTCAGTAGAGTATGCCATTGTAAATGAATACATTATCCATTAGTCACTGGCATTCATATTGTCAGATTATAAGCATTATAGGCAGAGTAGGCTTCTGCAATACTGCATCATTCAAGGTACCAATGATAGAGGTGCTCATCAGAGAACGAACCAACCTTAATAGGTGAGTTCTATGGCCATGATAAGCCACTCTGAGAGCAACCTCTTTTAGCTCACTTGTGCCCTTCACAGGGAGAAATATCCTACACCCTGCTGAAAAGGCCCATTAAGAAGGGTACGTCTAGGGTTTGCTGTTTCTCCTGTTTAGGGTAAAATTGCCTGGTATTTCTGGGCTGGATCACTCTTTTGAGTGAGACCAGACTGATATACTACAGGATATTTCTTCCTGTGAAGGGCACAAGTGAGCTAAAAGAGGGTGCTCTCAGAGTAGATTACCATATCCAGACAACTACCTATTAAGGATAGTTTGTTATCTATCTGAGCACCTCTATTGTTGGTATTGATTAAAGGTACAAATTAAGAGAAATCTTTTATGGCAACCACATATGAGAGTACGCAAGCAAGTGAACCAAAAATACACTATTATTTGTATCTCTTATTAATATAAGGCCAACACATTCTGTAGCACTGGGGTACAGTAAAACATGGGCATGGAATTTAAGAGACCAATACAAAAGGAGTTCATGGCCTCGCCCTTGAGCTAACAATCATACACTACACTTATACAGGGAGTGCAGAATTATTAGGCAAATTAGTATTTTGACCACATCATCCTCTTTATGCATGTTGTCTTACTCCAAGCTGTATAGGTTCGAAAGCCTACTACCAATTAAGCATATTAGGTGATGTGCATCTCTGTAATGAGAAGGGGTGTGGTCTAATGACATCAACACCCTATATCAGGTGTGCATAATTATTAGGCAACTTCCTTTCCTTTGGCAAAATGGGTCAAAAGAAGGACTTGACAGGCTCAGAAAAGTCAAAAATAGTGAGATATCTTGCAGAGGGATGCAGCACTCTTAAAATTGCAAAGCTTCTGAAGCGTGATCATCGAACAATCAAGCGTTTCATTCAAAATAGTCAACAGGGTCGCAAGAAGCGTGTGGAAAAACCAAGGCGCAAAATAACTGCCCATGAACTGAGAAAAGTCAAGCGTGCAGCTGCCACGATGCCACTTGCCACCAGTTTGGCCATATTTCAGAGCTGCAACATCATTGGAGTGCCCAAAAGCACAAGGTGTGCAATACTCAGAGACATGGTCAAGGTAAGAAAGGCTGAAAGACGACCACCACTGAACAAGACACACAAGCTGAAACGTCAAGACTGGGCCAAGAAATATCTCAAGACTGATTTTTCTAAGGTTTTATGGACTGATGAAATGAGAGTGAGTCTTGATGGGCTAGATGGATGGGCCCGTGGCTGGATTGGTAAAGGGCAGAGAGCTCCAGTCCGACGCCAGCAAGGTGGAGGTGGAGTACTGGTTTGGGCTGGTATCATCAAAGATGAGCTTGTGGGGCCTTTTCGGGTTGAGGATGGAGTCAAGCTCAACTCCCAGTCCTACTGCCAGTTCCTGGAAGACACCTTCTTCAAGCAGTGGTACAGAAAGAAGTCTGCATCTTTCAAGAAAAACATGATTTTCATGCAGGACAATGCTCCATCACACGCGTCCAAGTACTCCACAGCGTGGCTGGCAAGAAAGGGTATAAAAGAAGAAAATCTAATGACATGGCCTCCTTGTTCACCTGATCTGAACCCCATTGAGAACCTGTGGTCCATCATCAAATGTGAGATTTACAAGGAGGGAAAACAGTACACCTCTCTGAACAGTGTCTGGGAGGCTGTGGTTGCTGCTGCACGCAATGTTGATGGTGAACAGATCAAAACACTGACAGAATCCATGGATGGCAGGCTTTTGAGTGTCCTTGCAAAGAAAGGTGGCTATATTGGTCACTGATTTGTTTTTGTTTTGTTTTTGAATGTCAGAAATGTATATTTGTGAATGTTGAGATGTTATATTGGTTTCACTGGTAAAAATAAATAATTGAAATGGGTATATATTTGTTTTTTGTTAAGTTGCCTAATAATTATGCACAGTAATAGTCACCTGCACACACAGATATCCCCTTAAAATAGCTAAAACTAAAAACAAACTAAAAACTACTTCCAAAAATATTCAGCTTTGATATTAATGAGTTTTTTGGGTTCATTGAGAACATGGTTGTTGTTCAATAATAAAATTAATCCTCAAAAATACAACTTGCCTAATAATTCTGCACTCCCTGTATACAAAGTGCTTTGCATTACTGAAGTACTAATGAAACAAAAGGTGAAGTAATTAAAAGGGAGAAATAAGGGCTTGGCAGATAATTGAGGGTTAATTAGTAATCAAGTCTGTGAGTGTATCAGCTGTAAAAATCTGTACTATAAAGTAATGTAACACAAATCATATGCGTGGGTGTGGACAGGGTAGGTGGTGTATAATTCAATAAGATAAAACATATGAAAAAACAATAGTTGTATTAAAATAGCTGCATGCTTCTGAATATGTGCAGGTAGGTGTTGAATACTAAAAACTCCTCCCACATGAGTGCCTCTACTGACAAATAACATAGGTACACCCTCAGGTTGCAAGCTAACAGGAAGTGCTGGAGCCAGTCAAGAGGGAACTTTTTATATACAGAGTTTTCCAAATATAGAGTTGTCTCTAAAAATGTATGTATGGTCATGTAGCTGGGACTTTTTTCCTAAATTAGAGTTATCCTTTAGAACAGGGGTGTCCAGGTCCTGCCTGGATCTGAGCATATCCCTGCTGCATGCAGAATCGCTTCTTCAGCCATGCTGATTGACTCACCTGTGCACAGAAAGGAAATCCTTAATTCCAGGCCTGTGTGCGGCCCAGCAGGACCAAACTTGGACACCCCTGCTTTAGAACAAATGTATTTAATTAATACTACAGTATGCATAACTGAGAGATGTATGGTACATTCAAACAGTATTCGGATCTATCCCTCTTTGCCTGCGCATTTCTTCTGCAGCACTGGCAGCTGCCGTTACAGGTGCCATCTGCCAGAGGGCACTGTGAGTTTTCAGGCACCATCAAGTTCCAAGGAAGGCAAAGAACTATTTTCCCCTCCGACGTGGCGCAACTCGACGGCGCTGAATCAACAGCGATGCCATCGCTATGTTCCGCGGGGACTCTGCCCCCCCAGGGCCTCGGGCGCGCCTCTCATAGCTCAAGGCTTTTTCTGTCGGCGCGCCTTATATGCTTAAATCGGCAGTGCCATCTGTCGGCCGGAGGCGGAACTGCAGCTGTCAGATTTTGCGATGGTGAAGAGGGAAAGGACCCATCATTCAAACCATGCTGTCCTGTTTATTCTTCATTATAAAATAGGTTTATTATTTTATTAAACAGATAAAAAATTGATTCATAAGAATTTTATGCAACCCCAATATCCATAACAGCAGTTTCTGCTGTCATCCATATGGAAAAAAATTCAAAGCTGCATTTTACTGCTGATCTGAAATTATATATCCGAAGTGTTACTTTATACGTTAATGCCGACAATATGCGCCTCATGATTTATGCATGGAACCAAGAGAATTGAAGAGATATGAATTAAAGTTGGTAATGAAAACCCTGTTATTGTAAATGCTGATGCATTTTAGTGCAGGGCCTTGGCTTATTTATGTAACAAGTCATGCTTTATGGTAATGTTAAAAGTCAAACAAATTGTACTGAAAAGATTCATCCTTCTGCATTTTCTAAAATATCTGTGGAAAACAATGAACTCAGTTGAATCAGTTTCTATGGGATTCTATAACAATACTAGGAAATATGAATATTAGCTATTGCTGCTGAAAACAAAGGGTGAAAGATATACATGACCCAAGCATCCATTTAGGCTTATCTAAAATGATTGACACCACACCGGTTGTTTGGGAGAAACACGGGCCACAGCTTTATTATAATTTTACCATTTAACATAACTTAAAACCTGTATATATTATACATATTAACATATAAACTAAAGGGGGGGGGGAGCCCGGCCACGGACAGTGACCTCACGCCTTGGGCCCTGCCCAAAGCCCCAATGCTTATCTTAAGCACGCCCTGTTAGGTAGGGCCACGCCCATTTGGGCCAGTGGACCGGGCAACTCACCTCCCGCCTAACCAATACAACCATACATATCAGAAATTGCCACTTCTCCAATAAACTTCTGCTCTTTACTTATATGACACATTTTTTTTTTTTTTTTTGCATAACAATACATAACTACTTTTTACATACAATTAAATTAGGGTGGGAGTGAGGGATTTTCCACGGAGACCGCGCTGAAGTGACTCCCGGCGCTCGAATGCGGCGGAAGTCCCACCCCCTCCGCTTGTGATTGGCTGAGGCAGCCTCACAGTCTCCGCTGGGTCACGTGACACTGCGGGCTGACCCAGGGAGCCTGTGCAGCCTCCGCGTCGACATGACCCAAGCATGATCCATTTAGGCTTATCTAAAATGATTGACACCACACCGGTTGTTTGGGAGAAACACGGGCCACAGCTTTATTATAATTTAACCATTTAACATAACTTAAAACCTGTATATATTATACATATTAACATATTAACTAAAGGGGGAGGAGCCCGACCACGGACAGTGACCTCACGCCTTGGGCCCTGCCCAAAGCCCCAATGCTTATCTTAAGCATGCCCTGTTAGGTAGGGCCACGCCCACTTAGGCCAACGGGCCGGGCAACTCACCTCCCGCCACGGAGCACGTGATCCCCCCCTGCTGTCAATCAAAGCCAAGGCCCGAACAGCGCTCTCCCTAAACTCTAACATTAATAACTCCAGCCCTATTTCCGTGAGGTGTACCTTGTTTTTCCCGAAAAAATCATCGGCACCGGCCGGCTCGAACTCCTTATATCTGATGGCAACGAAACCCAACTTCCGAACGAAACTTGCCAGCTGCTGGTTAATCTTCTGCCTTGATCTATCCAAACCGACGGGGTCTCGCGCATTCCGCCAGGATCTTCTCTTTATCATTCCCAGTTGTGTCTTTCCCTCTAACTGCGGCCAACCTGTGGGCCCAGTACAAGTACGAGTGACCCACAATCCACAGTTGCTTCTGTCCTCCTGAAAGCAGAAAGCAACATCGATTAGACTACTGCCTTAGGCCGTACATAAGACCGAAAACGCTCGACTCCCATCTATTAATCCGCTTGACCTCCGCATCCGGTAAGCCTAACCTAGCTGCTTCAGTAGCAGCCCCGATTCTGAACGAGTGTGTTCCAAACTCTGCCTGCTCCAAGCCCAAACTGTGTAGTGCAACTTTACGATCCTTTCAAATTGGTACCGGGATAATGCCGTCCCATCGGCATGAATAAACAGTGAACACCGTCCCACCGGTCGCTGACCAAGGTACTCCACCATACACCCGTAGGGACAACACTCCGTGCCCACCCGGTGTAACACCACCTCTTTCCCTTTATCCAGCTGGTCGGTCTTAGACCTCCGGAGCCATACCACTACCGTGCCTTCCCTGAGGCAGGCATCCACCACTTGTATACCCCCGGAACCGTGTCTACTGTTCGCTACTAACTCCCCTATCCGGAACGCTACGAAGAACGCCAGGGAAAAAGCCGTACGGAAAAGCAGAGATTCAAAGGGGGTCCTACACTTTACTGCCAACACCTGCGCCATTCGCAGTAACAACGAGAAGGTGATCGGCTGCCTGGTATCTGGCCTGCGATCCCCGTTAAACATGCTGCGCACCATCTTGCGCACTATGAACTCCTTTGTAAGGTCCCTCTGCCCTGCCAACTTGAACATGAAGGCCAGGGCCGTGACCTATCTACCAACTACTGCTTTCTTCTCGCCTTCCTCGGCACACCGCAGCAGAAACCAAAGCAGTATCCCTAGGGTCTTATCCTCTGATGTCGACCCACCGGCCATCTTAACTAAGTCGTTCCATTTTGCCCACATGCGTTTATACGCGGACCACGTCGTCGGGGCAACAGACTGTCTGATGAGTCTTGTCAGCTGGCAGCTCCAAGTTCCCAGATCTCCTCGGGAATGGCCTCCCCCATCGTGCTCACCCGGGGGGCCAGAGCCCTGAACCGTTCTTCCTGAAACCGAGAAAGGGCATCAGCAATGCCATTCTCTAACTCCAGTACCTGCCTCGCCTGAAACCATATGTTCCGGCGAAGGCAGCACAGCACTAGGTGCCGAAGTAATCTTACCACCGGTATGGAAGTTGCCGTGAGTTTATTTACTGCTTGTGCAACATCCTTACTTTCTGTTTGGAATAACACCCGCCGATCCCTAAACTCTGAACCCCTTAAGTGAACCGCCACTACTATGGGGAATAGTTTGAGGAATGTCAGGTTCTTCGTAAGACCTGCCACCTCCTATTCGTCTGGCCATGTCACGGCGCATCATTTTCCTTGAAAATATGCGCTGCACCCGACTGCACCGGACCCCCCAGTAAACAGTTTCAGATCGGCGCTAGTAGCACTCCCTTTCTGAATAATCGCTGATCCATTGAAGTCGGACAGAAAGACAGACCACACCTGTGCGTCGTCCCGCATGGCCCGGGATACTTTTATAAAGTGATGCGGCCTAATGACGCCTGCCGTTGCGAGTGACTTCTTCTCCTACAGCCTTCCTACAATACCCTTCCCATAGGTATAATCCTACAGGCAAAGTTCAACTTTCCCATAATGGATTGTAACCGTCGCAGAGTCACCCTGCGCGCCCCTGTTAGCGAGTTCAGCTCTCATGTCTGCCACTTTTTCCAGGGGAAGACTGCATTCCATTGTCTCGGAATCTATCTGAATCCCCAGGAAAGTCAATTTTGTCGTAGGACCCTCGGTTTTCTTGTGGGCCAGTGGTAACCCAAAATCCATACAGATTTTGGTGAACACTTCCAAGATGAAACGGTAGGTATCATGCCCTGCTGAACCGACGAACAGGAAGTCGTCCAGATAGTGTGTAATGCTCTTGTACCCAGCTTCCGTGCGTGTAACCCATTGCAAGAATGAGCTGAAGGCCCCAAAGTAGGCACATGATATTGAGCACCCCATAGGTAAACATAGTTCGATGAAAGAGTTGCCATTGACGTAGCAACCCAGGAGCCGGTGGCTCGACGGATGCACCGGCAGCAATCTGAATGCTGCTTCAATGTCCACTTTTGCCATGAGCGCCCCTGCGCCGGCAAACCTGACCATTTCGGCGGCCCGGGCGAACGATTCATAGGATACGGCTGATTGATCCTTTGCTATACCGTCATTCACCGACCCGCCTTTTGGGTAGGAGAGATGCTGGATCAATCTAAATTTTTTGGGAACGACGCCTAGAGGGGAAACGATAAGGTCCTGGATGGGGCAGGGGGGGGGGGGGAGTAAATGGCCCTGCCATCCTCCCCAGCTAGACCTCATTGTGCACCTTAGCTTCTGCTACCCCCGGGAATTCCCGCACCGAATGCAAGTTCGGTGCTGTGGACACCCGCAGATCTGTTGTGCATGGGATCCTAAATCCCTCCTGGAAACCTGCCCGCCGTTCTACCGTAGCGTTTTAGCCATGGCAGCATGCCGGGGAGGCGTATGGGCATCCTGCCCTTTGGCAGGGGGCTCTGTTCTGCCCCCTTCCTTTGGCTTGGTGGATATGGCCAGGGGGTGTTCACAGCTGCAGTTGGAGCACGCGTGCTTGAACCTGCATTTAGGGGCCCACTTACATACCCCTTCGTAGTATGCAAAACAGGTCTTGAGACCTGGAGCCGGGGTGGCGGTGGGTCTCCTGACCCCACCCCCTTCGGCACGAAAGGGCGGCATGACCCGCATCGGTGTCATAATGTTAAGCCAGTATGCCACCGCTTTGTCGCTCCATGCCATTGCTGGCCTAGATGCCAGGTACTGGTGGAATTCCTCGTCGTACCGCCACCATGCCATGCCCCCGTACACTTTGTGGGCGTTGCGTATCTCGTCTATGTATACGAACAACCCCGAGCCTTGCTCAGGGTGTTGTTCGCATAGCACGCATGCCATAATTGAAAAGGCCTGTAGCCTCATTTCAAAGGTTCTAGGCAACCGCCTATAAGACCTGCAACGGTCATCTTCTTCTCGTAGACCCCTCTCGCCTGTGTCCATGTCCATCTGTCTGGACATGGGAAGAAGAGAGAACAATTCGACGAATTCCCTCCTCCATATTTTTTCCTTAACCTCCTGCAGAAGATGTGCCCCCAGGTTGTCCAGTGCGCAGAAGCCGATTGGTCTCATGGCTGCGTCTGAGGCTACTGCATTGGTCCTGCTTGCTTGCGGGCCCGGCCCGCCCATAATCCCCGGGGGCCCTTGTGCCGCCACAACCGTGGCCGGCTCCCCACTGCCTACACTGTTGGACTGCTCAGTCCAGGCCCCTCTGGCTAGTTCCTCTATCCACGCATCAATCTCCTGTTCGCTTACCATGATGTTGTGTGTGTCTAAGAGGGCCTTAAGGGACCCCAAGAAACCCCCTTTTGTGTGTGGCAGTTTGCATTTGTCTGCTTCCTCCACTCCACCAACTGCTAGGACCTCACCTGCTTCTGGGAGCCTCGGAGTAGACACAGCCAATGGGGTGTCCCTACGTCTCTCCAGACGCCCTGGGGATTCTGACCGTCTGGCCCTCCGCTGGCTCAGTCCTCTCTCTGATCCGCAGGCACAGCTGCATCGGCCGGATCTCCTGCTCCTTGATCTTGATCGCCTTCCACACCTATGGGTGCAAGAGGAACAGTCACTGGCTCTCTGTGACCTGCATGCCCGTGCCCATACCGTTTGTTCCTCCCCTGAGGACTGGTCGTGATCACCTAAGCTTGCGCGGCTGGAATGGGCTAGCGCCCCAAGCTCTGCATTCTGTACTAGTACCCTTGACACTGCTTGGGGCAATGCAAATTCTACCTGTGGGTCAGGATTAGTCACTTTTTGCTGTGGCCTAACCGTAACGCCCTTAGTCTCGGTCCTCTGTCGTCTTAAGGGGGTGTGGGTGAATAGCAGTGGACTGTACCTGCCTGCGGTCTTCCTCGCTCTGGTGGGGCACGCCAGCCTCGCCACCGCCGCTGTTACGGGCATGTCGTCGATCACGACCATGCTGTCCTGGCTGTTCATTTCGCTGACCACTCTGTTTCTTCTCTCACGCGTGGTAGCCATTCCCAGCTCTCTGCCATGGCTGCGTCCCTGCAAAGCACCAGAAACGCTGTTACTATTGGGATTAGATGGGACCGCATGGTCGGCACTTTGAGGATCTGTAGGAGCTTTTTTAGGGCTCCTGGCTTTTTATTACCCCGTGCGCCCCCTTTTTGGGGTGGTAAAGGGGTGTTCTTTGTCCTTTGCCGCGGCCGGGACCCTTTGGGCAAAATGACTGGTGGTGGCCTGAGTTCTAGGCCCTCACCCTCACTGCCCGTGGGCCCGGCTCTCTCTTGCCTGAGGGGTAAAGGGTCCTGGCTAACCTGCCCCGTATTACCCCTGTCGCCCTTGGCCTGGTCATCCACTGGACGGTGGTCTAGTGGCTCTGCACTAAAGGGATGGGAGACAAGCCCAGTGGCACCCCCAATATTGTCTAGTCCTCCAGCAACTGCATGATGAGCCTGTCCAATGTAATGGGGGCCTCCTACAGAAGGCATGGGAGGGCCCAGCCTGTCCTGCACCCACCTGACCCCTTGGCTTAAGGCCCGGGTCCTAACATCAGCCAGTAAGGCCTCTACCTCCAAAGCATCCAAACCCCAGGCACACAAGACCCCCCCCCCCAAGACAGACAAACGGACCGCGAGGACAGGAAAAAGCTGGGGAGTATTCTCAAGTTTAAACCTCCTACTTTAAATGCTTTTTTGCAGGAGCCCTCAGACCTCCGTCCGTTTTCCACGGAGACCGCGTCGAAGTGACTCCCGGCGCGTGAATGCGGCGGAAATCCCGCCCCCACCACTTGTGATTGGCTGAGGCAGCCTCACAGGCACCGCTGGGTCACGAGACGCTGCGGGCTGACCCAGGGAGCCTGTGCAGCCTCTGCGTCGACAGGATAATGGAGATTTTTTCACTGAACTGGGAGCCCTGTCACTGGAGTAAGCTAGTGTCCATATGGTGTGTAAGGAGGTGAGTGAGATCAATGTGTAGGGAGATCAGTGGTGTCAATACAGTGTGTGGGGAGGTGAGTAGCATCTCTGGGACTGTGGGTTGTAGGAGGCGATTTGCATCCATAAGGAGGATGGGGCAAGTAAGTAGGGTCCATAGAAAGTGTGTTGAGTACTTGTGCTTATAGGTGAGGCGTTTAGGTGAGGAGCATGTTCATGGAGGTACCTTGTGTATTCCAGAAAGTAGATACATAGTATAAACTAGAGAATGTGAAGATTAGTGAGATCCATAGTAGTTTATTATATGAGTTTAGAAGTTTTGAAAACTGCAAAGTGGGCTGCGGAGCAGGGTCCTGAGTTGGGAGAGATAAAGTTCAAGGAGTGTGTTTATGTATGAAGCTCAACATTTTTTCAATGGTTCCTGATTTCTGAGGGGATGAAAAGTTGGGCTCAGACACATGCATAGGTTGTATTTCCTAGGACTGCAGGTGTAAAATGAGGGAAGACTAGTTGAATCTTGGGAATAATGATGTCACTGTCTTTTTTTGTGTATTTAGTCATGCTGCTCAAGCTGAGATAATTTATAGCAAAGCAAAGATTTTTTTAAACAGGTTTAAAAGCAGGTGAAACCAATGAATGGACCAAAGGTCCAAGACATTTCTCTTGACACAATTGAATTTCAACCTTTATAGGAGTAAGGAACCCTTATGATAAGTTGTGAAGTCCAAAAATAGTTTTTTTAAGGGAAAGAAGTGGAATGTTATGCAATGGCCAAGTCAATCACCTGATCTGAATCTGATTGAGCATGCATTTCACTTGCTGAAGACAAATCTGAAGGGAAAATGCCCCAAGAACAAGCAGGAACTGAAGACAGTTGCAATAGAGGTTTGGCAGAGCATCACCAGGGATGAAACCCAGCGTCTGGTGATGTCTATGCATTCCAGATTTCAGGCTGTAATTGACTGTAAAGGATTTGCAACCAAGTTTTAAAAAGTGAAAGTTTGATTTATGACTGTTAATCTGTCCCATTACTTTTGGTCCCTTAAAAAGTGGGAGGCACATATACAAACTGTTGTAATTCCTACA
The DNA here is from genome assembly GCA_027410445.1 of Discoglossus pictus. NCBI lineage: Eukaryota > Metazoa > Chordata > Amphibia > Anura > Alytidae > Discoglossus > Discoglossus pictus. The sequence continues at coordinate 279,822,299 of CM050163.1, forward strand.
CCGTTCACCTGATTTGGATGTAAATACCCTCAAATTAAAGCTGAAAGTCTGCAGTTAAAGCACATCTTGTTCGTTTCATTTCAAATCCATTGTGGTGGTGTATAGAGCCAAAAAGATTAGAATTGTGTCGATGTCCCAATATTTATGGACCTGACTGTATATTCTATGTGAAATTACTCATTACTGGTAAATATTGATTCCTATGGTCAGTGTTATTAAATTGTATTTTTAGTGGTCAATTCAAGAAAAACAAATATAGATCAATTTGCTGATATTGTGATAGAATGTGTATTCAGGACATGGAATCCTGCAAACTGGACAAACTGATTACAAGCGCTGCAGGTTCTCAAGGCTCCTGGGCATGTTTGAAGAGCACTTTGTGGACTGGGCCCAGGTAATGGTGCTGGATGAAGGTGGATTGGACAAAACATTTTGCATTCTTCGAATATTGTAGAAAACACTATTAATTATTGCTGCTACAATTAATATGCAGTCAAAGGAGAAATGATGGATGGTTATGTTCAAATTGTTGGCACTGTAGTGGCTGAACATGAAGGTCATATATGGCATAAATCAATCATTGTTAATACCATAGGAGTTGGGAACCAGTTAACAAGTTCCACAGCACCCACAATCTTATTAACATTTATGGGTAACTTGGAGTAATTTCAAAGAGATTAGTACTTACTGGACCACAAATGTATCATATTTATAGTATATTCTTATGAGTAATATGACTTGATAATGTGAAAAATATTTTACATAGTTTAAGAAATGTTTTAACTATTGTATTTAATTTTTCATTAACATGGATTCAGATAAGAATTCTATTTACTGCTGTTGAAAAACTACAACTGTATATGGCTACTTGGCAATATAACTAAATGGAAGAGTAACCTCCAGTAGCATAACCTCTCTAGTTACAGGCATATAAGCAGTCTATGATGGAAGTGCGCATGACATAAGCAGAGTCACCTAAATGTAAGTTGTTCCTTAAAAATGAATTTGTGTTCATGGCTGATAAAGCTGCATAAATAAGTCACAAACAAATCCCCAGAGCCATATAAGTGACTACTATGTCTTTTGTCTCACCATGTCTCAGTCTACTATGAATGGAACACATCATGTGATATTCATGTGATTGGCATGAGGTGGATCATAAAGATACTCTCACTGTAAATACGCCCTGGAGGGGAATGTGGCACCTCGATTCCTTATGGCCATATTTCAGTTGAGTTTAAAACATTTTAAACATGTATTTTGTGTTTAGTGTACTGATTCCTCTATTTTGATACTTCTGTTGAATGCATACAAAGGAAAAAATACCACAAGGTACTTTTTGTGTAGATATCCACTTAAAGCTGTTCGTGAACCAGTCTTTGCATTTAGTTTATTTTTATTTTTTTCTAATTCATTAACCAAGCATCATGATGTTTGACCAAACTTCACTCTCATTGGGACAGGGATGATTTATTTGGCTTTTTCTGTCTTTAATTAGTCATGGCCATTCAAGCTGAGAAAACTAATGATTTTTTTGAAAGAGGTTTTAAAACCTGGTGGTTCTCTGGCTACTTTGTATTGCATGTCCATTAAATTGAGTTTCACCATTTAGAATGTTGAATGCAGCAAACATAGCCAGATAAGGATAAGTCATGCAAATAAAAGTTATGTATCCACTATGTTACCAATTTATGATGCAGACAAGGCAATTGCTGGATTTACATTTTACAGATAAGGTATAGAAAATTTCAAGACTTTATAAGCATTCATCTGAAGTCTCTGACACAGTTACACCTTCACCTAGGCAAGGCCCAGTTAGTATGTGCACATAAGAATTTATACCCACTTCTCCATTAAATAGATTAGACACAGACCACTTCTTGTGAAATAACTGGCCACAGCGTTTATTGGAAACACAGCATGACGTAATACCCATAACAATAAATAAATAAACATAACCACAAGGGAAGGAGCCTGGACATAGACAGTACACCCTATGCCCTGAAGCCTCATCCAGGGCCTACCATGTTGGAACATCCGTACCACCGTAGGGTAGGATCTCCCCCATTTTTTATCACTGTCCCATACAACGTGAGCAAACTTATTATAACATACAATATATACTTCAATAATTCGTCCACAATGAGAGCTTAAGACAATAAGCAAAATAATCCATGATTTGCCATTATTCATCCTTTTTTTTTATTTTTTCCCCCTCGAATTACAAGATATAAATTACTTTAAACATCAACTTTAGGGATGGGTGGGTGGGCATCTGTTTGCATGGCTAGCTGGGGGCATAATGGTGGAAAATGGTCTCCAACAGCCTATGAATGGCTCCACCTCCCCCAGCTAGCCACCTCTCGCACATACTCGGTCCCGCCAGGTCAAGTGGTCCCTCCCTCCAACACCAGGCAAGCCTGGGGTGGCCTACGGGCCCTTCATACAACCAAACTGTTGACTGCCATAGTATGAAATTTATACTTGAGATTAGGAGAGGAAGTATAGGCGTATTTATGTTTTTTGCTACCCCATTCCCAGTTATCTTGGTCACCCCCTATGCCACAGTTACTACTTTGACTTTCTCTCCTATATTCCGACTCAAAGGTTTATGTGTGTTTATGTATATACAGTATCAGGTGTGTTTACAGGCAGATGTCACTGCATATACACTTTTTTTTTTACATATGCACTGCTATTCCATGGTCTTATAGTGGAGTTTTGAGGCAGCCTGCTGTCTCTTAAAAATGTGCTGCCCTAGGCTTTGACCTTGTAGACCCAGGCAGAAGCACACCAGTGAAATTAAGATATCATTACACAGGCCATCACACATTTTCGTGCCTCAAATGTTAGACCTGTTTCTGGGTATATTTGACCTGCTGATTTGAAAAATGGCACCAATTTTCCCACATTAGCTCTAGTTTCTGAGATACAGAACATATGCCATATACCACTTTATGGTTTATGATACAAACTTTCCAATCATTCGACACACGAGAAGCTCCTTTTGTAAGACTTCCAAGAGTGGGAACTGCCAGGAAAATCCCACATAAGATTCCAACAATAGTCTGCCATCATGTGTGCATCCCACCTTCCTTGGTATCTGGCTTCCATTGTTTTTATGTCTTGGTGAAATCTTTTACTTTACCAAGGTTATCTGGAAAGTGATCTATTTGGACTTTAACACTCATCTTACAGCCAAGCCTGTTGAAATGAAAGAGCATATCCATCCTTCTAATTGTGTGTAAGAAGGTTTTTCACAACAAGAACAAATGAAGACCAGACACATGATTCCATATAATTCATTGATGTTATGAAATGTGGGTCATTATTAAGTCGTCTGATCTGTGGACCGTCGAAAAATCCTGCCTTAAGTTTTTCCATGGTAAGTCCAGGTAATTTATGCGCTATGTATTCAATGCATGAACCATCTTTAGTCAAAGCCTTTACAAGTTGTTTCATCAGTCCTAGCTTTATATATAGCTGTGGCAGTATGATGTTACCAAAGATTCATTGATTACACTTTGTGCTCCAACCAACATATATTCCCTCGGAGGCCAATCTTTTCTTGCCCAATGTTCATGTTTGACTCTGCTACTCCCATATCTATATCCAAGAGACTAGAGCTGATGCAGTCTATCCAATGCAATTTTATGCAATTGTCTGAATCAGCGCCTCAAATAACCCCAGGAACAGGCCTAAAAATGAGGACACCAAGAAGAAAAAAATGTTGTTGGCCTGTGTTATCTTACAGTCTCTCTCTCCGGTTTTAAACAAAACCTATGTAGGTGATGACATGATATTTATTCAATACTGGGGGATCTCAAATGAATAGATTCATTGCATTTCAACACAACTCTTTAATTAAATGAGCCTTTTGTGAAAACGAGCACATAGTTTAATGTTGTCCTTATTACTCACCATCAATGTGAATAAGTGTACAGAGATGGAGGGAATCTATATAAAGGTCAACAATGCAATAATAAAAATCCTACTATGTCATGTATAATCAATAGTGCAAATCATAGATTTATAATCATGTTGCACCAAATCATGTATTGGAGATGGGATTTTTCAGAGTTTCTTTTTAAGGAAGAAATGCAATGAAAAAACTAGGTTTTCATTGCTTCACTTCTTCAAAAAAAAAAGAGGTTGTAATCTGTGACAGTAGCTTTGCTGCTCTAGTTGTGGGAGCTAAATGAACTGCTTGTCTACAGATGGATTGCTATCACATGAAGCTCATAGGCCATGTTTGGTAGACTACACCTTCCTCAGAACTTGTTTTAAGTTAATTTAGACTATAGGAGTAGAGTGTGTCTCTTTATTAATCTTATTTTCAGTAGATATAAATTGACCTACAATAGACCAACTATACTGATGTCAGATACAGGAAAATGGATGAAACCCATTAATCTTGTTGTTGCTAGAAGTAAATCAATTTGTCTCAATATTGCACTATTCAGTGATGGGTATCATTTCTTTTATTGTTTCTTATTTTTGTCCTTTATTTGTGTTTCTGAGTCTTCTATACACAAGACAAACAGCAGCATTTTATCTAAATTCTGATGTATCATATACAATATATTAGGCATACATTTTATTCAACACAATACCAACGGAGAATTTGAATGTTAATACTGTAGATCTTGTATACAGATTTTCACTTCTTAAAATTATTTGTGTGGTCATTATGTGTGCAAATTTGTGCCTTATACCAGTAGCTAAGATGGGTTTAAATACATACACATTATTATAATCTATTTAAATACTAGCAACTTGCCCGTCAAAAATAACGGGGCAATAAAAAAGTGTTGAAATGCTGTTTATGACACAATGTGTGTGTACTGGGTGTCTCAACTATATAGACCCCTATAGGACACTAATTAACCCATGTAATAACACTATAAGTGCCATGATGGTCACCCAGGACCCTCATGACACAAAGTGTAAGCACTACACTATTAACTCTAATTATACCCCATTAACCCAACCCTCATGACACTAAGTGTACCCCATTAACCCAACCCTCATGACACTAAGTGTACCTCATTAACCAAACGCTCATGACACTAAGTACAAATACTACACTGCACTATCCCACACCAATAAACCATTAAATCTAAACTCACCCCCTGTAACCTAACCTATTAACACAACCTACCTACCCCCTATTAACCCCCACCCCTCTAATTACAGAAAATAATAAAACCTAACTCACCAAAAATAAGAAAACCTAAGTCACAGAAAATAATAAAATCTAAGTCACAGAAAATAATAAAATCTAAGTCACAGAAAATAATAAAATCTAAGTCACAGAAAATAATAAAACCTAAGTTACAAAAAATAATAAAATCTAAGTCACAGAAAATTAAAAAAGCTACATTACAGTAAATAAAAAAGATACATTGCAAAAAATAAAAAAAAATACATTACAACCCCCCACTACAGAAAAAAAAAAATTACACACCTGAAAGGAAATACATACAAAATATATACATCACATTGCAATACAATACAATAAAAATAAAATACAATACACTCTATCTAAATACAATACACTCTATCTGAAATACAATACCCCCTATCTAAAATACATACCCCCTATCTGAAATACATAAATACCCCCTATCTAACATACATACCCCCTATGTAACATACCTTATATACTCGAGTATAAGCCAACCCGAGTATAATCCGAGGCACCTATTTTGCCGAAAAATACTGGGTAAAATGAGTGACTCGAGTATAAGCCGAGGGTGGGAAATGTGCTGCCCCCTGTGTCCCTCTTGTGCCCTCTGTGTCCCCCTCTTGTGTCCCCCTCTCTCTCCTGTGTCTCTTCTCCCCTCTCCCTTCCCTGTGTCTCTTGCAACCTCTCCCTTCCCTGTGTCTCTTCCCCCCTCCCTTATCACCCTCCTCAACCCCCCTCCTCATTCTCAACCTCCCTCCTCAACCCCATTCCTCATCCTCATCCTCCCTCCTCATCCTCAGTCTCCCTCCTCAACCCCCCATCCTCAACCCCCTCCTCAACCCCCCTCCTCATCCTCAACCACCCTCCTCATCCTCAACCCCCTCCTCATCCTCCCTCCTCATCCTCAGCCTCCCTCCTCAACCCCCCCATCCTCAACCCCCCCATCCTCAACCCCCTCCTCAACCCCCCTCCTCATCCTCAACCACCCTCCTCATCCTCAACCCCCTCTTCAACCTCCCTCCTCATCCTAAACCTCCCTCCTCATCCTCTCTCCTCAACCCCCCCATCCTCAACCCCCTCCTCAACCCCCCCATCCTCATCCTCCATCCTCAACCCCCCATCCTCATCCTCCCTCCTCAACCCCCCATCCTCATCCTCCCTCATCCTCATCCTCCCTCCTCAACCCCCCATCCTCATCCTCCCTCCTCAACCCCCCATCCTCATCCTCAGCCCCCCATCCTCAACCCCCTCCTCAACCCCCTCCTCAACCTCCCTCCTCAACCCCCTTCCTCAACCTAAACGCCCCTCAACCCCCCTCCTCAACCTAAATCCCCCTAAATACCTCCCCCTCTCCCCTCGCTTACCTGCTTCTGCTCCGGCCTCCGCTCCCTGACCCGGCGCGCATGTGACATCACATGAGCGCCACTTCATTAGCATATACCGGGTGCCTGCACCTGGTATATGCTAATGACGTGACGTCACATGCGCACCGCGTCATTAGAATATACGGGGTACCAGGCTGAGGATGAGGAGAGGGGAGGGAAAGAGACACGGGGGGGTTAGAGAGACACAGGGGGGTAGAGGGACACAGGGGGGGGGGGTTGAGAGACATGGGGGGGATAGAGAGACAGGGGGGGTTAGAGAGATGGGGGGGGGGGAGAGTGACTCGAGTATAAGACGAGGGGGCCGTTTTTAGCCTTAAAAAAAGGGCTGAAAAACTTGGCTTATACTCGAGTATATACGGTACATTAAATCCTATCTTGATACACAAACAGTAAATCTAACCTAAAATAGAATAATTAAGACCACTTACCTTTGCAGATGTCCCTTCAGATCGCCCCCTAGAAAAAAAAAAATGAGTACAAAACAGTACACAGTAAAAATAAACATTCTAAATATTCGACTCACCTTTCCAGCATGTCCCCGTCCTTCTTATTTTCTTCTCCGTCGTGGCCCCTGTTAAAAATAAACATGACATTAGTACAACATATACACATAGAAAATGTAATATTCTAAACATAATATACATTCAACTTACCTCGGCGCAATGTCCCCGTGCTCCTCCTCTTCTGTCCCGGGTGGGCCCTGGCAGGATCCAAGCTGTCACCCAAAAAAATAAAATTAACTGAGGCACTCGGTGAGCTCCCCGACGCTAATGAGGTCTCTAGAGCCTTTTCCGCAAGATAATTGGCAATGGCGCCTTCTGATTTGCTGAAAAGGCTGTCAATCAAATTTCAGCCAGAAGCGCCAAGGTGTGAGCCAATCAGAATGGGGTACACCCCCATATCCCATTCTGATCGGCTAATGCACCTGTCAATCTTTTTTAAACCAATCAGAAGGCTCTATTGCCTTCAGCCAATGACAATGGTATACACCATCACGCGGTGGTTGGCTGGAGGCATCTGCGCCTTTTGATTGGCTGCAATGACAACAGGCAATCAGAAGGCGATATTCCCTTCAGCCAATCACCATGGGATACACCCCCACGGGGTGATTGGCTGAAGGCATCTGCATCTTCTGACTGGCTGTAGTCTGATTGACAATGACAACAGCCAATCAGAAGGCGCAGATACCTCCAGCCAATCACCTCGTGGGGTTGTATCCCATTGTAATTGGCTGAAGGCTATAGAGCCTTCTGATTGGTTGAAAACAAAGATTGACAGGTGCATTAGCCAATCAGAATGGGATATGGGGGTGTATCCCTTTCTGATTGGCTCACACCGGAAAAGGCTCTAGAGGCCTCATTAACGTCGGGAACTCCGAGAGAGTGGAGCTCAGTTAGTTTTGTTTTTGTTAGAGCGCTGATTCTTTCAGGGCCCAGCAGGGGCAGAAGAGGAGGAGCACGGGGACATCGTGCCAAGGTAAGTTGAATGTATATTATGTTTATTATATTTTATTTTGTGTATGTCTATGTTGTACTAATGTCATGTTTATTTTTAACAGGGGCCGCGCCGGAGAGGAAAATAAGAAGGGTGAGTTGAATATTTACAATATTTAGAATGTTTTTTTTTTTTTTCCTGGGGTGCCATCTGAAGGGACATCTTCAAAGGTAAGTGGTTTTATTTATTCTATTTTAGTTAAAATTTAAGGTTTGTGTATGTAGATAGGATTTCATGTATTTTAGATAGGGGGGATGCATTTTAGATAGGGGAGTATGTATGTATTTCAGATAGGGGGTATGTATTTTAGATAGGGGGATGTATGTATTTTAGATAGGAGTATGTATGTATTTAGATAGGGGGTATGTATTTGTATTGTAATATAGTGTATATATTTTGTATGTATTTCCTTTTCAGATGTGTAATATTTTTTTTCTTTTCTGCTGTGGTTGTGGTGGTGGTGGGCGGGGGGGTGCGTTGTGATGTAGCTTTTTTATTTTTTGTAATGTTGCTTTTTTATTTTTTGTAATGTATTTTTTTATTTTCTGTAATGTACCTTTTTTCTGTAATGTAGCTCATTTATTTTCTGTGACATGCTTTTTTATTTTTTGTGCTTTAGGTTTTATTATTTTCTGTAATTAGTGTGGTCGGGGGTTATTAGGGGGTAGGTAGGTAGTGTAGCTAGGTAATGTAGGTGTTAATAGATTAGTGTAGAGGGGGTTAGTTTAGATTTAATGGTTTATGGGGGGGGGTATAGTGCAGTGTAGAGTTTGTACTTAGTGTCATGAGGGTCATTGAGGACCCTCATGGCACTTATGTGGTTAATGTTAGAGTTCTAACTGGTCCATGAGGGTCTTTATATACCCTTATGAGACTGATGGGGTTAAATAAAGGCTTATGAGGGTCTGTATAGACCCCCATAAGAGACGGGGTTAAATATGCATAGATGGGGTTAAATAGGCCCAGTTAGGGTTCGATAGGTACTGTTAGGGTTAAATGTGTACTGTTAAGATGAAATAGGACCAGGACTGGGTTAATGGGGTATAGTTAGGGTTAATAGTGTAGTACTTACACTTTGTGTTTTGAGGGTATTGGATTAGTCTCATGGCACTTATAGTGTTATTACATGGTGTAACGGAGCTGGGACACAAATCCAATATCTCCGCTGGTATACGGTAAAATATCCAAGAAGCACTACAGTCTCACCATTCCCGACCTCCCATATTGGACGACACACAATTTGGGAGTCAAATGAATACTGACTTTATTTACCTTTACAGAAATATATATATATACATCTCTTTGGCCACAGGTAATACACATGCCCATATTTGGCCGCACAATACACATAAAGAGAACAATAGGTGGGTCACACCTCCCTGGCAACTTTGATACAATCAGACATTGATTCAATTACACTTCTTTGTTCTTATCTGAGAATGAAAACACTGTATACAATAGACTTCCTTTATCTTATGCGGAGTCGCTGTAACAGGATTATCTCCCATGCCAAGTAGCTGCAAATGTCTGGGACAATATTCTGCAGAGCATCAACCAACATACATATAGTAGGATCATATTTTAACCATAATAATCATAAAACAGGGTAAAACAGTGATGGGTTCCGCTACACACCTCCCCCGTGACCATAAGCCGGCATACACAGTCTGATCCCAACGGATCGGCCTGGGGATGTCGGGACAAAAGTATTTGTTGGTCAATTCTCTAGTTTGACAACCCATCAGCATTACTGCAATTCACATTTACTCACATTTCCCAAATCCCCAGATAGCTGGGATCTGAGCGCACAAAACTACCGAATAGCGCTCAGATCCTCTTCACACAGTTCAATTGCCATGTAGCTAAAGTCTTTCCCATAGTCTTTCATTATATGAATGGGCTCCATGGCATAGCTATCTGGGGTATCATGGTTCACACAGGGCAAGTACCGAATGACCCCCCCTGTATGTAAAGGGCCAGAATGAGTGACATACACTCTGGTATGGCCGAATACTGTGTTTAAAGGGCAATATGTCCCAGGGCCATAGTCGCAGGGCAGGAGGCTGGCAAACAGTCCTCTCCAAGCCAAAGTGGCGAAGGGCACTTCGTCACACATCTCTCCTTTGGGGGGAAGTCTAACCAGGTACCTGGATATTTTGCTGTGGTGATGGGGCAACACGCTGAGGGGACTTGAGGGGCAGAGGCCAGCGGCACTCTGCCCTGATGCCAGCTCTTCTGCTGGTATAACCTGCAGGACATCCTGCTCTTTACAAGGGACAAAGGGAGTGCAGAGGCCAACTGCACTCTGCCCCGCTGTCAGCTCTTCTGCTGGGGTACTTGGGACGTATTCCGGCTCAGTAGCCAGGGAAAGGTGGGGGTCAGTGGGGGTTAACATTTCCTCTGTTAACCCTGGGGCCACATTAGGAGTTAGCTGGGGAGGGGAATTTGTACTTACCCCCTCCTTCGGTTGTCCCAGTGAGAGTAGTTGGGGATCTGGACAGGCTGTCCAGCATCCCGGTAGGTCAGGCACAGAGACCCTGGTCCCATCTGCGCCGTCTGGGGGATTGGTGTCTCCCCTTGTTAGGGTAAGCTGTCGCTGGGGGGAGAGGGCGACATCTTCAGCTCCCTGGGGTTCACACTGCCGCTGGGTGGGAAGGATGACACCTTCTGCCCCCTGGGGTTCACACTGCTGCTGGGGAGGAAGAACTACACCTTCTGCCCCCTGGGGTTCACACGGCCGCTGGGGGGGAAGGACGACACCTTCTGCCCCCTATGGTTCACACTGCCGCTGGGGGGGAAGGACGACCCCTTCTGCCCCCTGGGGTTCACACGGCCGCTGGGGAGGAAGGACGGCACCTTCTGCTCCCTGGGGTACACACTGTCGCTGGGGAGGAAGGACGACACCTTCAGCTCCCTGGGGTACACACTGCCGCTGGGGAGGAAGGACGACACCTTCAGCTCCCTGGGGTACACACTGCCGCTGGGGGGGAAGGACGACACCTTCGGCCCCCTGGGGTACACACTGCCGCTGGGGAGAAAGGACGGCACCTTCTGCTCCCTGGGGTACACACTGCCGCTGGGGAGGAAGGACGACACCTTCAGCTCCCTGGGGTACACACTGCCGCTGGGGGGGAAGGACGACACCTTCAGCTCCCTGGGGAACACACTGCCGCTGGGGAGGAAGGACGACACCTTCGGCTCCCTGGGGTACACACTGCCGCTGGGGAGGAAGGATGACACCTTCAGCTCCCTGGGGTACACACTGTCGCTGGGGGGGGAGGACGACACCTTCTGCTCCCTGGGGTACACACTGCTGCTGGGAGGTGGAATTTGTTGGAGTATTCCACGTGGAGCGGTTTCTGTTTCTGGGACAGTCTCTCTGTATGTGGCCCTGCTGGTTACACGTGTGGCACCTGATGTACCGTGGAGAGGTTTGGTAGTTCCCACCACCCGGACGCAGTGCTGGGGCAGGGTTAATGGTGGGAGGTGGGTTAGCAGCTCCCAAGATGGACCGCTCCCGTGCCCGCTGCTTTTCCATTATGGATTTGTGGACATCTGTCATTAACCATTCCAAGGTTTTCATGGGAAGCGTACCTGGGAAAAAGGCCAGTCTGCTTTGGAGTTCTCTTTGAAACTCAGTCTGTGGGGTAATAAGAGGTACTGTAACCATGAGTTCCTTTCTGTCTGCATCCCTGTAGTCCGCGGCCGCCTAATCCTCCTCATGATGGAACGCTGTCTGAAAACTAGCCGGTTCCATCCTGCTGTAGCCAGGGGCGCTGTACGGATACTAGCGTTGCCCTCAATTTGTACTCCACGGAATGGTGTCTCCTGTAGCTGTCCTTCTGACCGTGGGAACAATTCCGCCACTTGCCAACAAATGTAACGGAGCTGGGACACGAATCCAATATCTCCGCTGGTATACGGTAAAATATCCAAGAAGCACTACAGTCTCACCATTCCCGACCTCCCATGTTGGACGACACACAATTTGGGAGTCAAATGAATACTGACTTTATTTACCTTTACAGAAATATATATATACATCTCTTTGGCCACAGGTAATACACATGCCCATATTTGGCCGCACAATACACATAAAGAGAACAATAGGTGGGTCACACCTCCCTGGCAACTTTGATACAATCAGACATTGATTCAATTACACTTCTTTGTTCTTATCTGAGAATGAAAACACTGTATACAATAGACTTCCTTTATCTTATGCGGAGTCGCTGTAACAGGATTATCTCCCATGCCAAGTAGCTGCAAATATCTGGGACAATATTCTGCAGAGCATCAACCAACATACATATAGTAGGATCATATTTTAACCATAATAATCATAAAACAGGGTAAAACAGTGATGGGTTCCGCTACACATGGGTTAATTAGTGTCCTATAGTGGACTATATAGACCATATTGGACTCACAAGGTTAATTAGTGGCTTATGGGTGTCTGTATTGACTCCTATGAGTGACAGGGTTAATTAAGGAATTATGGGGGCCTGTATTGACCCCCATGAGGGATAGGGTTAATTAAGGGATTATGGGGGCCTGTATTGACCCCCATGAGTGACAGGGGTAATTAAGGGATAATGGGGGTCTGTATTGACCCCCATGAGTGATAGGGTTAATGAAGGGATTATGGGGGTCTGTGTTGACACCCATGAAGGACAGGGTTAATTAAGGGATTATGGGGGTCTGTATTGACCCCCATGAGTGACAGGGTTAATTAAGGGATTATGGAGGTCTGTTTTGACCCACATGAGTGACAGGGTTAATTAAGGGCTTATGGGTGTCTGTATTGACTCCTATGAGTGACAGGGTTAATTAATGGATTATGGGGGTCTGTATTGACCACCACGAGGGATAGGGTTAATTAAGGGATTATGGGGGCCTGTATTGACCCCCATGAGTGACAGGGGTAATTAAGGGATTATGGGGGTCTGTATTGACCCTCATGAATGACAGGGTTAATTAAGGGATTATGGGGGTCTGTATTGACCCCCAAGAGTGACAGGGTTATTTAGGGGCTCATGGGGCTCGGTATAGAGCCCCATGAGTGATAGGCTTAATTTGTATTTAGCAGTACCCCCGCTGTCGGGCTTAACTGTTAGTGTGCCACGGGCCCTTTAAGGACCTGCAACAGGAAATTTAGACCTTTTAAATGCAGTGGGGGACACAATCGTGACCCCCACTGCAAGGGTTAATATCGGGATATTGCGGGTGTCCCCCATGAGGACCCCCAGCATGGGCTTAATGTGGGCACACTTTAGGGGTCCGATTGCACCTCTGCAGCAAGGGGTTAATGTGGGGTCCCGAGCTTATCTCAGATCTCTTAATGTGGGGGTTTGGCAAAGTAGTATGCGGCTGGCACTGTTTTGTGCAGTCTGCGGTCGTGGAGCCTTGTTTTCATATTTTTCGGCCATCATTTTTTTTTTTGCTTAGCCGATTTTTGAGTGCCGAAACTGGGGAAAATGAGGTACAATTTGTGTGCAACCTCACTTGCAGATGTCCTGGCTGTGCCCCCGTGCTGTATGTGAGTGCATTTTTTTTATTAATGTGTTTCTGTGTGTGTTTTGGGGTTTGCGCAGTGACTGCGTTGTATTATCTTTACTAAGTCCCACGACTCGTAATTTTGGGTTGCAGACGATGTGGGAGAGGAGGAGGGGAAGAGAGGCACAGGGGAGGGAGAGGAGGAGGGGAAGCAATACACAGGGTAAGTAGAGGAGAAGGGGAAGAGAGACACATGGTAAGAAGAGGAGGAAGGAAGGAGAGACACAGGGTAAGGAGAAGAGAAGGGGAGGAGAGACACAGGGGAGGGAGAGGAGGGGGAGGAAGAGAGACACAGGGGAGGTAGAGGAGGAGGGGAAGAGAGACACAGGGTAAGGAGAGGAGTAGGGGAAGAGACACAGGGGAGGGAAAGGCCTGCGTCTTTAATTGGCGCTCATCGACCTAAGTGCTGAAAGTTAATGGCTCGCCTCGCTATGCAAGGCTCGCAGGCGATGAGAGGCTTCGGCGCTCATCGCCTAAGTGGTACACACCACGCAAAGCGTGACAACGTCTCGTATTTTGACAACTATTATATGTCATGCATGTGACTTGGACATAGCTTTCCCAAATGCCATGCAGTTTGCACTGAACACATACCCTTCTCCATGGTAGTGCTAAGATAATATTTTTGATAAAAACAAGTGGAAAGAAACCACATCGAAAACATAAATAGAGTCTCTTTAGAGAGCAATGATTAAAGGGCCACTTAATTCAACATAATGTGGACCCCACTACTGTAAAGATATCTTAAAAGAATGTTGAAATACTTTTAACATTTTTGAAATATGTGCTTTTTTCACAAAGAAATGAATAAATGAAATCTCTGTTTATATATGTCACTGGCAAGCCCCCCAGACAGACAGCTCTGTGCGGGGAGCATAAGCAAAAAAAAAAAAAATAGTTAACCCTTCCCAAATTCTTCTGAGCAGAGAAACGAATGTTGGAAACATCTAAATGGCTCAGTTGTGGGTTAACATCTCCTATTTTTCGGAATACTATAAATCTGTGTGTTCACTGTGCCTTCACAGCACAGTGTAGGCATATGTTGTTAATCATGGAATAGTCAATAGGCAGGAAACAGTGTGTTTGTAAACAGACATAATACTTTTGTAGGTGTTATTAGTGTAATTAAAAAATAGATAATTTTAACATACAATCTTGTGCTCTTTCACACCATGAAGAGCACTTACAGTGAGATAAATGCCCCTTTAAGCAGTTTTGTGAACGACCACATGGTTGCACCAAATGTGAGACCTTCCATTGTAGCTTAACAAATCCATAACCATCTGTATATTGATAGACTTGAAAAACAGAGAAAAGTATTTAAATATTTTCATTCAACTCGCCACACTTGTAGAGCTAGTGAATGGAGGTCCCTGGTGTACAATAATTTGGGGTACCCCATTGCACAGTAGCTCTGCCACTGGTAAGTCATGTTTCCCAGCACTGAGACAGTTTAGTATTCGCTATGCTATTTAAAAAATTAAAAAGAGCTGGGCCCTCATTCAATTGCAATTTGGCCAATTGAATAGGGCTCTAAATAAGCACATAACATATATTTTTTTAAAGAAGTTTTTAGTTAGTAAACATCTATCCAAAAGCACGGTTTTTACTAACTAAAAACTTCTTTAAAAAAAATATGCTAAGTGCTTATTTAGAGCCCTATTCAGTTGGCCAAATCGCAATTGAATGAGGCCCCTGCTCATTTGGACAGGTTTATCAGGTCAGTCTAGTCTTGGATAGGGTCCCTACCATAAATGAGGTCTAAAGAGCTCCATGTAATATGCTGAAATGTCTTTGATGCGTTGCGTGTTCTAGTGTTTCTAGTGTGTTAATGTCTAAGCATCATTTTCCAAAGAAATGTGTGTTCTTTTTGTGTGATTGCTTCTACCTAGTGGAAGTATTGTAGAGAAAGACTAGTCTGTTTTAGGTCATATGTAATGCAGACAGCGTAGTCTTGCTTTCTGTGTTAATTTTGCAATTGTCATTATTGATTGCATTAATTAATAATTGTTTATTGCATTTTAGATGTTTTTTTTGTTTAATCCCTGATGTGAAAGATTGTGGCCATTGTGGCATTGGAGTTTTGCGGTAAACGTTTTGTTTACAGTATTTTCCAGTACGAGTTTATGGCTGTAGGCTGTGTAACAAATCAGCTCCTATCAGCTGGCAAGCTGCTCTGACTTTTGGATAAATTGTGTGCCTGTATATTTTTTCGGCATATAGACTTTTCTCTGCAGTGAACACTATGGGCCTCATTCAATTGCGATTTGGCCAATTGAATAGGGCTCTATATAAGCACAGAGCATATTTTTTTTACAGAAGTTTTTAGTTAGTGAACCTCTATCCAAAAGCAAGGTCTTCACTAACTAAAAACTTCTGTCAAAAAATATGCTCTGTGCTTATATAGAGCCCTATTCAATTGGCCAAATCACAATTGAATGAGGCCCTTTACCTTTAGACAGCATGAAACCGCTCTTCATAAAAAATAATATATATTTCTACAAATAAAGCTTGATTTTTATAGAGTTTAGATCTTTTCATAGAAACTCTACTCATTTAAATTGGGTAGCTGTGTGTTGGTGCCACCAAGGACCCCAAGTTATTGAGGAAGTATGTTTGAGAGAAGCTTCTCATGTTACCAGTCATATGTATTGGTATCTAACTAGGGAGTGATAGGAGAATGGCCATAGAAAGCTGCATATGTAACATTTTACTGTGACCTATCACCAACTGCTTGGGCTGCTTTGGCTGACTTGCTGCTCCTGTAAGATTGTTGTCTGAGGCTTGAGCTTTGTTGACCTAAGAATAAGGATGTCCACATTTAAACAGATTAGTAGCACATATATATTGATTCACCAGTTCAAATAAGAGTATCAAAATAGAGAACGCATTTAAAGCACCAATGTGCTGATTGTTTTCCATATGGTATTTTGAATAACTACATTCTATAACAGAAAAAAAAGTTTTTTGAATCTAAAATTAAGCACTGTCGTTATTTTTTCACTTTTATATGAAATTATACTTTACCTAAGACTTTCGTTATCTTTACTGATCCTGCTTCTGGCAATATCTTTTTAACTAATGAGCTTTACATTAGTAATAATGAGAGCACTGGCATTAGTTACTGACCCTTGCTATTGTTCAGACAGCGCTTCCTTTCTACACTCAAAGTCTCCTCCCAATTCAGGAAGTAGGTCACTGGAAATTAAAATGGAAGATTCCTCAGAAGCATAATTGCATAAGAAAGTAATAAATAAGAGGCGGTAATTCTATTTTTTACACTATTAAACCACGCCTATATTTAAGAGTAGTTCTTCAAAAGAGTATGTTTTATGAACACATTGGTTCTTTAAAGGGCCATTGTAGTGCTCATACAACAGGATTTCATTTGCTTATTTCATTAACTATTTGCAACACAATCAGTATTTAAAAAAATAATAATAAAATTGTAAAATGACCTTTTGAATTTAGCAGTGTAGCTTCCAGAAGGTGAAAGGATCTACTGGGAAGGCTGAGTGGTGCAGATATTCCTACAAGAAGGGCAAACAGTGTTAAGAAGACATCACATAAAGTCTCCCATCAGGCAGCCCCTATGGCCAGATTCTATCCCACCCCCTGGACACCTGATGTAGATAGAAAGCAGCATATCTGCTGAAGACTAAAACACCATGCTTGAGATTTGTTTTAAAATAATACTTTTATTTTTGTTTGCAAATACTGATACCTATTGCGTATCAGTAACTAAATAAACAGATTAAACCATATTCTATAAGCACTACAGAGATCCCATCCTAAACTTCTTAAACCAAGTACAACACATTCATCTTCCTGGCATAGTTATTTCCATTAGTGGTACATGAAAAATGAAATATGACAAAAGTGTAATAAAATGGAGATAAGTTACAGTTTGTTACAGTTCAAATGCCAACTCCCATATAATTCTCAATATTGTCCGCGTAAAGTCCTCAAATGATCTGTTCACAGGTGTGTCTTCATGTGGTCACACGCACAAAGATAAAACATCTGAAATAAAAACAAACGTTAATCACAACCCAAAAAATAAAAGTATCCATGTACAATCAGGTAGTTGCCCAACTGCACTCATGAAATGTTTGGGGTGTTTTTTTTTACCTATGGTGGGCTCCATAAGACAGTGTAAAGTTAATATAAAAAAAATATTTTGTATCAGTATTTGATGGTGATGTAAATTGGACTGAATGCTGCTGCGTCATGGAGGCAGGTGATAAGATACAGTTTGAAGTGGCTCGTTATAGTGGTAGTATAGCAACATATATTTTGTTGGGAGAGAGACATAGGGAAATATAGTGGTAGCAGCAACTACTGTTGGGTCCCAGAAGTGTTATCAAAGACTGGCCATGTTACAAGAATGGGGACTTTGGGAAAGGGAATGGGGATCTGGTTTGCCTAACCTTCTGAACCCACTAGACTAATAAAGATATTTGGCCTAGTTGCAAAGGTGATTAAGTCTAGGAACCTAATGGATGGGGAACAATAATATATGCTAAATGAGTACATGATTGTTATAATTTAGGGGATGTGGGCTTGGATTGATCTGGGAGGTACAACATGTGGTATATAATGGTGTAGACAGAGTGGCACCAATTTCATCAGGAGACATCACCTTTCCATGGTCCAGCCAATAATGCTGTTGAGACTTGTATTGGCTGCTAATTGTGCATAAAGTTAACATTGTTTCCATGTGGATAGTTTCAGCTTGTGGTTCTAATAAATGAATGTGTGGTTAAGATATGTGATTTGGCTGTAGTCGTTTCCTCTTCAGTTTGTAATTACAACTCTTTTGGGGGAATTGACTCTGCTCCATGAAATGTTACCAAGGTCAGTGGTTTATACTTTCCAGCACTATTCGTATGACTCTGGGATATTTAGAGTATAGCAATAACAATATTAAACTGGAAATGCCACTTGTAGATTAAAAAGAACAAAGACATAATGGAAGTATGATCCACTAGAGAAGGCAAGAGACCTGACTCATAGCACATGAGGTGCTAAAAGGAAACTCTGTCAATCATATATACACATTCTAGTCCCTTAAATATAGCCTGCAAAATGCCATTAACATCTATAATTAAATGTTTATGGTTGGAATCCAGCAAATTACACCCTTTATATTCAGAAGTTATTTTACCACAGAGCCTGCCTGCTGTCTGTAATGACAAAGCTTCTTCTAAAACTCTGCTTCCCAGCTGGAGTTTCTCTTAAAGCCAAGACAGGCTGAATATTACTGCTTACTCAGAAATCCTGCAGGTTTTGTGACAATAACTAACAACACATTTCTTAATCAACAGCTCTTGGATTTCATTCTTTTTTTTATTGACCCAGCACATATAGCCAGCTATTAATTTAAAGTGAAACTGGCATGTTTCGAATGCCGTGTTATTTTACATGCATTAAAATGTAATATATATATTACTAAATATTGATTTCCAATTTAAATAATTTATGGGATATTTTTTTTTTTTTTTTTTGTGAATGTCACAGCATGCTCACTGATTTCAACATATACTAACTTGTTATTGTGGTAGCTAAAAATACCAAAACTTGTTCTGTCATGCACTTACCTTACACTAACCATGCACAATGTATCACATTGGCAGGCTGACCATTGTAACCGGACACAAATGTCCCTCATCATTTATAAACTTGGACTAATGAAGGCCAAAATTTGGTCTATATAACTAGGCTTTTTTCACCCCCAGCTGTGACACTAGTATAAGTCTGGGCATCCATGGACAACATGTTGAACCTTTTCCTGGTGGATGGGTTAAAGATTAAGGACAGATAATCATGTTTGTGGGTTGAACCAAAGCTGTATTGTTCTGTTTGCCTATAAATGTTCTGTTGAAAATAAAGTGAACAATATACTCTTGGAACAAGCACCTGAGCTGCATCTCTAGGCATCCAAGTGAAGAAAGATGGACTGTGTTATAATGTCCTGTTGGGAAACCTATATGTCTGAGAGCTGTAACTCTTCATTGGGAAGACAAAGGGATTCCTCCCTACTAATCTAGCTGACTCCACTGCTCCGGTGTTCCAGATTTCCTGTGTTCCAACATCATTCAGGAG
Source organism: Discoglossus pictus (assembly GCA_027410445.1). Taxonomy (NCBI): domain Eukaryota; kingdom Metazoa; phylum Chordata; class Amphibia; order Anura; family Alytidae; genus Discoglossus; species Discoglossus pictus. The sequence continues at coordinate 279,842,027 of CM050163.1, forward strand.
ATTGAGAGCTGCATACCCCTTGACAAATCCAGAACCACAGCCTAACCGGTCCTCCACAAATAGAGGTAACAAAACTGTTGTCTAAACCAGTGGTTCTCTATTGCCAGTCTCTGATACCTTCTTTGCTGGTTTTCAGTTATGAGCAGAGCCTAATACTTTATACAAACCTTCACCATTAGTCACAATTATAGATAGATAGTGCAAAGCTAGATAACAATTCAGTAAGTCATATGAAGTAAGGCTTTATTAAACATGTTCTCTATCTCACAGCCAGACCCCATGAACATTGGAAGGTGACCAGCCCGTCCCAAAACAAGAAAAAATGAACCTCTGATCTAGACTTAAAGCAGACTGCAAACAGGTCTCTCACCAACTTTATGTATTTGTTTCTTATACTTTTTTTTTTTTTACTATACCCTCATCTGCCTCCCTTTTTGTTTATTTGGCAATCACAAATACAGTTCCCTGCTTCCATACTATACCTGCTCTACAAAATTACACCATTTTGAACATATTATATACCAGTTATGAATTATTATTATAATATTATTATTAAACACACACAAACATAATTTTTAGATAGATAGATAGATGGATAAGCATACTATCTGAATATTCCAAAATTCTCACGACAGCCTGTTTTTATGTTATGTCATGTTTGTGTATATATATATATATATATATATATATATATATATATATATATATATATATACAGCCTTATTAAATTGCGATTCAGCACATTTTAAAGGGATCTATATAAGCACAGAACATATTTTTTTTACCAAAGTTTTTAGTTAGTGAACTTCTATCCAAAAGCAAGGTCTTCACTAACTAAAAACGTCTGGAAAAAGATATATGCTATGTGCTTATATAGAGCCCTTTTAAATTTGCAGAAAGGCTGATAATATTTCCAGAGCTGAAAGTAATTGTTGCATATTTGTGGTTGCTTATTGGAGTTTTTAAAGGCCTTTTTTTTTAGAGATACTATAAAACTACAGTAGGTATATTTAATTGATTGAATCATTCTTAGTGTATTTCTCATTTAAAACGTACACTTATTCTATCTTTAACAGTCTGTCAGCTTCTCAAATGATCCATTTCTCCCAGTTTATTTCCATACATGCTGCCATCCTTCATGTCTGTGACCTGACGACTCTGTATTCTGAGAGCTAGGATAAGGGCGTTACACGACCGGTGTCCAATATTGTCTTGTAGAAACTATTTAAACTGACTTTTTTTTCTCAGAAAAATGTGAAGATGAAAATACTATTTTCACATTAGATACTTGTAATATATTTATAAATAATTCAATAAAATGATTATGATTTAAAAGGAGGATTTATTAGAATGAATAATTTGTACCAATATTAGGAAATATAGGAATAGGTTATATTCAGCATGAAGAGGTGTAATTACCTTTTCCTATAAATCCTCTTTTTTAACTTTCAACTATATTTGATCATTTATAATTATAATAATAATAATAATAATAATAATAATAATACATTGCAGGTATAAAATGTGAAAAGAAGCATTTACATATCTTCCCTTTTTTCTCAGCTTTTTCAGTTTGAATTAAAAATTTAGCCTTGCATTGGAATGTCCAGGTCCATGAGGAAGCGTTGTGACGCGAAACGCGCGCGTCGACCTGTCTTGCCTCGCATTTGTGACGTCACCGGCAACATTTGTGGATACTGTCGTTCATCGTTGCACACGATGGATGTGCAGTTTCTGGATGTCCCTTTATACATGATAAGTGTTGTCTTTTGAGATATCTGATATAATAATGCTGATACTATCTATAATACAATATCTTGAGATGTATATTTGCACATAAATAATGTAATATTAATATTGATTCTATCCGTAATATAATATCTTTATTTTGTATATTTGCACAATACTAATTGAAGGATAGCAATATATTTTGGAATAGCCACAGGTTGCTGTATATTTGCATAAAAGTAATTTAATAATAATATTGATTCTGTCTGTAATATAAAACATTATGTTTGCATATTTGCACAATACTATTTGCATAATAGCAATATATGTCGGAATAGCAACAGGGTACTGTGTATTTCCACATATATTTACTATCTTTTCACCAGATATTTATATATTTATCTGAGAATTCAGTATATGTCTAATAACTTGTATTATATATCATATGAACACTACTTGCACTTTTGTAATCACAATGGTGATAATACGTTTAGCTTAGCCAGACTAGGTAAGCTTTTTCTCTATTAGGTTAAACGGTAATTGGTGGATCCTCAGTTCCACCATCAGTATTAGTTTATTTAGATGTTTTCATTTTCTTTTCACATTTAAATTTTATTTTTCAGACAGTGTATTTATACTAGTATAAAAGGAGTAAATGGTGGGCTCCGCTACCACCAAATCAAGATTAGGGGTCCAATCTCAATAGGTAGTCAATATTGTCTACCTTGTTAATAGTACTGTGCAGATTTTTTGATATTGTGATATTGTATAAAGCCGGTGATTATCATTGCAAATTTTTAAATGTTTTTATTATATGTACTGTAGATTGAATTGTGTTTAATAAATTATTCGTTTTTATTTATTTATTTATTTTTGTCAGAGTATTAAGATAATTCAGTTCAATATTGTCTACTATAACTACGGATGTTATACAGGTGTGGATATATAGGTGTCTTTCTCTCTTTTTTTCGTTTTGCATATATCTCTACACTTTTCCACACCCGTTGGTACATATAATATGTATATTTAGGCATTTACCTATGAACATTCAACTTATATAGTACCGTCTCCCCACTTTATACTGGTCCTTATTTATATATACAGTTGCATTGGAATGTGTCAAGCCTTTTCTCTGTTGGCGTGACTTCAGTTTATCCTAGCTCTTAGAAAGCAGCATTATCTAGCCACAGATGTGAAGAATGACAGCATACATGGGCATAAAAACGGAGAATAGGAATGTTTCTTACAGAAGCCATTTTTAAAAGTCTAAGCTCCGCTCTTACTAAAACAACTGAAAACCACTAAAAAGCCTTCTCAGCAACTGTATGAGCCATTTTTTAGTCCAAGCTCAGTTCTCTCACTACAGCAACAACTGAAAAACACTGAAAAAGCTTTAGCAACTGGAGGTATTTAGAGAGGAAGCCATTTCTTTGATTATTAATATTTGTTTGAATGTTTTGTCTATTATCATAACTAAGCACATTGGACCTTCTCTGGTTGATTGTGAACCCCCTTTTATTGTCATGCATTCCTTTACCCTAGCCCCTGGTATATAGCCTTCTTATCTCTGTTCTCACATACTTTTTCACTCTGTCACTCCCCTCTCCCTGTAACACTAAATCTCAGTTTCTTACAGGAGCCATTTAAAAGTTTTGCTCTCTAACTACAACAACTGAAAACCACTCTCTACCTGTTCCTCACCTGATTGATTTTACTTGAATTATTGAATTACCTGCACCTGATCAGTCAGTAACTGCTAACAATTACTAAATATTCATTTAAGCTTACACACTTGTGTCACAATGTTTCATCATACTTTCTTTTTTATAACCTCCTGCCTCTCTCTCAGACTCTTCTCTTCTGTTTCTCCACATCATGTCCCAACAACATAACCATCTCACCTACCCATATCTCCTCTCCTCCTCTATGCTCCCATGAGGTCCTCTCCTTCCTACAGTCACAAACACCTCTCAGCAGAAATGTTTCGGAAAGTCCCACTCCCATCTCTTCTCACTCCTTTGCTGGCTGCTGGAGATATATCCCCTAACCCAGGCCTCTCACTAATTTTACTTGCTACTGACCATGCACAGCCTCCAGCAAACACCTAAAACACCCATGATTTAATACCTATCCTTCACAAACCGTCTATTTTTACTTTCTCCTGTGCCCCCTGGAATGCACTGTCTATTTGCAATAAATTTCACTCCTGAATTATTTATTTTCAGCTCCCTCAATCTATTGGCTATCATTGAAACTTGGCTCACTCCATCAGACATTGCCTTCCTTGCGGAACTCTCATATGGTGGCTTATACCGCAGACACACACCTAGACCTGGGAACAAGCAAGGTGGAGGTGTGGGTGTATTACTTTCCTCTTGCTGCACATTTCACTGCACACCCCCTCCAAATCTCATCTTTCGAAGTTTTTCACTATCTGTCTCTTCTCACCCATCTGTCTTCGAGTTTAGCAATGCCACTGACATTCACACCTCCTCTAAAGCCTCAAAATTACTTTCACTTACCTCTTCCCTTTTCCCTCTCCCAGTGGTCAGAATCCCCAAACTCACAATGATGGACACCTCCTCAAACATATTTTTACAAATCCCTGCACAATCATCAACCCACTCCTTTCTGACTACCATCTCCTAACCCGAAAACTAACCACACCTTCCACTCACTGCCATTCCTTATTTCCAGCCACAATAACTGACAGAAACCTGCAAGCACTTGACCCACAACATATTTCCAATGTGCTACAATCTCTTCTAAGCCCTGTCACCACCCTCACTTGCCTTGACATTGCCACCACACAGTACAAACGTTACTTCCACCCTTGGCATGCCTGCACACAAAACCACAGGCAGACACCCTTTGCTCTCATCCACCGCCATAGCACACTACACAAACATGCTATATCCAGAGGTGCCCCTGCATTGCTGAATGATTATGGAGGAAATCTCACACTTCACCAGAATTCCTCCATTATAAGTTTATTTTGTTCTCCTACTTGTCTGCCCTCAATCTTGCCAAACAACACTATTTTTCATTGCTAATATCAAATCTGTCCTCCAAATGTTTATACACCACATTTGGCACTCTCCTCTGCCTACACCCATCTCCTGCCTCTTCCTGTCCCCCAACTGAAGACTTTGTCAGCCACTTTAAAAACAAAAATTAAAATCATCTGAAAAGAACTCTCTTCTCAATGTGGCCCTAACACACCCTCCTCTCAAGAACACCCAGGGTTTGCCCTTCCCCAATCCCACATCCATTATGGGTTAATTTGACCCTGTAACTGAGGATGACGTATCTAATCTACTATCAACCGCTTACCTACTATCTACCACACTTATCTCAGGTCTCACACATCTATTCAATCTTTACCTAAGCACTGGCAAGTTTCAATTATCTTTAAAACATGTCATAATTGCACCCATTCTTAAGAAACCCTCCTTTGATTCAGCTTCTGCATCTAAGTATCACCCTGGCGCTCTACTTCCCCTCGCTTCAAAACTGCTTTAGCCATTTGTCTACAATTGCCTTATCCAATTTTCCCTCCTTGATCCCGTCCAATCTTGCTTCCGATAGAGACAGCTTTCAAAAAAATCACTAATGATTTGCTCACCGTCAAGTTAAAGGGTCACTTCTCTATTCTAATTCTTTGGGATCTCTCTGCTGCCCTTGACACAGTTGACTATCCTCTACTATTCCAAATTCTCTGCTTTTTTGGAAGCTGTGACACAGTCATCTCATGGTTCACATAATACCTAGAAGATCAGACATATAGTGTCTCTGTCTCTGGAACTTCTTCTTCCCCTCAGCCTTTGATTGTTGGCGTACCCCAAGGTTCAGTCCTACGCCCCTTTTCTCTATCTATACATCCTCCCTTGGTACCCTAATCAAATCTTCTGGATTGCTACCTTGGTGTGATTAGATATCTCAAGGACGCTGTGAGCTATACCATGTAGGGTCACCCAAGATGGGCAGGTCATAGCAGAGAGGTCAGACAAATCACGGTCCACTGGAGAAGGAACTGGCAATCCACTCCAGTATATTTGCCAAGAATACTATATGGATAAGCACAACAAGAAACACAGAGAGATATGCCTGGCATGATTTGCCCATATGGTCACCGAGAATCAGACATGACTGAAGGACTGACCAACAACCGCAACACTCAAATCTACCTCTCAGCACTAGATCTTTCCTCCTCTATTCTAGCACGAGTTGCCAACTGCCTTTCGAGCATATCCTCCTTTATGTCTGCCCATCAACTTAAGCTTCCCACCCTCTACTACAGCTTCTACTCCTCAAATATCTCTCACTGTAGACTACGCCATCATCACTTCTGCCTCCTAGACCTGTTGTCTTGGGGTTCTCCTGGACCCGGCCCTTTCCTTTATTCCTCACATACAACCTATTACCCATTTTTCTCTACTCCACTCCATAATGAACGCTTCCACTGAACTTATCTACCAAACTCAATGCTCTCTGTCAGTCACTACACTTGCTTCCCATAGCCTCCAGAATAACATTTAAAAGCATGACCCTAACGTATAAAGCCCTCAACAACAGTGCACCCCCTTATACTTATTTCCTCTTACGTCATCACTTTCACCTTCAGGATTTTTCTTGTGCAACCCCTATGCTATTGAACTCCTTGCCTCGCTCTACTAGACTGTCTTGCTGCCTGAAAACCTTTAAAAATGTGTCTGTTTAAACAAGCTTATCACCTTCAGCCCCTAATATGCACAACTATCATACTCCTGTACCATATCCAAACCCTTTAGATTCTAAGTTTGCGACTTTTCAATTTTTTAAGGTGCTTTGGGGAAAGCACTGTTTACGTTTGATTTTAATCTCAATGACAGGACCCTCCATTCCATGTAATATGTTAAAATTGTTTTTGCCTTGTACTTAACTCTTGTATAGTGCTACGGTATATGTTGGCACGTTACAAATAAAGGTTAATAATAATAATAAAGTAAAATATTTATATATAAAAATTATACATTTTTTTATGTCCTCAGTCTACTCCTCAGTATGTAGAATAAGGTGACCAAGCAATTCCTTATGACTAGGCAGAGGAAAATAACCCCTAGAAATGTTTTGGACTTGTTGATAGGTATACTGAGTATTTTCTCTCCAATATTCAATTTAAGTAATTCACTTTCCTTGTGACAAATGGAAAGAATATATTTTTCTCTCAGCAAAAGTAAATATCACCTTCACTATTCAGTAACTACATCTAAATGTCTTTCCCTATTAATTAAGCTAAACATACATCTATAAGACATTCAAATGGTTAATATGTGAAGTAGCGTATATTTACAATTGTAAAGACTTACTAAAATGGAACTATTCTAGCTAATTGGCACAAGCTGTTGATCTGTGAAAGGAAATAGCATATCTAAGATTTTGTTTCTCAGTTTGCATGTTTTTTCAGTAGTTCTGGCTATAACACAAGAAACGCCATCTAGCTTCTATTTTTTGCTTATCTAACGCCCAGGAACTACAGAACAGGAACATTATAGAATTGCTTACTGCAAAAGGGTCATGTGAGTTAGCTTAATTTCAATATATGTTGCTGTGCATTCTTTACAAATATACCTGTGAATACCTTATTTAATTTAATTTGCGCTAATGCATGTTACCAAAATTGTTGTTTATTTTCAAATGTGCTAAGCAATATACATATGTACAGTGAGGGAAAAAGCTATTTGATCCCCTGCTGATTTTTAACGTTTGTCCACTGACAAGGAAATGATCCGTCTATAATTTTAATGGTAAGTGTATTTTAACAGTGAGAGACAGAATAACAAAAAAAACAACAAATAAGAAAAACGCATGTCAAAAAGGTTATAAATTGATTTGCAAGTCAATGAATGAAATAAGTATTTGACCCCTTAGACTTAGTACTTGGTGGCAAAACCAGGTTTGCACACATCTCAGGAGGGATTTTGATGGTACATGGCCCCGTCCATCGTCCCTTAGAAGAAAAACACCCCCTTAGCAGAAAAACACCTCCATGTTTGACAATTGGGATGGTGTTCTTATGGTCATAGACAGCCTTCCTCCTCCTCCAAACACGGCAAGTTGAGTTGATGCCAAAGAGCTTGATTTTGGTCTCATCTGACCACATCACTTTCACCCAGTTCTCCTCTGAATCATTCAGATGTTCATTGGCAAACTTCAGATGGGCCTGTACATGTGCTTTCTTGAGCAGGGGGACCTTGCGGGCGCAGCAGGATTTCAGTCCTTCACGGCGTAGTGTGTAGCTCTTTGGTCTTAGCCATGGTGGAGAGTTTGGAATCTGATTGATTGATTGCTTCTGTGGACAGGCGTCTTTTATACAGGTAACCAGCTGAAATTAGGAGCACTCCCTTTAAGAGAGTGCTCCTAATCTCAGCTCGTTACCTCTATAAAAGACACCTGGGAGCTAGAAATCTTGCTGATTGATAGGGGATCAAATACTTATTTCCCTCACTGACCTGCAAATCAATGTATTACTTTTTTTTTATTTTTTATCTTTTTATTGACACATAAGCAGTGTTCAATAACACAATATTGTTGGTCTCGCAGGTCCAACACAATTTTGCATAAACAGGATTTTTTAACAACATTTTAGATATCTTGTACAACTTTGTTGTCAATAATGATTATCCTGTCCTGACAATTTTGGGTGTCTGCTTTATGTGTCCACCATAACCTTTTTCCGTTTTCTCAACTTTGCAGGAAACGCCTGCTAGCTATTCCTTCCCTAGCAATTGACTTCTCAATACTAAACTTGTCAAATTCTTACATGTGAGCAAACTTGTTGTCTTTCCATGTAGATATATATAGATGTTCAATTTTGCATAGCTCGAGAATTACATTATTCACCTAGTATATGGGAAGTATAACATCGAACAAACAATGAATAAACAAGTCAATGAACTTATTACCTGTATCTTCCTTGCTTTTTTTTTTTCCTCCGTCTTCCTGTCCATCTTCTTCAGTCTACTCAATTCGCCAGTAGTTGTCAACGCCCAAGACACCCGTCGCCCCGGCCTGGAGTCTCCGCCTCATCCGATTACGCCTTCCCTTCCTAGTGTACTAATTTCCACTCTAAATCAAGTTTTTGTTAAATTAAAATAGCTTTGTCCGACTCCACCCATCTGTCCCAAATTTGACTAAAAGTGGAGAGGGAGTTGTTTATTGAATGCGTAATTTTTTCATAAATCATGATGTGGTTTAATTTTTTTATAACCTCTTGGGCGTCTAAATGGGGTGATTTCCAATTCTTTGCAATGTGGCTTTTGGTTGCCAGCATGACCATTAATGTATTACTTTTTTGACATGCGTTTTTCTTTCTTTTTTTTGTTTTGTTATTCTGTCTCTCACTGTTAAAATACACCTACCATTAAAATTATAGACTGATCAAGTCATTGTTAGTGGACAAACGTTCAAAATCAGCAGTTGTAAAGTAGTTGCATTACAATGAAATCACTTCAGGCATACACACGTTCAGTGAAGGGGACATTTTACATTTAGCTGCATTTGTAGTAAAATAACCATTTTTATACATTACTGAAGGATTTTTTTGCACAGAAAAAGGTTAATTTCTGAATAGTATAAGTAATGCAAGCAGAAAGATAATAAAAAAAACAATGTTTTTTCTCAGTTGTGACAAACTCTCCAAGACCACATGGACCGTAGCACACCATGCTGATCCACTTGTTATTCATGGCAGAGATACTGGAGTGGGTTGTCAGTTGCTTCTCCAGTGGGCCATGGCATACAGCTCCTGGTATTCCTAGGTGGTCTCACATCCAAGTACTGACCAGGCCCAACCCTGCATAGCTTCAGGGTAATGTGACCTCTCGGTTCCCTGACTGAAATTGAACCCAGGTCGCAGAGGTGAAATCACTGAATTCTAACCACCAGGGAACCCCACCCTGTAAGTTCCAACACGACAGTCCATTCATTTTTCATAAATAGTTTTTATAATGTTTAAAACGTAATCTTTTAGACAAATAATGTAAAACAGCGTTCCTTTAATACATTTTGGACAACATTTTTAAATATTAATTACTATATTATACATTTTACAATAGTATCGATAAGTAAAAAACACACATCTGCTGCAATACATAGGGGGGAACCATGAAGTAAAAATAAACATTTTATTCAGTGTCAACTCTACTTTCAAGGGCCACTGTAGTGCATTTACAAGTAAAGCTCATATGCTTGTTTGTTGGGAATAGACTATGAAAAACAAGCAGTGTAAAAAAAAAAAAAAAAAGTTAGCATTTTCCTCTTACTTTTGAATGTGACAGTCTTCTCACAACCTAGCGCTGCCTATATCATTCTACTTGTGGGGAATGGCCAGCTCTGTTCAGAAACTGTACTGAAAAAAAGGCTAATCAATCAAACTATGGTTCACACTTAGCATGCTCAGTAAAAGCAGTGGGGCTATGATGCACTGTCACTGGGTGGGGCCTATGACACAGCTGCAAGTAGGTTACAATAAAGCTGCTACCTCTGTGTAAGTAGTGAGGGTGAACCTAATTATGTCATGTGGTGAAGCCCATCTTGCTTCCAAGCTCCATGATGATCCAACTCCCAGGTAGAGCTGACACCCCCAGGGAGGTGGAGCAAAGCAGAAAACAGATCATTTAAAAAGTATGATTTTTTTTTTTAACTTTTATTTAATTTAAACTGCATAAAGTTTTTAACAGTCTCTGTCAAAGAACCAAACAAATGAGGTTTACTTGTAAATGTGATACAGTGATAAAACTCTAACAAGTGAACTCACTTCATGCGTGATGCACCCATAGGTGAGTGTGGCCTTGGGGTAACTATGAATAGCTCCATATCACACTATCCTTTAAATGCCAGGTATCTTGTACATTACAAGCCAGAGCTTTCACAAATGGTAGAAGGATTTTTACAGTAAAATATATACAAGGAGAACTCACAGACGATACTGTTATTTGGTAACCTTACTCTCTAAAGTAATGGTGGTCAACTCGGTCCTATAAGGACGACCAACAGTCCAGGATTTCAATCTCTCTCTAAGCCCATGTGGATCATTTAGTTAAATGAAACTGAATAACTCAGCTTAGTTCAATCTTAGAGAACCTGAGTACACAGGAAAAGAGAGATACTGAAATCCGGGAGTTGTTAGTGGCGCTCGCGGACCGAGTTGCCTACCACTGCTCTAAAGTGAAGAACCCACCATGGTCCTATTCTATTTTATACATTTTGTTATCAACTGTCTTAAAATGTTGTTTTTACAGAAGAGTCCCAATTATCTGACCTAAACATGGCCGATGTTGTTGGATTACCAAATATGTAATGCAGAAACGGGTGGTAGAGGGACGAAACAATTCATACATTTATTACAAAGCCACTACAGTAGTAAGACAAGTAGTGCAGAGGAAAGTAAATCGTAATTTTAGATTTTTGTTGGGCTATCCAGCACTTACTGTACTCTGTGTTGCAAGTAGAACAAGGCACATATTATATACTGAATTTATAAGATCAAATCAGGTTTACGGCACAGTATCTACTAAGTTGGACAATAAGAAAATAGGTTTGTCTTGACTACAAATGAAAAGCTAGTTACCATTTATTAATTATCCTTTCAAGTCTAGATCAAGTAGTGATAACTATTGGATTCTGTTTTAATTCAATTACCAGGTATACTTACTAAATCTAAAAACAATATTTTTCTTGTCCCAGAGATGAATAAAGTATTAAGTGTGCTTGTTAACAGGTATTGATGATAGATAGGGGAAGGTTTTCGATTAGTGTAGCGCACGAGCCCTGAACAGAGGAAATGTTGTGTTGAGTCACAAATCTACAATATAATATATTGCTGGAGGAGGCAGCCATCTGTTGTGTCGTTTAGGCCAAGCCCCCCTCCTATATCTGTGCTCTGTCGTGATGAGCTAGGACGCATAGTGTTATGTAAATTCATTAGGTGAAACAACCATCTTCTTTGTGCATTTTTGCATTGCAGAGGTAATATAAAATATTCAGTATTCACTTTAAGTCACCTGGCCATTTTAGCCGATTTCCCAATAACACAAGGACATGAATTTGATGCAAAAAGGCTACAGCTTTTCACAATCATATGAAAATATGGCAATATTGTATACCAAATTCCAGACACTGTTTTAATGGTTATCTCCATTGCATCCATGTTCTTGTGGCAAAACCTATTACCTTGGTGAATTTGTTCTTCTATACTCAAGATCTGAATGTAGTGAATTGCTTGTTAGGCCTGACCAAAGAAAATTATATTAGGAGTTTTGATCTGACAAACCCTTGCCTCAATCATGACGCCCTTCATAGCCAGGGAGTAGTTTGATAAATATTAAAATATATATATTGATGTTTAAAAAAACTGTCTGGACCACCTACAAATTTTACATTTAAAGTCAAACATAGTTATTGTATTTAAGAAAAAACAATCTATTTAATTTTTTATTAGTTTTTTTCTTCATTCCACTTCCTCTATCAATTAAAAAATCTACAGTCATTTTTTATACTGTCTCTTCTGAACCAACTATCATTGCTCAAATTTATAACATTAAAGGGAGCCATGAAAGGTTCCCCATATGTTATCATTTACGGACTAAAATTAAGGTAGTAATAATTACTTTTATCAACTGGATGTTATTTAAAAAATGTAATATTCTTACAAAAACTTTCATTGAAATTATATTTTTTAACTGTTAATCAGCATTTATGATCCATTGAACCAAGCGTCTATGTTTATCTTTATGTTACAATGTATTTATAGCTAATCATTGGTAATTACTTCTCTGGGGCCATCACAAACTTTGTTCAGCCTAAAACTGACAGCTAGCAATATTGTGAGTATGGGCAGATCCCAGGGAGTAATTAGAAATTGATAGCTTTGAATACAGTCTAGCACAAAGGTAAAAGAAAAGACTACATTTGCTTTTTTCAAGAAAAAATGACTGTCCCTGACGCTTATGACTTTCTATCCTAATACAAGTTTAATTGGAACTAGAGACTAGCATTATGTAATGCTTTGCAGCAATAAAACACAATTCCCATTCCTCACTCTCATCATGTTAATCCTTGCTATCACGATTCCAAGTATGATTGTATGATAATTATATATATATATATATATATATATATATATATATATATATATGCAAAAAAAATCCTAAAAGGATGATAAGGTTTTGTAAAGATTATAAGCCTATCTTTAGAACTGGAAACAAATATATTTGTTTTGGTTGCTGGTCCCTGGACGCATCTGTGATCTTGGTAAAGGCTGTATATGTGAAAGAGGCTAGGAAGGGCGTAGATATTAAAGACTGAAAATAGGAGCCCCGGGTGACTGCCTAGGAATTAGGGGCTTTTGACCTGGCTGAGTGCCAGGGGGAGCTAATTGGTGGTTTAAAAGGGGGAGTGGCTAGAGAGGACATATAAGGGGGCTTTCCCGCCCTTAGGGGTCATAGAGAGTGGGATCAGTGAGCTCCAAGCAGGATGGCGTCCCCTTTAGTGGATTCCCTTATGGAACAGCTCAAGTCCCAAGTGGCAACACATGGGCTTGAGTGGCTACAGGCCGTGGTGGCCAGCATGCAAGATGAGGCACCCCAAGGAAGACAGGAGGAGGAGGCTGCGGTTGAAGAAAGAGCAAGAAAGAGTCAGAGTCGTCCGCCCAGAAGAACAAGGCCTCCAGAGAGGTAAAGGCCGAGTATGCAGACCCCCAAGAAGAAAGGAGGAGCTCGGATGATGAGGAAGAAGATTGTGACCCCCCGGAAGCAGCAGAGCGGCAGCGGGACCCCCAGAGGAGGAGAAAGGGCAGAGGAGCCAGAAGATACTCACCAGAGGCCGGCACAACCCTCCTCTTCATCGTCGGACCAAGCACATCAGCTGGAGAGGCGGCGGGGACAGGCTGCAGCAGGAGCGGCGGCGGAGCTGGCCAGTGAAGCGACAGCTGCAGAGCGGATCACTACGCAAAAGAGGTTCCGGCGCGGCGGGGAGGCCCTCGGCGGAGACACGACGGAAGGTGAGTAGAGGGTCGCGGAAGCGTCTGGAAGGATGTCTGACCATGGGGGCATGATGATGACGCGATCAGCGTCAAAAGGAGGCAGAAGAGCTGAGGGCGCCAGGAGGCAGGTTACAGCGCAGCAGGGGGCACAAGGCAAGTCCGGGAAGACAAAGAACAGCCTAGTTCAAGCTACAAGTGAGTCTATAAGCCAGGCAGGGGCAGGCATCACAAATAGAGGCACAGCAAGAATAACAGCAAAAAATAAGGAGAGTGCAGGAGTTCAGTATGTGGAAGAGGCTGCAGTGGGCCAGGAAGCAGAAGGAAGGCAGGAGCAGGGGGAAGAAGGAATAGAAGGAGACATAGGGATGAATATAGAAGAAAGGAGTGCAGATGGTCAGGAGTTGGAGGGCCACATCAGTGACACAAGTCAGGAAGTTCATCAGGAAGGAAGGAGGGAGCATGATGCAGCATCAGCTACAATGTTTTGTCCTGTTTCTACATGTGGAGATCCTGGTGAGGGCACATCCAACTGGAGAAGGTCAGAGCCGAGGCATGGTGAGGAGGACATGCCTGTTGGTCAACAAGATGAGAGGAGCCCAGGGGGCGGTCAACAGGATTATTTGCGGTCAGTGGCATCATCGTCCCATTCCATATATGCAGGCCCAAGGGCACTCAGGCAGCCGGTAGGCGAAAGGCAATGGAACAGGAGTGGCAAGGAGAGAAGGGAAAATGTATAGTATAATTACAGAGGCAGAAGATCTTTGTCGCCAGATCGCAGGAATAGACACATGCCCTCTCCGAAAGGAAGGTCTAGATCCAGGAGGAGGTCATCTTACCGGACATGTCGTTATGGTGAATATAACAGGGGGGAGAGGGAAAGGGTCTCTCCTTCTTATCTTTGCAGGAGCGGCACGAGAACAAGAAGATGTAGGGAGCGGAGACTGCCTCCCGGGTAGGACCGGAGTGTACAAGATGCACCTAGAAAAGAGCCAGCAAAGAGCAGGAATAGTCGACTTCCCGCCACGAATCGGGGAAGGGAGCAGAATGAAGCAGTCGACGCATCAGGTGTTACAGCCTCATCATCGGAAACGGATATGAGGCATATTGGTGAGTCTATACACAACACACAAACTAACAATAATATGCAAAGTAGTTTGGTAAATCTTTTGGCTAATTTACGTAGCTTGAGGTAGCATGGCTGGGTCCGGATAGGCCTAGGATTAATTTACCCGTGAGTCAGGCAGGTAATGCAAGTTTTATCTGCAATGGGCAGGAGGGCATTAGGCTTGGGGGGGAGGCAGTGGTGGCGGGTTCGTCGGATGTGGCCACCCCACGGGTAGTAGGAGTAGAACCTATTCTCAGAGTGGCAGACACAGTGCGCAGCAAATCAGCCCTGTGTTCTATTGGACCAATTGGGGAGCACGTGTCAAAAGAGTTGAGGGAGAAGATATGGAAACGGGAGTTCATAGAGATGTTTTCAGTACTCCCGTTGGACAATTTCCTAGAAATTAAGCAAGATGAAAAGAAAGAGGATGTCAAGAAAGAGGAGGAGGAGCGTAAGCGGAGATATAGAAAGATCCCCAAGACTTTCAGTAATTGGTTACAGGCCTATGTGATATTTGCAAGTATAGTGGGTGAGAAAAACCCAGAGTTTTGTTCTGCTTTATTCTGTTATCTAGATGAAATTGAGGGGATTCATAGGACTTATGGAGGGCAGGCGTGGTGGTCGTATGATGAAAAATTCCGTCAAAAGTTAGCGGTGAGGCCTTCTATGCAGTGGGATGATAGGGATATGGGCAGTTGGTTAAAAATTGTGACCCCGCTACGCCCATCTTTTGCTACAGGGGCTAAGTCCGTAGGAATAAGTCAAGCGAAAAAGGGGTTTTGTTTTGCTTTTAATGAAAGCGCATGCTCCTGGGGAACATCTTGTAAATTCAAACATGAATGTTCGGAATGCGGTAGTGGCCATCCTCTTTTTCGTTGCTTTAGGCGAGCAAAAGCGCAGAAAACAGGGGATTCTGTTGCAAAAGGGGTGGAGCCCAGTACTTCTGGAAAGGATGGAGGATTGGCTAAAGTTATACGCCAGTAGGGTCTCTAGGGCGGAGGATGCATCTTTTCTACGGAAAGGTTTTGCGGTTGGTTTTACTATCCCATCATTGACTGGGCCCATAGAGAAGCATCCTGCTAATTTAAAGTCGGCCAGGTATAATCCTGCATTAGTTTTTAGTATGCTCATGGATGAGGTAAGCAAGGATAGAATGACTGGTCCGTTTGATAATGTCCCGTTTAACAATCGAAGGATTTCTCCATTGGGTCTGGTTCCGAAAAAGGAACTGGATGCGTTTAGGCTAATTCATCACTTGTCATATCCCAGGGGCCACTCAGTCAATGATGGGATTGAAAAAGAGTTGGCTTCGGTCTCGTATGCATCGGTGAAGCAAGCAGTTAGGCTGGTAAGGAAGGCGGGAAAAGGGGCTTTGCTAGCTAAGGTAGATATCAAGTCTGCTTTTCGCTTGCTTCCTGTTCACCCTGTTTCGCAGCAGTTGTTGGGTTGTTCAATCTTGGGGAAGTTTTTTGTAGACTTGTGCTTGCCAATGGGGTGTAGTATTTCTTGTTCCTTTTTTGAAAAGTTTAGTTTGTTTCTGCATTGGGTGGTTTGTGTTAAGACAGGGTTATATTCGGTGGTTCATTACCTAGATGATTTTTTGTTCGTGGGTCCGGCAGACTCATCAGATTGTCTTAGATTAATGCATGCATTTCAAGAATTAGCGGAGGATTTTGGCATTCCGCTGGCTGTTAATAAGTCAGAAGGTCCCTGCCAGGTGTTGAGTTTCTTGGGGATTGAAGTAGACACAAATAGCATGGAATGTAGGCTTCCGATGGATAAGGTGGTGAATTTATGAAAAACTGTAGGGGGGTTTTGTCTGCAAATAAGGTTACTTTGAGGGTTATGCAGTCATTGTTGGGCAAGCTTAATTTTGCTTGTCGTATAATTCCTATGGGAAGGATTTTTTCCAGGAGGCTATCTTTAGCTACAGGGGGAGGGTGCCATCCGCATCATCATATAAAAGTCACAGCGGAGCACAAAGCAGATCTATGCATTTGGTATGTTTTCTTGCAGTGTTTTAATGGTCGGAGCATGATTCTAAAAGCTCCTACAGTTAATGAAGTTTTGGAATTATATACGGACGCGGCAGGTGCACGGGGTTTTGGGGCCTATTTTAGAGGTCATTGGTGTGTGCAGGCTTGGCCCGCTAGGTGGCACGAAGAGGGGTGGACTAGGAATTTAACCTTATTGGAATTGTTTCTTATAGTGATAGCATTGTGGCTATGGGGCCATGTAGTGTTTCACAGCGATAATATGAGTGTGGTACAGGCAATTAACTCAACGACTGCCTCTTCGCCTCCGGTGGTTAGGCTGCTGAGGCAATTGGTATTAAAATGTCTTCAGTTGAACATTATGGTTAGGGCGTCCCACATCGCTGGGGTTAAGAACGTGGTGGCAGATGCCTTGTCCAGATTCTATTGGAAGAAGTTTCGGAGGTTAGCGCCTTTTTATCTAAGGTTGAACCTACATTATTTGATCCTGAGTTGTGGAACCTGTGTTTATGAATCAGATCATGGGTCTCTGGGGTGCGGCATACTGCCCTAGGTTTAAGGGTATTCTGGGATCGGTAATGGCTAATAAATGCTAGTAATTTGCTTGTTTTATTGCAGGGTCGCCTTTGCAGCTATGGATTGTGGGTCATTCCTTCATATATTGGGCCAGAGGGGCAGCAGCTATCACAGATCGGGGCCACCAGTTGGGTTTCCCTGAGGAAGCCATGTTGATAAAATGGTTTGGAATTAGGGGGATGAGATGGGAGCAGGTGTTGTTAAAGGTAGTCGGGTGGGCTAGATGTGCCCCTCCTCCAGACATATTGCTAATACATGCAGGGGGAAACAACCTGGGTATATGGCCATGAAGGAGTTAATCGGGAGTATGAAGAGGGATTTAGCTAGGCTAAAGGAATTGTTTCCGGGTTTATATATCATTTAGTCCCAGATTACACCTAGATTAAAATGGAGAGGGGCCCACGACACCAAAGAAATTGAATAAAGCTAGGCTCAGAATTAATAAGATTATGTCCTCATATGTTCAGAGATTGGGGGGTTATGCTATTAGGCATCGGGATTTTGAAACCCCGGGGGCACAAGTGTATTACTTGTAGGATGGCGTTCACCTCAACGAGATAGGCACGTCATTATTTATTTACACATTAAAGGAGGGTATTTTTAAGGCCATGGCTAGTTTTGGCGGTGCTGAGCCCAGAGGGCTTGCGGGTGGCGGGGTGCAGCATCACCTTAGGGCGGAGCTCATTAGCGGGTAAGGTATCTGGTTTAAGCCGAGGCCAGAGGTCGATTGGGCATGGGGCTCCATGGGACCTCTGGGGCTGTGATGAGCTCCATCCTTGGGAAGGTGTGCAGCTACCCGTGGTTGGTATTACATGTTATGTTAATAAAGCTGTGGCCTGATTATACCCATTCCAGTTTATGTGTCTGTTATTTGCGGGAAATGGTTGGGGGGTCTTGGTGCAGACCAGGTCATCATGCACAGGTCATACACATCAGGATCCAATTATATAATATATCTCCCCTACTCCACCTTCCCTTTCTCAGTAGATACACTCACCCCCTCAGGCTCCATGCTAGCAAAAACTGTTGATGTTGGTCAAAATGGAGCTTTAGTTACATAAGCAGATGTTTCTCTAATGTTGCAGATTTTCTCTAATATTGTTTTTATGCGTCTCAGTCTGAGGGATGATAGTAGAGCATTGAGCGGTCGGCGTGATGACGTCACTTACACGACACGTGTTCATGTGGCACACGTGGTGACGTCATCACGCAATGTAACTCTATCTTGTAAGGGGAATGTGGACATGGGAGGAGGTAGAATTAGACCCACTCGTAAGGTTTAAAAGGCCTAATACCTACCTATATGGTAAGACCTGTTTTTAAACAGATTACTTTTTGATATTATATTGTTTTTGTGTGTATTATCACTGAGGAAGCTCCTATAGTGGGCATATTGTGGTAGTGTTATTGCTACTAGTGGAATCGTGTTATCTACAAGATTTTAACTTTGTGTATATCATACTGTATACAATTGGGCAAAAGATTGTGCAATACATTTTTGGAAATACACGTTTTGGGAGATAATGTGCTTTCATTGCCATCTTTAATACCAGCCATTAAGCATATAGTATTCTAAATACCATCGGTCCTGCAATCCAAGCAGGGGATGGATGTCACGTGGATTACATCTAGCCCTCTGGATAGAGCTGCAGGATTTGAATTGGACCCATAGGCACCCATTGGAGCTACTAAGATACCTCATTCCTTTGAGGTAACTAAATGTGAGTACAATTCTGTATATCTGTTTGAACCCCCGTGATCATTAAGTGTTCATATTGCACTAGGAGGTGGTGCGCTGTTTCTTCCCCTACCCTTCTTCTTGTTTATACTAGCCACTAGGACACGGTGGGAATGGTGTCCTGTGAAGAAGTCGCACACCTCTGTCATATATGGACTGAACAGGAAGGTTTAGGGGAGTCTATCACCACTCATTCTCTCATTTAAACCTGGACTAACTGTATGTGGACTAACTTATTGACATGTGCTAGTCAATCTTTTTTGATTATATTAGTGTTTTGGTTTATATGTTAGGTACTGAATGGTCTATTTGGAGTAATTATTCATTGGGGTTGTATGTAGTATCACTGTGTTTATCACATCATAGTAGGAGGTCTTTGGAGTGCTTCACTCTGACAATCACCAATTGAGGGTTGTCATTTAGTTTTTAATGTAATAAAGGATTTGAAAGTTGTAGGAGTAATATATAAAAAATGTAATAATTATGTGACGTTCCAGCAAGAACGGGCTGGAGGTCCTGTTGTGATCTCAGGTCTGCCTATTGACTCTAGCATATAATATACCATGGGAAAAGGAACTGAGGGTATCTGATAAATATAGATTGAAATGGGAAGAGGGTCTGCAGAAGCAAATTCAACAGGGTCCATGGAAAGTGATTTGGACCATTGTAAGAAAAGTTTCTGTGTGCTCTTGAAAATGCTTACCAGGTGATATGTAGTACCACACACCCTGCCACTTTGTATAGGGTGGGTCTGTTGAAAAGGGTGTTTTGCAGTGGGTAATAATTTTCATCTTAGATCAAGTCCCTTAAGTTGTCCTAGGGATTCAGTTTCAGAGAGGTCCAACGGGTGGATGTGACGATCCAAGAGTAGGGGCTATACAAGCCCAGAGCCACTTGCTATAGACTACAGGTTACCTACCCACAAGGACCGTTGGGTTCTTTGAAATCTCCTCACCTGCACCCTGATATCTGGCTTCTGTATCAGTCAGAGTCTCTTAATCAGGAATCAGCACTTCCAGTAGTCTCAGTAACCTTCCTGTGGTAGTAACCAGGACAGGTTAATTGTAGAGTGGAGATAGGTTAATTATCTCAGCCAACAGGAACAATATCAGAGATACACGATTTTTATCTACTAGTGAACTGATTCATTTTTGAAAATCACAGCAGTATTTATAGCAGTTACACAGAGGGGGTGTACCCAGCACAACAATGGAACGGGGTCGGGGGGATGGCAGACAATTACAGGAGAAGACCCAATATCCTGAGATCAATAGGATTAACTCCAATACACATCCTGCCGTCTCTAGCACATAATACAATAGAGGTGTCCATGCAGATAATACAGTGGTGGAGCGAAGAAGTCTAGTGGCTCAATAGCCCAACAGCCAGGCTAAGAAAAGGGGTCCGTGACAGTGGACTACTTTCCCAAATGGATGTATGTGCAGCATATTGTCCAACAACCATAAAAATACACATCCAAGTCTGGCAGTACTGAGTTCTTACTAAAGGTATTATATAATCTCTAAATTCAGTCACAGATTAACAAAAAGCAATGTTATAGATTGGTAACACCATTGAAAGTGCAGAATGAAGACACTGTATTAGTATAATTAAACTATACAGGGGAAGTGAAATGTTATTATAAAGATTGTATTTATATAAAATTATATTTATATACTGTATAAACTGTAGGTAATATTTATTTGTAAATGTAAGAATGAATAAAGTGTAAGTGAACAATTACCGGTAAGTATTTCCATTTGGTATACAAAAGACTTATGAGACTCTTTGTAAATTACTTGTGCTATCTCTGCCCTCTTCTAGTTAGACAGTATAAGATAAAACTTTGGTTAGAGTAAATCCCATTCATATTAAGGACCAGACAAACTGATTTGACTCCCACCATGGAAACTTGCAGAAGAAGCAGTCATGGGAGCTTAGCTAAATTTAGTTTAGTGCTCAGACCTGCTGTATCATAATTAAATACATTATTTATACCACTGAACTGCACTTTTTTTTATAATTTTAAATTGAATATGATATGACAATGTATTACTCCAACATTAAACAGCGCTGTCCCATTCCTGATTATAGTATAAACTCCGAGAAGAGTATTTACTGTCAAATGCAACCTCACATTTATACTTTAGTGTCATGCCTAAATTCACTAATCTGCTATATCTGGCCCTTTGTTGCTCTAATCCTATGCTGAGGAGGATATACTGGGTAACTAGAATAAAGTGACACCTGCTTTAGAATTATGCTATGAGTTACACTACAGCAGTGTCATTATATTTATTTACTTTTTTACGTTATGATCATGGCAGCCAAAGAACTGAGGGTAACCGAGGATAAGACACATTTTTCTGAGAATTGATCTTCTGTAACTACTGATCAATGTGATTTGCACTAGTAGCTTCCATTGCTATTGATTTATTTTATTTTGACTTTTGGCTAATACTATTGAAATAGAAATGGAGGGGGAGGGGGGTGTGTTCCAACCTCTTTAAAAAAATGTTTCATTTTTGTTTTAATTATTTTACTTCTGGGTAATATAAAAAATAAGTCTCCATAAGAAAGAAAAAAAAGCCATCACATTCTTGGTTACTGCAATAAAAAAAAAAGGACATTTGTTTGTCAAAAATGTACCAAACTAACATTATTAGCAGCAATGGGCATACATTTTTTTGTGGAAATCCATTTTTTTTTGTGGAAATCCATTTTGTGTTTTTTACATCAGTCATGAAAGCTGGATGATGCTGGTGTGTTTGTAGTTATCAGTGGAGGCAGGAGTTGGTAGGAGTCAGTTTTTTGTTTGATAAATGGATACGATTGAATTTGACCACACACCCATTCCTCCTCAAAGGTCCAGAAGCAGACCCCTTGCATCATTCAGTGCAATCATAGCCCTCCATACATGTAAATGATCCTCTCTACAGCTTCAACCAATGTCCCATGGATCCCTCAAGGGTCCTGAAAAGGCACCAGCATTTATTGTTTATTAATTAAAAAAAACTAGCTATATGATTTTGTTTTCCTGGTCAATTATGCTCTATGTCAGACTCCAAGCCCTCATCAACAGTGCACCCTTATATCTCTGCTCTCACCTCAAAATACTCCCCCAACCACCCTCTTTGCTCTGCTAATGATAAACCTTCTACTTTCCTCATATCTTATCACCTCCTCTCACTCTGACCTTCAGGACTTACCTTGTGCTGCCCTACTCTCTGGAACCCCTTGCCTCGCTCCACTAAACTATCTTCCTACCTCAAAACCTTCAAAAACTCACAAAAAATGCATCTGTTTAAAGAAGCATATCACCTTCAACCTTAATATCCCCCCCCTTATATCTCTGCTCTCTTCTCAAAATCCCCCCCCCCCCCAAACCACTCTCTTCGCTCTGCTAATGACCTTCTTATTTCCTCCTTACTTATTAGCTCCACTCATTCCAGCCTTCAGGACTTTTCTTGTGCTGCCCCTACTCTTTGGAACTCCTTGCCTCGCTCCATTAGACTATCTTCCTGCCTCAAAACCTTCAACTCGCAAAAAATGCATCTATTTAAAGAAGCTTATCAATTTCAGCCTTAACATGCATATCTATCCCACCCAAACCCTTTACATTGTAAGTTTGAGAGTTTTCAGTCTTGTAAGGTGCTTTTGGGAAAGCACTATGTGTGTTTGATTTTAATTTAAAAAACAGAGCTGTCCATTTTTTGCAATATGTTATTATTTATTTATATTATTATTATTATTATTATTATTATTATTATTATCTTTATTTATAACGCACCAACATATTCCTTAGCTCTGTACAGGGGTTGAGTACATCGCAGGACAAAATAAACACCTTATAAAGAATGGAGGGCTCTGTTTTTGAGCTTAGAATCAAATGTACATAGTGCTTGTTTTCATGGAACTGACACAAGATTAAAAACTCGCAAACTTACAATCTAAGGTTGGTAAGGTTGTTTTTGCCTTGTACTTAACCCTTGTATAGTGCTACAGAATATGTTGGCATGCAACAAATAAATGATAATAATAATGACTTCAAGGTTTGAAACATATTTTTTTTCATTGTCCAGTGGTCCTTTAAATGTGGCTAGTTACGAGTTAAAAATCAATACAATGGACCACATTTATATTCATTGGCTTACTGTTAAATATTTACAGAATTAATGTGGCGTGTAACCTAGTCCTATAGATTTGATTTAAAATGTATTTCTAGATTTGATTAAGTGAAGGAAAAGTCTGTTTTACTACCAGGAGTGTTCAAATAGGCAGTATCTGACAAATCTCTGAAAAAAGAACCCCCACAGTATGATCTTTGTTAGATTCTATGGATGAAGTCCTCCAGAGGCAGAAAAGTTACCCCCGTTATCATCATCTTGATCCTCCTATGTAGCTGGGACCAGGGGCGGATCTACTGCCGGTGCATTGAACCAGGGCCCTTGCTCTGTTAGGCACCCCCTCAGCAGCATCATTCACCCCTCAAAAACCCCAGGTTTGAATGGTGCTTCTGACGTGGCCCTGTGGGGTTCGTGGGTTGAATGGTGCTGCTGAGGAGGTCTGGTAGGGTGAATGTTGCTGAAGAGGTGGACCTGGGGGGGTTGGTGGGTAATGGTGCTGCTGAAGGGGGCCTGGGGGTGTTGGGGGGGGGGGGGGTGGTGCTGCTGATGTGGGGCCTGGGGGGTTCACTGCACTACATAAAGGAACATTTCCACCAAAAAAAGTATCAAGAAAAATAATATATATTATATAATATTTGTGTGTGTGTGTATATATATATATATATATATATATATATATATATTTATATATATATATATATATATATATATATACATACTGTATATTTATTTATATATGTGTGTGTGTGTGTATATATGGCACTAGAGGGTGGCCCAGGGGTAAAAAAAAATGTTTGCCCTTCCTCCCTAGTGGAGTGGGGGGGGGGGGGGGGGGTTTGCACCGGGTCCCTCCATTCACTAGCTCCGCCACTGGCTGGGACAATTTCTTTCACACTCATGTGGAGATTAGGAAATCAATTTCCTTTGAGAGTGAAGTGGTTTTATGAAAAGACTAATGTTGCTCCATTTTGTCTACATGGCCTTGTGAACAACCAACTTTGATAACAGGCAAAATATTTTTCTAAGCCAATAAAAAAAAAAAAAAAACATACAACCATTACATGTTTCACTTTTACATGTCATTATTCTTTACTCTGTGATTTAATTTTATTATCAGAGGGGATTATAAAGTGTGTGAGCTTTCCATTAGTCCTGTTAAAAAAGCACTGGCAGTTTTATCTGCAACATTCCCATTATTAATCTGGAAATAGATTGAAAAAAATGGTAGATCCCACTGTAGCATAATTGTATATAATACATAATAAATTAGAGGCTGTGTTGTATTTTTTTAATCTAAAAAGTTTTGTTCAAGCTTTTCAAAATCTAGATTTTAAATCTACTATTTTGAGGAGAAAAATTATTAATCTAAGAGAAAAGAAGAGAAGAGAAAAAGATACTATAGGATACAGAAACTTTCTGTAACTGGCACCAGGCCACTGCTCTCTTTGCCAGCATCACTCTAAAATGTTTTTCTGAAAAATGCTCTTCTGTGTTTTGCTACCTTGAAGAAATAGACTAATCCTCCAGACATACCGTGACATGATGATTGTATGATAAACAGTTTCAGCAGTATAGGGAGATATGAACTGGAGAAACAGCGAGTTCGGCATCTGGGTGCAGATTAGCCACTCCTTTATGCAATGGTTCTTCTATTCGATGAAGGAACAGACAGACAAAGCCAACTCAGTTTTGTCTGAGTCATCATTTGTGTTTTCTAAAGGTCCTCTGTCAGTGATGAGAATGAAATTATCATTGGTCAACTATGTCTCATTAGATCAGGCAAACTGCTTGATCAAGGCAGCAGACAAATATGCCCAGTTTGGCTAAGGTCAATATACAGTTAGCATTAGGATTACTCCCAGTAAGTGTAAGTGAGGTATTAGTTGTATCGTCCTTAACTGTTTGGTTTTCTTTTTGGATGACCACACAATTCTGGTGTGTGTTTTAAAGTATTAAGCAAACTTTTGGAAAAAGTAAACACATTTGGTATTAGATTTATCAAGCAGCTAGACGGCAGCACAACTCAACTAGTTCCTGGCCAAACACACAACACTGGACACCAGCAGGAAAACCACTGAGGAAGCTGCGACAACAAGCATTGAAACGCGTTTGATCTACCATTCACATACATACACATTTTTAGGATACTTTACCACTGATAAACATTGAGACCTTAGTGTCTTTTATGATATCACGGTTTATATTGTGTATTTTACCAATTTTTACCTTTTAGTTGTCCCTATATTTTTTAGGATATTTTGTCCAATTCCTACATTGGCCAGTATGTTTTTTTATGGCATAATAAAAGTATAACTTTTCAAGGAATTGGGTGTGTGTGTATCTTTCCATTAGAATTGGATTTAGATCATATAGACACACATGGACATATACACACATATATATTTATATATATATATATATATATATATATATATATATATATATATATATATAAAATCATTGGTGCATACTTTTATATAGAGATATAAATACATTTGAGTGTTTTTGTCAGTATACCTGACACCTCACAGAAGCAAGTATACCTCATAGATCATAGAAACACACCATATATTGGGGTGCACTACAAAAACCACGAAACGATCTTGAAACATCCCTTCTGACACCTACTTGTGAGAGAGAATCACAACAAAAGGTGAGAGACATCTCCATAGAAGTATATTGTCTAATACTACAAAGAGGCACAAAGTAATCTGCACTAGGAGTATCTATTGCACTTTCTCCCCCTCCCTTCTTTCTTAAATTTGGTATTTCCTTGGCTGTTGAAAAGTAAGTGGGAACTATCATTTCATTACGCTTCTTGGGAATGTTTATAAACTCAATTCAATTTGAATGCCATTGGCCACAAAATAAGCTGCATGGCTCAGACCCAGGTAGCAGCAGTGACAGCTTATTCAAGGTTAACATTGAAAATGATTGTGTAGTGGTAAAATATTGTCATCCTCTCGTAACAGATTCCAGAGGGCTTCCAAGTGTAGCTATTTCTGGGACCTCTCGTGTGTGAAGTTTGGGGTGTATAATATAGGCTTAGAAGGATGTATAGATTATCTAGTAGAGCAGCAGGAGAGATATGAAAGTCAAGGTGGGGTTGGAGTTCAGAGGCATGTGGTTAAGGAAAGTGGTTGTACCATGTGGATTTTGTATTCGACCATTGAGGAGTTTGAGATGTTGACCTACTTAAGATGGAAGGCATGATATTATTTAATGATGTTAGGAGTTGCTAGGCCTTCCAAGCGTTTGGAACTGAGAAATCTGGGCAGTTTCCTCTGCCAAATAAATAGCATAAAAGAGCCTTGTAATTACTTAATGATTGCCTTCAGAATTGGCTGGACGTTGTATGAAATACTACAGGTTATACTTACACTATTACTATATATTGCTATATATACATATATATATATATATATATATATATATATATATATATATATTTGTAATAGCAATTTGTAATGCAGTTTGTAATAGCAAAAAAACATCATAATGCAAGACAGATCATGCTGGTGTGTCCCTCTAGATAATTCCAGATACACCCAGTGGCCTAGAGGGGACAATCCTGAATTCCCTTCTTTGTGCTCTGATGGAACTTGTCCTGAGAAAAAATGGAAATTTTAATTCTCTAATTCTTATTGGTGGCTCTTTCTGCGTCCACCCTCACAATAGTAATGAAATTCCAGTTGAAATAATCTAATTACCTGCAGAAACACCTTGTGGGTTGGATAAACAATATGCTCTGTCCAGCAGCAACATGTCCTGCTTCATAAGTTTAAGGAGGCACAAAAAATAAGCCTTAAATTGTTCTTGTTCAATAGATACAGCTATACTCCTTATTTTTTTAATTTGTTCTACATGAGCAGCTCTATTAATCATCTGGAGACTTTTGAGGCATTCTTTTCTCTCCCGAGCTTCTTCATAAGAGTGTGTCATGGTGATTTGCCTGGACATCACCTCAGCTATATGAGATTTTAGTATATTAAAGTGGGTGCCAAGTTTGTCTATCCTGATTTATATCTGCAGTACTTTTGTGTCCCTCCAGTTTGATGGATTTGGTCATTTTGGTTAGTATTACCCCCTTTTCATGAGTGTCTGAATCCTCTGACATCTCATCTTTGGAGGGTATTGCTGGTTTATAATGTTGTTCAGCTAGGCTAGCAGTGCCAACTTTCTTTGCATAGTGTTTGGAGATATCTTTAGATTAGTTTTTCTCTTGGTGCTAATCCTTCAAAAACAGAGCTCCTGATAGGGAGGCTTGTGGAGTGTGGTAGACATTTCAGAAAGAAACCGGGGTAAATTAGTAGATAGTAGTTGCTAATGTCCAGGAAAGTCCATGCAAAATATATATAACATGGCTCACAAGGTACATGCACTGTTCCAGAACAGAGTTTGCTGGATGAAGCTGAAGAGTTTTGCAAAAAAAACGTAATATATGATATCAAAAAATTTGCAAACTGCAAGAGAATGTTAATGGACATTGGCACCACGTGGCTGGATCACTTATACTACAGATAATACATGTTATTCTATAACAACATTTGCTTCTGGCCATGTAGACATATGAGAGTGCCCTGGACACCGCAGTGCTTCAATGTAAGTAAATAGTCTATTGTATTGCCATTTGTGCCAGATCACTGGACCAAATCATCGTTTGAGCATCCAAGGGTGGCAGGAGTTCACTCTTCAAGCTGTGGAGTAGCAGCTGTGGGGAAATGTTTCTTCCCCTGTATCACGTAGCATATGGACACTACAGTCTGATACATATGCATGTCAGGGATGAAAACTCAGTGGTGGTGGCCAGGTGTTTGATCTGATCTGATAAAGTAATACTGTTTAGATTGGCCATGATAGTGTGAGTAACATTTGTATTCACTGGCAAAGATAAGCAAGATGTCTGCAATGTCTTACCTTGTGGTTATGGCCTGTGATATCATCACTTTTGCTAGTGCATGAACCAGCAGATCTGTAAATTGTATTAATATGAATTGTGAATCTCCTGATTTCCATCTTGAAGAAGTACTCAGTTCACCTTAGTAAAGGAAAATTGCACTAAAATAAGTCCTGAGGTGGATGGCTGCATAAAAAAAGATGCTATGCTAGGCCACAGTTCTTTTATAATATATTAAATATGTTATAAATGCATGACTGAAGGTTTTGGGCTACAGTGGCTTGTTATGTATACACACCAATATCTTCAGATCAACTGTCTGCAATATGTTTTGTTATACAACATATCGAAGCATGTTACTGGCATGTATAAAGTTTGTCATGAATTCAGTTTTATCAAATCTTTCAAATATCTCGTCAATTGGTAGGAACTTTTTCATTGTTTTTTTTTGAGCATTTGTTCTTTTAAAAAGATAGTAATAATTCACATCAATGTTAATTTATAATAACTTTCTTCACTTTTTTAAACTATATATCACTTAGTAACACTATTACTATTTTCTAGATTCTTTAAGAAAACCTGATAACTTGTGGTCCAGGTTCAAAAACAGCTAGAGAGGTCTCCTCTTATGGTAATGCCATGACATAGTGATCCAATTGTCGTGCAATACCTCCTGACTTGGGTTCCCTGGTGGTCCAGTGGTTATGATTCGGTGCTTTCTCTGCTGCAACCTGGGTTTGATTCCAGTCAGGGAACCAAGAGGTCACACCACCCTGAAGCTATGAAGGGTTGGGCCTGGTCAGTACTTGGATGGGAGACTACCTAAGAATACCAAGAGCTGTATGCTGTGGCCCACTGGAGAAGGAACTGACAACCCACTCCAGTATCTCTGCCATGAATACCAAGTGGATCAACATGGTGTGTTGCGGTCCATGAGATCACGGAGAGTCGGACACGATTGAAAGATACACACGCACACACACCTCCTGACTTGGAAAAGTGAGTCAGTTTACACCAGTTTATGAGAAAGGTGTCTCATATACATGTTTGTGTGTCTTTTTCTATATACATATGTTGTATTTTGAACATTACTACATATAGTGGTCAGGACAAAAGGGATTACATACTACTGTAATTCTCTCCACTGCTACTGTAATTATCTCCATGCACCAATATATGTAGTGCATTACAAAAAAATTGTGTTTAAAACATTTTTTTTTAGATACCATGCATATGTTACTTTCCATTTTGAGTGCCATTTTTTGAGTATAATCTTTAGTTATACATCAGACATTTCAATATTGTATACTTTCAAACAATAAATAACAAGTAATTTATCAAGTGACTGTTATTAAACATGCATTTTCCTACAATAAACTTACATTAAAGTTTGCAATATTTACCTATCAATCAATCTTTCTGATCCACGCACAAAGCATGGGCTGTTAACTCATTCTCAATGGTAATGATTGCTTATAATTACTAAGAACTCTCCATTCTTGACCTGCATTCATTTTACACTATATCTGACAGAAAAAATGAGCATGTGCAGACATCAGAGAGTAATGTGTCCAATTAGTCTAATTACTCCTTAGGATTAGCAAATATTTAATCTTGTCTGTGTCCAGTGTCTTTGACTGAAAACAATACATCAGGTAATTAAGTAAGTAAGTAAGTGCTTATTATCCCCCTTCTGGATCACTACTTTGTTGAGGTGAAGGAACTTGTGTACTTCAATGAAGCTGTGAACTAAACCATGTAGGGTCGCCCAAGATGGGCAGGTCATAGCAGAGAGGTCAGACAAATTGCGGTCCACTGAAGATGGAATTAGCAAACCACTCCAGTATCTTTGGGTGTGCCAATCATTGGCATAGTAGCCCAAACAATCTGGGGGGACAATTTAAGCAGGGCGGATCTATCATATATTATGTATATTATGTATGTCACATATAATAGTTATCAAACTGTGAGATGTCGCCACGCTTTGCGTGGTCCGTACTAGTCAGGCAATGAACGCCATAGGCACTCATCGCTTGAGAGCACTTAGGCGATGAGCGCGAAGGTGCTCATCGTTGCGAGCCTCGCAAATCGAGGCGAGCTGTTAACGCGTAGCACTTAGGCCACGCATATCGGGACTTTGAAATAACAAAAAATACAAGATAGCAAAAATACGAGGTTAACTGCTGAACCTCATAAATCCAAAAAACACAAAGAAAATAAAAAAGAAACAACAAAAACATCACCCACTGCATGGGGGAACAGCCAGGATGTCTGGGAGTGAAGTAGAATGCAAATTTAAGCCTATTTTGACAACTTTCGCCACACAAAAATCACCTAAGCGAGGAAAAAAATGGCTGCCCCAAAAAATGAAAACAAGGCTACACACCCCAGAATGTGCAAAACAATGCTAGCCGCGTAACACATTAATAAAATTACAAATCTACAATGGCGCTTTACACAATAAACCAACCGATTTCCCTCGCGCACGCAGCCTATTTCTAATTCACAGCTGGAACATTCATTACACTTTATCACCAGGGCACCAACATTCACTGTACATTGTATGGTGCCGCAAAATACAAACAGATTGTTAGCTCTTCAATCTATTGATTGCTGGATATATTAATTACAAATAGGTAAAGTATATTAATTTATTCTAGAAATAATTAATTCATTATTGCTTAACTAAATATAGATAAATATATATATCTCTATAATATATATATCTTTATAATGAGTGACGAAGGTGCTCAGAGGAGCAAAAGGAGAGGAGAGGCTCACATGAGTGCCGAAGGTCCTCGCAGTACAAAAAGGTTTACATTGTGTGTCAAACAAAATTCCTATGGCTTCAAATTTTATTGGCCCCGTCATTATTGACGTGCAAGTCGCTAGTATATATATAAAAGTTAAATAATGAGTCAAAGCTTTCATGGGAGAGACATACTGCTCTATAGCGCTGTTAATGCATGATTATGTTTAGTAATGCTAATTTATGTGTCTCCTGTTATTTTAACCAGTTCCTACACCCTTGGTGCCAATCCATAAGGATTTTATGGCAGATTAAAGATGTGCCTGGCACGCTGCGGTCCATAGGGTCACTCGACTGAACGACTAAACAAGAACTTATTACCTATAGTTTTATACCATAATCATACCATATTTGGGACATGCATTGCATCTTATTCCCTTAATAATGTAACTGTGCATCAAGGCAAGCTTTTTATATGAAAAACCCCCCACTATTTGTCATCCTCTCATCTCTCACACTCTCTCCTAAAGTAATGTAACTCTTTGACATAATCTTTATTTTCAAATGTTTGCCATAGAAATATTCCCCTTAAATAACCCATCACAATAGCAACAGCCCTATTAAATTCAAAGCCTTTAGCGGCATCGGCACACCCGCAAAGGCTGCAGGCTTGAAATTCGGCTGCGTTACAGAGCTGTTACATTCAACCATGCCGCGAGTTACGGGCTGGAGTCGCGAGCCCGTAAACCATTCTTGCGCTGTTGATGTGCGCCTGTGATCAATTGGTCAAATCGTAGTTATGGGTTTAGATGGAGCCAATGGCAAATGAGATCGTCATCAATACGTCACTGAAAAATGGAGGTTAGATTTCAAAGCCTTACGGGTTTGAATTACGAGTTTCGACCCGCATTCCAGAAATAATGCAATATTAATAAATCAGTAAATATATTCTAGTCCATGTGAGTTCCATTATATGTATTAACACATTGACTGCCGGGATCGATATAACACAGAAATTAAACATAAAATAAAAGTATTTTATATTGTAGATTTGCGAGCTTGAGAATGATGTGCTATTAATTATAATACCGAACATCACTTTCACTTTACTTATAAGTACAGTAGTGTGTGTATATGTGCATTTACAGTGCTACGGATAGGACTTTAAACCCCTTGCAGGTACCCGTTGGCTTCTTGGCTCCATTTGCGAGTTACGGGGTTGAACGCCATCGGATTTGTTGCAATTTAATAGTGAAATTGGGAACGTAGCAGTTACGAGCTTCAGAGAGAACAAAGGATTTGCGGGCACACAGTTCAAATTTCCACGTCCTGTAGCCTTTTTTCGTTCTTCAGCCATAAGTCGTTGGCGGCTTGCTTTACAGGGCCAATTTAATAGCTACATTACGGTCTACGTTTTTCAATGTTCAGAGAATTTAATAGCGCTGATAGTGTAGTTTTCATTTCTCATTTATATCTCCATACTGCCATCTAGTAGTCATAGTGCAGATGTACACTATTTGTTTTCTTTACCAAAGAGAGGTTTATTACAAGTGAGATCTGTACAATACTTATATTGTTCTATGGAGCCTGTTCAAAAGAAAGCTATCCAACTTGATAAAGTCTCCACATAAATACATGGGAGCTCACTGACGCCTGTGACTATCACATATATAGTTGTGAGCATACGAGCCGTTGCTCATGCTTGCGGGCTCGCGCAGCGAAGCGAGGGACGCAGTTCCCCGCAAATGCAGGTCCTCGTGAAGTGAGGGGCCGCATTTGCGGTGGTGGAGCATCCCAATGTCCCGCAAATGCGGATCCTCGCGAAGCGAGGGCCCGCATTTGCGGTGGTGGAGTATCCCACCTCGGCTGTGTTTGTCCGCAAATGCGGACCCTCGCGAACCGAAGGGCCGCATGTGCGGTGGTGGAAGGTCCAACGTCGGCAACACACACACGCAACACTTTAAAAACAAAACAAAACTCAAAGGCGCCTCACACGCGGTTACACACACACACACATGCAAGACTTAACAAAAAAAAACTCAAAGACGCCTTGCACAACTTAGAAGAAAAACAACTGCATCGTACACGTAAAATCCAACTGCTTCCCTCGCAAAAAAAATACGTCTGTTTCGCAAAAAAATACGGCCGTGAAACAAGCCATTCCTAACACGCAAAACCGGCCGAAAACGGAGCGCATGAAAACATCAGAAACACAAGAAATAAACACAAAGAACACATAAAAAGCTTACTTACAGCAAGGGGGGGCATCCGGTACCTCCAAAAGTTAATTTACACGTCCATTTAAGTAAAAAAAAAACAAGTTTAAACTGCCGAAAATCACTTAAGCGAGAGAAAAAATGGCCGCCGAACAAAACGAAAACGAGGCTTCAGACGTAACTATACTACAGTGACTCGCAAGACTGAAACACATACTATGCGGAACGTACCACACTGATATTAACCACCATTTTGAAAACTACTACGCACAAAATGGCGGATGGAACGCAAATTGTAAGCTGGAACGCAAATAGCGCATGCGTATCGCGTTCTAAGGGTCTCAGGCACTTGAAAGTTTATAAATACTGCCTACTTTTCAGAAAATTCTACATTTCTACTCAGGTGATAAACGGAGTGACTGGATAGTTAACTGCTGCTCTTACTTGAGAAGAGAATTGTTTCCTAATTTCCTACTTTACATTGTGCAAATTACAACTGAGAGGTAAGCTATAATATATTACATTTTATTATCAAGACATGACAAAAAAAACAAACAATTTAACTATGAAAATGTCATTCATGTATAGTGATATGTCACACGCACATTTATGTGTATAGCCCCTACAACAAACTAATCTTAATCCAAACTAATTAAGCAAGTATATTTAAATGACATTACAAAAAAAAAAAATTTAACTATTAAAATATGATTCATGTATAGTCATATGTGACACGCACATATATGTGCTTCATGTATAGTGACATGTCACATGCACATTTATGTGTGTAGGCCTGAAAAAAAAATAATGTTTATTTAACTATTAAAATATGATTCATGTATAGTGACATGTGGCACGCACATTTATGTGTATAGCCCCTACAAGAAACTAATAACCCAAACTAATTAAACAAGTATATTTAAATGACAGTAAAAAAATAAATAAATAACTATTAAAATGTGACATGTCACACGCACATTTATGTGTGTAGGCCCGAAAACAAACTAATGTTAATTGAAACGAATTAAAAAGTATATTTGAATGACATTAATTTATTGTAATTTAATATATAACCTAAAGCTCAATCTTTCTCCTTTTTTTTAATATTCAAACAGACTCTGCATCAACAGCGTCACTCAAGAATTTGCACCGTGCATTGTGAACCACAATCCCTTTTAAGGAACACCAAGAAAGAAGAGGTAAGATAGAAAAATATATTACATGCTGAAAAAGACCATGCTTTGCTAAATCAAAAAGAAGAAATATACAATTAACCATTTCACTTTCTTTTTCAAACAGACACTACAAGAAGACCGGCGGATAAAGATTGGCAGGAGGGGACCCTCTGTCATTTGACACTTCAATCAAGGTAAAGTATAACAAGTACAAAAAATAAAGGAACTATATATGTTTAATGCCCGCCAATATAACAAATGCAGCAACCAAAAAGTGGTGAACACAAAATAGGATAATGCTACAAATATAGCCAGAATATCAAAAATAGAAAAAATATTCATTTGCACTGTAGAAAAATATTAAAGCTTCATAAAAAAGACTAATTAAGCAAATCAAGTACGCAACATATGGTAGAGACAAATAGGATTGTACAAAAAATCACACTAACAAATAGCAAACTAAATTAATATTCTTCTTTAATGTTTAAGAACCTATAAGCCTTACAAAGAAGCCTAAATAAGCATACCAAAAGTGGTAGACACAAAACAGGATTGTACCAAAAATCACACAAACAAATAGCAAAGTCAATTAATATTCTTCTTTAATGTTTAAGAACCTATAAGCCTTACAAAGAAGCCTAAATAAGCATACCAAAAGTGGTAGACACAAAACAGGATTGTACCAAAAATCACACAAACAAATAGCAAAGTCAATTAATATTCTTCTTTAATGTTTAAGAACCTATAAGCCTTACAAAGAAGCCTTAATAAGCATACCAAAAGTGGTAGACACAAAACAAGATTGTACCAAAAATCACACAAACATATAGCAAACTAAATTAATATTCTTCTTTAATCTTTAAGAATCTATAAGCGTTACAAAGAAGCCTAAATAAGCATACCAAAAGTGGTAGACACAAAACAGGATTGTACCAAAAATCACACAAACACATAGCAAACTAAATTAATATTCTTCTTTAATGTTTAAGAACCTATAAGGCTTACAAAGAAGCCTAAATAAGCATAGCAAAAGTGGTAGACACAAAACAGGATTGTACCAAAAATCACACAAACACATAGCAAACTAAATTAATATTCTTCTTTAATGTTTAAGAATCTATAAGCCTTACAAAGAAGCCTAAATAAGCATACCAAAAGTGGTAGACACAAAACAAGATTGTACCAAAAATCACACAAACACTTAGCAAACTAAATTAATATTCTTCTTTAATGTTTAAGAATCTATAAGCGTTACAAAGAAGCCTAAATAAGCATACCAAAAGTGGTAGACACAAAACAGGATTGTACCAAAAATCACACAAACAAATAGCAAAGTCAATTAATATTCTTCTTTAATGTTTAAGAACCTATAAGCCTTACAAAGAAGCCAAAATAAGCATACCAAAAGTGGTAGACACAAAACAGGATTTTACCAAAAATCACACAAACACATAGCAAAGTCAATTAATATTCTTCTTTAATGTTTAAGAACTTATAAACCTTACAAAGAAGCCTAAATATGCATACCAAAAGTGGTAGACACAAAACAGGATTGTACCAAAAATAATACAAACACATAACAAAGTAAATTAATATTCTTCTTTAATGTTTAAGAACCTATAAGCCTTACACAGAAGCCTAAATAAGCATACCAAAAGTGGTAGACACAAAATAGGATTGTACCAAAAATCACACAAACAAATAGCAAAGTCAATTAATATTCTTCTTTAATGTTTAAGAACCTATAAGCCTTACACATAAGCCTAAATAAGCATACCAAAAGTGGTAGACACAAAACAGGATTGTACCAAAAATCACACAAACACATAGCAAAATAAATTTATATTCTTCTTCAATGTTTAAGAACCTATAAGCCTTACAAACAAGCCTAAATAAGCATACCAAAAGTGGTGGACACAAAATAGGATAATGCTAAAAACATTGACATCAGATACAAAATAGTAAAAACATTCATTTTCACTGTTGAAAAACATTTTACCTTCATAAAAAATACTAATTAAGCAAATAAAGTATGCAACATATGGTAGACACAAAACAGGATTGTACCAAAAATAATACAAACACATAACAAAGTAAATTAATATTCTTCTTTAATGTTTAAGAACCTATAAGCCTTACACAGAAGCCTAAATAAGCATAACAAAAGTGGTGGACACAAATAGGATTGTATCAAAAATCAAACTAACAAATAGAAAAGTAAATTAATATTCTTATTTACTGTTTACCAAACGATAAGCCTTACAAAGAACTCTAAATATCTATACCAAAAGTGGTGGATTCTTTGTAAGGCTTATCGTTTGGTAAACAGTAAATAAGAATATAAAAAAAAAGTGGTGGACACAAAATAGGATAATGCTAAAAACATTGCAATCATATCCAAAATAAGAAAAACATTAATAATTACAGTATAAAAAAAGAATTACTGGAATATACAAATACATTTAGATTATTTTGAAAAGGTTGCACAAAAACAGCATAGCAGAAAAATTCACCATAACAGATACAATACACAAAAATAATGACATTTTTTCTTTATTACAAATACATTCAAATCAAATAACATTTTCATTTTTCTTTTACAACAGATACTGCGTGAAGACCATCGGACCAGGACTTTCAACAGAGGACCAGACCATCGGACGAGGACTTTCAACAGAGGACCAGACCATCGGATGAGGACTTTCAACAGAGGACCAGACCATCGGACGAAGACTTTCAACACAGGACCAACAAAGATTCTGCTTGAAATCACACTTCAACCAAGGTACAGTATAACAAGTAAAAAAAGAGAAAACTAAATAAACATGTTTGCTCTGCATCGATGTCAACGGAAAATAAAAAAAATAACAACCACCACTAACTATAACTTTTAACAAAATATAACTAACACATTTCTCATCTACCTCTTATTTGTCTTTTATGGCCAATAATGTTTAACAGTAAATCCAAACTTCAATGTAGCCAGAACAAAAAAAAAATTGCATAGTCCACAAAAGGCTCAAAACAGAGACTCAATACAATTTGTCATTCTAAATTTTCTGTACTAATGTACAATATTAAGTATAAAGCGTAACCACACACATAAAACAGAATAGCACTACAAATAGTACTAACAACAAAGAACAACAATAGAAACATTTTCAGAGCCATAACATATAAGCCTTGAAATAAAATATAAAAATACTATTATAACAATCCCATGTACAATAAATTACAAAGACTAATTTATGCCCTCTACTATCCCTATAAGCCCAAAAAAAAGCATAGTCCAGAAAAGTCTCAAAACACAGAGTCAATGAAATTTGTCATTCTAAATTACCAGTCCTAATGTACAATATTAACCATACAACGTAACCATACACATAAAATAGAATAGGACTACAAATAGTACTAACAACAAAAAACAACAGAAACATTTTCACAGCCCCAACATATAAGCCTTTAAAGAAAATATAAAAATACTATCAGAATAATCCCCTGTACGATAAATTACAAAGACTAATTTCTGCCCTCTACTACACCTATAAGCCAAAAGTACAACAAACAAAAAAAAAATAAAAAAACAAAAAAATACACCTACTATATCTCCAAGAAACTATAGTGTAATTACCTTGAGTATGTTATGCATGTAAGGCAAAAAATACAACCTACGAAAGAAAGTAAAAGCAAAAAAATAAAAATTTTTTATTTAACAGTACTAAGAAAGTACCGCTACAATCAACTAGAATTACATAGAAACAAACTGTTGATAAGAATTTTTTGTAAAAACCAACTTAACATCTCAAAATATACTAATGATACATTATTTTTTTTTTACAGATTAACATGGCTGATAACGAGAGTAAACAAGAAAAGAAAAGACGGCAAGCTAGAGAACGACGACAGAGAGCAGACACCGGAGCAGAAGGAAATTCGACGAGAAAAAGAACGCAAAAGACTTGCAAGCAAAAGACTATCAACTGCACAAATTAAAGATATACCAAAAAAAAACTACCAAGCAAATTAAGCATTTAGAACCTGTTCCTCAAACATCAGATGACATTTTACCTGAAAAAATAAAAGAGATACCAAAAAAAAGCCAACGAAAACAACAAAGCATTTAGAACTTGTTCCTGAAACATTACATGACATTTTACCTAAACCAATACAACATATATCAAGAAAAGCCACAAAAAAAACCAAAGCATTTAGAACCTGTTGTTAAAACATCACATGACATTTCACCTGATGAATATGAAAGTCAAAATCCTATATGCTTTGCAAATTGTCCTATACTCAAGTCT
The DNA here is from genome assembly GCA_027410445.1 of Discoglossus pictus. Taxonomy (NCBI): domain Eukaryota; kingdom Metazoa; phylum Chordata; class Amphibia; order Anura; family Alytidae; genus Discoglossus; species Discoglossus pictus. The sequence goes on from CM050163.1 coordinate 279,880,658, forward strand.
TTAGCAGTAGAGGTTCATAGTTGTGGGGACATGACTACTCAATGTCAGTTTTGTGAGGCTTATTATTTTAAACAGGAGAGACCCAGAGATGGCCAATTTATTAGTTGCTGTCAAAAAGGCAAGTTCAAACTTCCAGAAAGAAAAGAATTTCCAATGTATTTACAAAATATTATGACTGAACCTACTTTTCCAAACTACAAAAAATTTAAGACAAACATAGGATCCTACAATAGTGCCATATCCTTTGCATCTATGGGGGCAACATTAGCTGCTAATGTACCAGGACATGGTCCTTACTGTTTTAAAGTCCAAGGCCAAATTTATCATCGTACTTCCCATTTACATCCAGAGGAAGGAGAGCAAAGAAAATTTGCTCAACTTTATGTCCTAGATACAATGGAAGCTGTTGACCAACGAAAGCAGATGGTAGAAAATAAAAAATGCTTACCCAGTGTTTTTATAGAGCTAAATAACATTATGGACAATAACCCCTACAGTAAAGCTTATAAACAATTGGCAGAAGTAGAAAATGAACAACAACTTCATGCACAAAGACATCAATTACCAATGCCGAAGTTTAACATGGTGCTTAAAAGAGACAAACATACTGATAAACGTCGTTATAACTTGCCAACATCAAACGAGGTTGCAATGGTGTTTCAAAATGATGGAGAACCACCATTTCAAAGAGACATTAGAATATATCCCAGAAATGAGGAGCAACCATTCATTAATATGAGTATCTTAAGTCCAAATTTAGATCCAATGACATATCCCATTTTTTTCCCACACGGAGAAGCAGGTTGGCAACCAAAATTAACACTTCCCAGTTACCCAAATGCTAAAGCCAGAATACGAAATAACGTTTCTATGCTTGAATTTAAAGTAGCTCAAATTGCCATTCGAAATACATTTAATCCAATTTTATGTGGTGGAAAACTAACACAACAATGGATTATTGATTCCTATTTGCAAGTTGAGGCCAATAATTTAAACTTTATAAAATATCAACAAGATAAACTACTTGTAGAACAATATTCGGGACTAATGGACTATGTTGCTGACGTGGCTACAAGCAGAGACATGACAGCTGGCAATGCCATCATTTTACCATCTTCCTTTCAAGGATCTCCTTGGAATATGAGAGAAAGATACAATGATGCCATGGCTATTGTCACCAAATTTGGCAAACCCGATTTATTTCTTACATTTACATGTAATCCACAATGGCCAGGAATTACAGAAAATTTACTTCTTGGACAAAGTGCTTCTGATAGACCAGATTTAGTAGCCAGAGTTTTTAAGATTAAATTAAATGAATTAATACGTGACATCACTATAAGTCATTTATTTGGCAAATGTCTTGCTTATGTATATACCATTGAATTTCAAAAAAGAGGCCTTCCACATGCACATCTTCTGATAATACTTCATCAAAAAGATAAATTAGATACTTCTGACAAAGTGGATGCAGTCATTGTTGCTGAACTACCAGATCCAGAACTATATGGTAGACTATATGAGATTGTTACTCATCGCATGATTCATGGACCCTGTGGTGCTCTTAATCCACAATCACCATGTATGGAAAATAATAAATGTTCCAAAAATTTTCCAAAAGATTATAGAGACAAAACCTATGCCAATTGTGATGGCTATCCACTTTATAAAAGAAGAGAAGGAGATAGTGCCATTATTCGTGGAAAAAAAGTTGACAATAGATACGTAATACCCTACAATCCACATTTACTCATGAAGTACAACGCCCACATCAATGTAGAAGCGTGCACTTCCATCAAATCCATTAAATATGTCTAGAAATATATTAACAAAGGCTATGTTGCAGCTACTGTAGTCATCAAAAGTGCAGACAACCCTGAAAGTAGTGAGTTAGTACATGATGAACTTGCATCTCATGTAGATGCTCGCAATGTCAGTGCGCCAGAAGCTATGTGGCGGCTTTTAAAATTTGAAATGCATGATAGATCACATGCAGTATATAGAATAGCAGTACATTTGCCACAAAGACATTTAGTGTATTTCCATGCTGGAAATGAAAGTAATGCATTGGCCCAAAGTGAAGATCGTCACACTACACTAACTGCATGGTTTGAATTAAATTCCACAGATTCACAAGCAACACAATTCTTATATATTGAAATTCCATATCACTATGTTTTTGTGAATGGATTATGGAGACCCAGAAAAAGCAGAGGAATTAAAATAATCCCAAGAATTTACACAGTCAGTCCAAGAGATGTTGAACGTTTTTGCTTACGGATATTACTTTTAAATGTTCCTGGAGCACAAAGTTTTGAACACTTAAGAACTGTTAATGACATAGTTTATGAATCCTTCCATTTAGCTGCAAGACATAGAAACTTACTAGCTGATGATACAGAATGGGAAAGATGTTTAGAAGAAGCAGCACAATGTCAAATGCCATGACAGATGAGAGAACAATTTGCATTTATTTGTATCTTCTCAAATGCTCCAAATGCATTAGCTTTGTGGGAGACATTTAAAAGTAATATGGCTGAAGACTTTATGCGACGATACAAAGAACCGATTGCACACTTAAAAGCGTTAATGGAAATCCAAGAAGTATTTTTAACTCATGGATTAAGTTGTGTAAGTTTTAATTTGCCTGATCCAGGTCTTATAGATCACATAAACTTTGAAGACTATGACATTCAACTGCAAGTAGAAAGAACAGAAGAAAGACTGGCAACTTTAAATACGTTACAATTGCAAGCCTTTAATGCCATTAAAAATGCAATAGATGATGACATGGTGACAGAGCGTTATTTCTATCTTGAAGAACCTGGCGGATGAGGAAAAACGTATCTATATAATTTATTAATGAGTTCTGTACGAGCACAAGGTCAAATAGCAATGGCATTTGCCACTACTGGAATTGCTGCACTTTTGTTAGAAGGTGGAAGAACTGTACATAGTGGCTTTAAACTGCCAGTGCCTATTTTAGAAACTTCTGTGTCAGATATTCGCATGACATCATTACAAGCAAAGAAATTGAAAAAAATTAAATTAATTATAATAGATGAGGCCACAATGATGTCATGCTATGCCCTCCAATGTATTGACCGTTTGCTTCGTGAAGTCATGGATAATACTTTTCTATTTGGTGGAAAGGTACTGTTGTTAGGTGGCGATTTTAGACAAATATCACCTGTAGTTGTACATAGAAATCAAACTGACATTATCGAAACCTGTATAAAGTCAAGCACACTATGGAAATATTTTACCCATCTCCAACTGCAACAAAATATGAGATCAGAAGGCCAAACTGATTTCAATGATTGGCTTATTAAAATTGGAGAAGGCAGAACAGAAAAAATACCACACTTACCTGACGACACTGTAGAGATCCCACCTCATATGATTTGTCAACAAGATATTATATCGACTATATTTGAAGGTAGCATAAATAACCAGGAATATTCCGAGCTTGCCAACCAAGTCATACTAACGTGTAAAAATAAGGATGCATTAATCCTCAATAATGAAATCTTTAAAAAAATTAATACACCACAAAGAAATTATCACAGTGCTGATTCTGTACTTGCTGATGACAATGAAAGTCAGGCTAACTTTTCAACTGAATTCATTAACTCACTAACTCCTTCTGGAATGCCACCACATATTTTACAGCTAAAGAAAGGTGCAATTGTCATGTTACTGCGAAATATGAACCCCAAAAAAGGCCTATGCAATGGGACAAGATTAATTGTTCAACAATTAAAGGACCATTTTATAGATGCTGATATTTTAACTGGTACCCATAAAGGAGAGAGAGTTTTCATACCAAGAATAGATTTAGCACCAAGTGAAAGTAATCTCCCTTTTATACTTCAAAGAAGACAATTTCCCATTATTATGGCATTTGCCATGACCATTAATAAATCAGAAGGTCAAACGTTCAAATCTGTGGGTATTTTTTGGGAAGAACCAGTATTTGCACATGGTCAATTGTACGTTACGTTATCACGGTGCAGAAATCCACAGGCTATTAAAGTTTACATTGAAAAGAATGAAAGTCAAGGTGATTTATTAGAAGATGGATGTATTTTTACCAAAAACATTGTCTACTATGAAGTACTATAACTTTTCATTAAAGAAAAAAAAACCATGCAAAACAAATTTAAAAGCATTGAAAAATACAAAACAATCAACAATTCAGTCATAATTAATGGAAGTACTGTTTATGGATGATTCGCCTCACAAAACACTTGCCTTGCATTATTTTTACAAATTATGTTAAAATGTTAATTAACTATGTTACTGTTTCTAATGTTACAAGTTTGAGAACAATATTTTCAAGGTCATTACTTAGACTGATAAGAAAGTTCAAGTTCAAAATATACTTTCAAGTTCTTTACTTCAACATATTACAAAGTTCATGTTAAGAGCTCAACCACGTTTTAAGTCACAATGTAAATATTGTCTGTTATGTTAAGATTACTCCCTGGATTAATGTTTATCTCCAGTTAATGGGGTCAGAAAGGAATTAATTTAATTGGGTACATTTCAAGGAGGGTTTTTACTGTTTGCCTTCCTCTGCATTCAATGTATATTATAGTTAACAATTATTCAGATAGAAATTGCATGTTAAAAAACCATTACCTCAAGTTTACAATACTGATTAGTTTAAAGTTCAACTGTTTTTACATTCAACTGTTAATACTTTTAATACAAAATTATGTTAAAAAATGTATTCACTATGTTACTGTTTATAATGTTCCAAGTTCAAATAATGTTTTTGCAAGTTCCTTACTTACACAGATAATAAAGTTAAAGTTTCAAAAAATATACTTTCAAGTTTCTTACTTAGATATATTACAAAGTTCATGTTGAAATTGGGTATGTTTCAACAAGGGTTTTTACTGTTTGCCTTCCTCTGGATTCAATGTATATTGAAGTTAACAATTCTTCACATACAAATTACATGTTAAAAACCCATTACTTCAAGTTTACAATACTGATTAATTTAAAGTTCAACTGTTCTTACATTCAAATGTTAATACTTTTAATACAAAATGCTTTAATAGTTATTGTTCACCAAGAGAACATTTTACAAAAATAAACATGTTTAATATCACAATACTTACAATTTTTAAATATGTATATTAATAACTAAACAACTTTCCAAACATACACATCACATTGCCGTCATTTTTTGACGGGCAAGTCGCTAGTATCACATATAATAGTTGTCAAACTGCGAGTCCTCACACTTTGCAGGCTCGCAAAGCGAGCAAGGGACACAGTTCGGGATGCAAATGCGGCCCCTCGCAAAGCGAGGGGCTGCATTTGCGGCGGTGGAGGCTCTACAGCGCCTCACTCACGGTTACAAACAGCCACAGAAGTGGGACTTTGAAAAAAAAACAACCACGACGCAAGACTTAGGAAAAAAAAAACCAATAACACGCAATGACTAAATACGGACTTACACAAAAAAATACGACCTGTGGGACTTAGAAAAAAAAAAAATACGAGCTCGCAAAAATGCGAAATTAATGGCTATGACGCGGACATCCACAAACAAGAAAAAAACTTAAAAAAAATAAATAAAATACACACACACACAGCATGGGGGGACATCCATGAGATCTATCAGTGAAGTTGCCCCCTATTAAAGTCTAATTTAAGGAGTTTTGTAACTTGAAAATCGGCTAAGAAATAAAAATAATGGTGACTGAAAAAAATTAAAACGAGGCTACACGACCCAAAACCTGCAAATAACAGCCAGGCACGTACCACTTTTGCCAAGGACGTACGAGGTCCAAAAATGCAAAATTACGAGGTCGCAAAAATACGAACTTAACAACCGAACCGCCACCTCGCAAAAATAAAAAATGAACGGCCATAATGCGAACATCAACAAACAAGAAAAACACTTAAAAAAAACAAACATAAACACGCACAGAGCATGGGGGGACAGCCACGACATCTGCCAGTGAGGTTGCCCCCCAATTAAAGTCTAAGTTAAGGAGTTTTGGATCTTGAAAACCGGCTAAGCGAGAAAAAAAATGACGGCCGAAAAAAATGAAAACGAGGCTACACGACCCAAAACCCGCAAACAACAGCCAGGCACGTACGACTTTTTTTTTTTCAAAAGTACAAGGTCGCAAAAATACAAACTTAATGGCCGAACCGTGCACAACAAAAAACATTAAAAACACACAAAATACAAACACGAATAAAAAAAAACATTACACACCGCTAGGAGGGACAGCCAGTACGTATGGGAGTCAGGTTGCACGCAATTTTAAGTCCAATTTACAGAGTTTAAACACTCGAAAATCCCCCAAGCGAGAGAAAAAATGGCCGCCGAAACAAACTAAAACGAGGCTACACGACCCCTAAACCCGCAAAACACTGCCAGGCACATACGACTTTTACACAAACCCGTACGGGGTACAAAATACACTATTACCAAGGACGCTAAATCATCCACGCCCGCGCACCACATACACATTCGCCGACATTTTACAACACTAAAGTACACAGCTACACTAACGGCTTCCCCTCGGGCACGCATCCTATTTACACTACACACTGCACACATTGCTGACACTTACACCTCAGCTCAACAACAGTGCAAACCTACATTGTATGCTGCAGGAACATCAAAACAGATTGTCAGCTCTTCAGCACAATGCTTGCTGCATATATTACTTACAAAGATTCAATTAATTAATTAAATATCATGAAAAACTACATATACACAAAAAAAAAAAAAACCCACAGCATCGCAATAAACGACAAAGGCCTTCACTGCTCGCCTCAAAAGGAGCGCCAACGGTGCTCATAGGACACAAAGTACACCAGGGGAGAGGCTTGCAATAAGCGCCAAAAGGAGATCAGCGTGGACCTTACAATGACAGCAAAAGCACCTGTGATAACAAAAAATACACCAACCAAGAGGCTCGCAATGAGCGCCGAAGGATCTCAGACCACCAAAACACGTACTGTCTGTGGCAAACAGCATTACCTGCCTTACAATTTTATTGCCCCGTCATTTTTGACGGGCAAGTCGCTAGTATATTAATATATATCACGATTACTTTGTCTGCTTACAATTTGACTGCAAAGAGAATGAGACAGGACTTTGATATGAACAAAAAATATGTAAAAATAATGGGTGATTATTATCATAAATGTCCTTTTCTTCACGTCCCAGTGTCCTGCTTATGATCTGTATTATTTTTATTATCTATTATTTGTAATTTTGTAGAATGCAGTTTTGACAGAAAAAGGACAATAGGTGGATCATTAACCACATTTTCCAATCTTTCCCCATATACAAATATATCCATTATGTAAATAATTTTACAAAATACAAATTAGAAGGTTGGGGACACACAAAACCCCATGATTGAAAGCAAAACTTTGAAACCTTCACACTGCATAGAAAATAAGCCATGACTGGTGCGTCAGACAGCTAGTGGCTGCATCTGATTGGATAACAGAAACACATGAATTTATCGTTCAAGGTTTAATGGATTATGGCTGACTAAATGTAAGTTATATAATGTTTTGTATTAGTGACATACTATGATCAATAATATCATCTACTCATTAGAATATATTTTTAAGTATCTTTAAACTGATATATATATATATATATATATATATATATATATATATATATATATATATATATATATATATATATCCACTAAAGCATCCTCCTTTCTGGATCACTACCTTGTCGTGGTAAAGGGGTTTGTGTACTTCAATTAAGTTGTGAGCCATACCATGTAGAGTCACCCAAGATGGGCAGGTCATAGCAGACAGATCAGACAACTCGTGCTCCACTGGAGAAGGAAGTGACAACCCACTCCAGTATCTTTGCAGAGATGACCTTATGGATAAGCACAAGCAGAGACATAAATATTTGTGCCCGGTGTGCTGCTGCATAGGGTAATAGAGTGTCAGAGAGAACTGATAAACTGAACAACAACAACTAAAGCTTCCACCTTCTAAGTTCAAATCATGACCTCTTGTTCTTGCATTCCTATTTGTCTTCAAGATGCTTCCTACCTGAGCTTTATTAAATCATTTGAAATTAATTTTGAGTGCTTATAGGTAGTAGATACACATAACTGATATTTATTTATAACAAATTGATGAATTCACCTTGTAACTTTATAGATGCACTCTAGAAAGAGTTAAAATATTTTAGTGTTTGATACCCACAACTGGTCATTCCATTATTGAAACGGACCCACTGTGCTTAGACCCTGTTGTCAAGATGTCACTTGTATGATCAAGGAGACAGCAGTTGTGGATTTAGCCCAGGATACTATTTAAACAACAAATTAAGTGGGTATGGGTGGATTTTTCGAGCCTGGTGAAGGGGCGGTTGAAGTCCCATATTTATATTCTATTCTGAAAAACTACTCTTGATAACATGCAAAATGTTTTTATAATGTAAATGCAGCTATTAATATAGCAACTACTGTATACAATTATGTTTTGAGGTGATCTGCCATTGCATTGTCTAGTTATCTGTTTTGTCAGTGATAGCCCAGGATGCTGATAAGCTTTCATTTGTTCCTATTGAATGAATGAACTCTAGACTGCAAAACCTTCAACAGAAAATCTTATCTGCATCTAAGGTTCACTCTTAGGTGACATACCATATTAGCAATAACAAACTCTCCTCCCAAAAAAGGGTTTTATATATAATTGATCAAAATTAATAGTTGTATTTACCTGCTTTCTACTTTCTAAACTGTAGTCTATGGACCACCAATAACCCATGAGCTCATTCAGGTGATCAGTGGAATACATTACATTACAAAAGAATGATTGACCCACTATGAAGAAATGCTAATATATTGTATGTTATTGTTTACAAGTGTATAAATGCACCACTACATAATATAGAGCATTACAATTGTTATGCAAGAGGAAGAAAGGTCCACAAAGACCATCAGCAATATTCAGATGAACCACCAAGGCCCTCTGTAGTTTTTGATTAGCACTTCAAAATGGGTTTGAGAAACATCGTTAAAAACCATTGTGTCTACTTCAGATCCCCTTCTGGATTGCTATCTTGTCGTGGTGTTTGTGTACCTCAATGAAGCTCTGAGCTGTACCATGAGCAGGTCATAGCAGGGAGGTCAGACAAATCATGGTCCACTGGAGAAGGAACTGGCAACCCACTCCAGGATCTTTGCATGAAAACCATATGGCTAAACACAGGCAGATGTGTCTTGCATGCTGTGTCCATATGGTCACTGAGAATAGGACACGACTGAAGAACTGAACAACGACAAAAACAAAATACTTCAGATATCCTTGGAATCATTGCTATTTTAGGTTCAGAATAGTACGCTAAGCTCTTGCCATTCCCTAAAAACATCAAAAAAAAAATTGGAGTTTTAAGATCTTATACACAAGAATGCATTCTACATCCCATAATGATAATAAAAAAAACAATATGCAAAATGCTGAGGTGCAGGAGATAAAACATATTAAGTGTTTGGCTTCTTTTCAAGCAACAACTGAACAGATCACTGAACAAGCAAATCACATATTTCTAAACACTCAGTAATAAGTAAGTAATACATAATTAAATATGCCACTGTCTGACTTAGCAAACTTTTCTAATAAGGACTCAAGAAATTGCAGATTTGGACTCAACTGAGTCAGCACTCAAAAACCCCTGCATCCTTTTACCATATATATCTCCTTGCAGAGAGAATACATTATACTATACTTAGTAAAAATATTTAGGAGACTATGGCCTCCATTTAATTGCAAGCCCGCAGTTGCCTTCATACCGACTGTAAGTCTCAGGGCTTGAAATTTGCAACAGTTACAGAGTGATTCAATTGATCAACCCCACAGCTATCTGTCCGAAAGCCTAAACCATAAACCATACACCTGTAAGTAGCATTTCAGAGCGCGATCATGATCAATTAAGCAAGGCTGCAACTACCCATTTATAAACAGCCAATAGTAAATGAGACCGTCATTATTACGTTAGTAAAACATGGCGGTTAAACATCAATCAATTAGCGTTAAGAAGTACGATATGCGATCAGACTCGCAATCCTGCAATGTACAAAATAATAACAATGAATGATGATACTGTTTTAGTCCATGATATGTATTAACTCCTTGATTCCTGAAATTGATATAACACAGAAATGAAACGCAAAAAAAATAATTTTTGATTGCAGATTTATGAGCTTGAGACTGTTGTACAATAAATTCTAATGTCTTTCATCACTTTCCCCGTCTTTTAAAGTGCAGTATTGATTTTTTCTTTTGCATTTACAGTGCTACAGACAGGAGTTTAACCCCCTTGCGAGCCCTATCTGGTACCCGTAGGATTTTCTTCTACATTTGCCATTTACAGGTTTGAAGGCAATTGCGTCCTTGAGGAACTGTAGCAATTTAATAGTGATTTGCAATTGTAACATTTACAGGCTTGAAAGATCAAAGGCTTGGATGGGTCAGAGTTACAATTTTGACAACCGCAGGGATTTTGAGCTTCTAACCTATTGGGGGTAGCTATAAGATGCCAATTGAATAGCAAATAATTTTACGGGCTCCATTACGGGCTCTTGTAACTACAATTTGCACAATTGAATGGAGGCCTATCACCTCTGGTTACCAGTAAATAGGGTATATTCACTAAGACTGTTACATATTCCAAACAGGCGTCACAGCTCCTTTGCCATCATGGTATCTACTTAGCTATTTTTCCCATTAAACTTTCATCCCATCAAGTAATCACCATGGGGAAGTAAAACCCACCTGCAGTCATTATCCCTGTATTTGTTAATAATGATAAAAGTTGGTAAAAGGCAAAATCTTTTTACGTATCCCCAAAAAAAAAATAATCAGGAAATTTGTGAAAACATAAGGAGAAATGGATTGAGAATCACATGAGATTAAAAATCAATATACCTAGAATTACAATAAGATCTGGGCAACCAAATTAGGCGTCTTAACTGATGTCTCAAAAGAATTATTACAAATCTCAACACATTTCTTTTACAACTATTTACACTGCTACTTCCACAAATTCCAATGATAGCACTATGTATGAATCAAGTACACAGAGCAATAAGATTGAAAGGGCGATACATTTTGTTGGTGTTCCAAGATGCTTCGGCGCTCATTGCGAGCCTCGCACTGAGCTCCTTCGGCGCTCATCGCGTGGCTCGCAATGAGCGCCGAAGGTGCTCATTGCGAGGTTGTTGGTTGTTTGTGTACTATGAGCATTGTTTTTTTTTGCTAATGCTAATGAAATAATAAAATAATACATCAATATACTTTACCTATTTTGAAGTAATATATGCAGGAAGCATCTGTTTTGATGTTGCTGCAGCATACAATGTGTGTTTTGAGGGCTGTGGAGCTGCTGTATAAGTGTCAGTAATGTGTGCGGTGTGTAGTGTAATAGTGTGCGTGCGTGAGCCAAATCCGTTGTGTAGTTCCTCATTGTGTAAGTTAGTGTTGTAAAATGGCGCCTAATGTGTGGTATGAGTCTGTGGCTGATTTGGCGTCCTTGTTCTTGGATCGCCTCCATCTTTTTGGGAAAATCTGTATGTGTTTGGTGGTGTTTTGCGTCTTTAGAGTGCTGTAGCCTCGTTTTCGTTTTTTTCGGTGGCCATTTTTTCTCTCCCCTAGGGGATTTTCGGGTGTCTAAACTCTTCGATTTTGACTTAAATTGAGATGTAACTTCAGTTTCCGAGGTCCTGGCTGCCTCCCATTGCTGTAGGTAAGCTTTTTATGTATTTATTGTGTGTATTTATTGTGTTTTTATGTTTTCATGTGCGCGGGTTTCGGGCGGTAAGGTCGTATTTTTGCGAGGTTGTGATGTTTTTTCCCCTAAGTTCAGCGTCTCGTATTTGCTTCTCATAAGTCCGTAAATTTTGCGACGTCCGCAGTTGCTGGCAAGGAGCGCCTTTGGCAACAACCCGCTTGCTCACAACTATGTATGTGATGTATGCAATATGAAAGCAGAAATTCTGAAGGCAGCCAGAGACAATTCTTAATCTCTGCAAAGGGTTACTCTAGATATTTATACACATGTCTCTCCAATTACTTTATTTAAGGAGACTCACAGATGACCAAAGAATACATAATATCTGTTACAAATGAGGCTACCCATTTCACCTCATGGTACAGAGAAATGGAATCATCATATCAATAAAAATACAATACAACTGAGCAGTTTAGGCCACAAACTACCTTCACCAGAAAGACATTCTAATAAACAATCTCCTACCGGATCAGACTCAAATATAACTAATACATCAGACCAAAATTCCAGCACACGCTGTAGATAGGTTCCAGGCAATAGATGTGTAAAGTGAAGCAGCGCTAAATGGGCTCATTTTGACATAGGGAAGATAGGGATAGAGGAATTAATTGAAAAAAAGACACAAAACCAATTGAGATTTCAAAATGTTTGCCTTTATATCAAATGTTAAGAACCTGCAAAAATACCAAAACCTAAAAATGAACACTTCCTCAAAATAAAAAAATGTAAAGTAACAGCACACACACAAAAAAAACCAATCCACTTTAAGTGGCAGATGTTGAAGCTTCAGGCTCATCCTCCAACCTGGCTTTCTTGGTAAGTTTTTGGTCCAGGAACATTTATCTCTGCTTCCTGTGCCCATTCAGCAGATGCTGGTAGAAGGACATTGCCCCAATAACAGCGCACTTCACATTCCTGCTCCTCGCAGCATCAGGATTGTTTGCCACTACATCATTCATGATCTCATGGATGGAATGTAAAGTCTTGGCAAGGAAGTTGCTGGACAGTTCTTTGGGTTCCTCCGTATCAGAGTCACTGCTGTCCTGGGCTTCCTTAACTCCCTGTTGTGCTAGTTGTTGAACATCCTCAATGGTAGGGTCTCACCGAAGCCTGTGCCAAGTCCTCTATGTCCTGGGCATCTGCAGCCAACTGCGGTCACACGGTCTACAATCTCTGGGTTGATTGGGCTCTTCTTCTGGCACATCTAAACACAGCTCTGGCTATGTCTACCTCTAGACATTTTTAGACATTGCTGTGTCACCTCCTTACAGGACAAAACAATGTATGTGACAGCCTGCATGATGATGTACTTCTTCCAGAAATCAATCATGGATTGTTTGTCTTTGCTGCCTAACTGGTCAATGAGTTTGCGGAATGTGCAGAGAAGATTGTAGGCTTTGGAAGTTGCAATGACTGGCCTGGCCCATAGGCTGGATGAGAGAAGTAGTGTTGGGTTGCAAGAACAATACTTCCACTGGGATGCAGCAGTTGAGCTCACCCAAGTTGGTAGGGTGGCTTTGAGCATTATCCATTAACAGGGGCCCTTTGGCTTCAAGTCCTCTGTGCCTGCACCAGTGGGCAGAAATGCTTGCTGAACCACTCCTTAAAGATGCCCATGGTGTTCCAGGCCTTCCTGCCCTTCATGACTCATTGGTGTTTATAACTTGTAGACCATCAATGGCTTTATTTTGAAGTCACCGCTGGAATTACAACCCAGAAGAAGGGTTTGAAGGTCTCTGGCCCCTTTGAAGCTCTCTTTTTTCTCCTATGATATGAATGTGTGGCTTGGCATCCGATTCCAGAAGAGGCTGGTCTCATCTATGTTGAACACCAGTCCAGAAGGGTAATTGCCTTTTTCCACAATCTTTTTTAAGGTGGCTCGTAAGGCCGCAACAACTGCAGTGTCAGCGTTTGCTGCTTCTCCTGTGATCTTAATGTTATAGAGGTTGCTTCTCATTTTGAAGCGGACAAACCAACCTCTACTGGCTGAGAAGCTCTCTGTCACATCTGGCTCTGGATATGGCTGTTAAAGCTTCTTGCTTTCTCCATTATGATGTCCTGGTTGAGAGGCATGTTACACTCAAGTATATTTTCTATCCAGATAGACAACTGCTTCTCCATCTCCTCCAGGGCGTAGCATCTAGAGTGGACAATCTTCTTGCTGAAGATGCAGTGCTGGTGGTCTCTGAAGACTTTATCTTTTATTTTATTCTTGTGGATGGTGTGGATTGTGGAGGTTTGCAACTTAAGATCCACACCAATATCCACTTGCCACTCCCCTTTATCCAAGTGGTCCAGCACCTACATTTTTTCATCCAAAGGAGAATTCTGGTACTTCAACCTGGCCTGATCTTCCTTGCACTCAGACATGTTCTGAAAACACTATAAAAAATAAAATGAATGTTGATTTTATTAGACAATAAACAAATAACAATCACAATATGAGGGAACAATGAAAATATTCTGTACCTTGTCTCTGGATTTTGTAGATAGGATTTGGCTGTCTTTGTTTGCTTTCTCTCTCTCCAGGATCACAATTTATCACTGTTTTTTTCTGTCTCTCTGTCTCTCTCTCTGGTACTTCTCTTAACGCTGCAACGCTTTTATGAGTGTTAAACAAAGTCCCATAAGGATAAAACAGCATTATCGTGAAAAGGAACACTCAGTGGGGATCGAAGGCCAAAAACAGAGCTTTAGCAGGGTTTTAGCACAAAGCGGGGATTTACAGGAAAAAGAGTATTGAAAAAACAGAGAAAGGAAAGAATGAGAACATTGAACAAAACCGAGCACAACTACAATGCAGAGAGAAAAAGCATCCTTGCTATATTCAGCACATTTCATAAAACATTTATTTTTATTAATATCTAAAAATCCCTCCAATTATTATGTTGATGGCCCCCCAACCAGCAAGGAGCCTTTGGGACCATTTTTAACCCATTATTCACCTGCTGTATCTTCCTCAGCCGATAGGAGAGCATTGATGTGAGCCCTGAAGTCACTGCTGGGATGTGACCCGCCTGGCTGCTTCCTGCTTTAGTGTCTGCTCTCTGCTCTCTGTTGTGCTGCCGGCCCTGCCCCTCACCAGAGATCAACACAGACAGAGCTGTTGTGTGTATGTGTATGTATGTGTGTGTGAGAGAGAGAGAGAGAGAGAGGAAGAAAAAAAACAGCAGTTGATGCATGGAATGGACAATCAGCAACGGTGGTAATGGCATAAGTAGGCTCATCTGCTGCTTAGCTCTGCCAAACAGAGAGGAAGGGAAAAACACCAGCAGAAGTAGTTGATGCAGAGAATGGACAATCTGCAGGGGTGGTAAACAAGTGTGAATGTGCTGCACAGAGAGACTTATATATTATTATTATTATTATTATAGTTTATTTATTCCGTAGCGCTGTACATAAATTAAGTTCAGGGCCCTGTCTTTGAGCTAGGAATCCAATGTCCATGGTGAATTCCCAAAGTACTTAGGATAGAAACTCGCAGACTTACAATCTAAGGTATAGTGAGTGGTAAAAGAGGGAGAGAGAGGTGATAAGCGTGTTAGGGTGGAAGGTGATACGCTTGTTTATAGAGATGCGTTTTAAGTGATGTTTTAAATGTTTTGAGGCAAGAGGATAATCTTGTGGAGCGAGGCAATGATATGATAATACATAGCACCATCTAACATGATGCCACACTACATATCCCAGGCTGCTTTACAGCACAAACAGGACACCCAGAGATCGATACAAATGTTTCAGCTGCCTGAGCATCCTCCTAATTGGCCAAAACAAATTATGAATTTCATGCTCATTTCGCCTGGGTTTGGAGGGGGTGTACTGATTTTCAACTGTCAGCAATTAGATGACATTTTGGTAACTTCAAGGTATGCTTTTGAATGTTTATTTTGGTATTCTTTTCATGCAAAAATGTTTTTCATGCACTACTGATTTTCCTTATCAGATGCACTCATAATCTAGGAAACTTAGATATGCTTTAAATACTTGTAACATCACTTTCCCAGAGTCCCTCTCTTGTAATGGAATTCCACAAGGTTTACAATAGGGGCCGTGACTCCTAACTTTGGACTTAATGGAGTCACAATGTTAATATATTTAACAAAATGTTTTTTTTTTAATGTTTATTATTTGTTCATTATGTGGTTATACAGTAATTATATTACCTATGTTTGCAATGCAAATGTTTTTACAAAAAGTAGACCAAATCCACAGTAGAGATCATAAAATTAGCTTTCTAGGTCAAAACAAGAAATGCAGGGAAGCATACTTGCTTTTTCTTCAAATACCCAAAACAAAATGAAATCTAAAACATTATGACTAAGTACATTTTTTGATCACATAATGTAAAAGGTCCTAACAACTCTATCAAAAGAAAAATGTAACAATTACAATAATAAAATAACAAACAACCTACTTTTGCAGGAAACACGCTTTTCCAAAGAACATTTATGTTCACATTTGATTCCTCTCTAATTCCCCTATCTTCCTGTACTGTCTGTCCCTCAATCCATGCTTTCTATTTATTTCAGTGCAAATTCACTCTGCTTCAAGGCTTACTAAATCTGTGAGATTCTCAGAGCTGCATGCACACCACCTCAGCAGGTGTGGAGGAGACTATGGAAATTGCGCCATTCCTGGAGCCAATATGTTTATTAGTATCGCTACTGTATGCATGTTATTATATCTTGGCAGACAGAAATATTTCTAACTTTTTGTTTTCAATTTCTGTTTCCTATACCCTGCTTGGCTGTCTCTACCTTCCCCCATCCTTTCCCCATTTATGGCTGGCATAATTACCTCAACTCTCCTCCCCCTTCTCACATACCTTCATTCTATGGTCTCTCTCCCATTCCTCTCTAACTCCCCTTTCTTCCGGTACTGTCCCCCAATCCATGCTCTCTATTTCTTTCAATGCAAATTCACTCTGCTTCAAGGCCCACTAAATCTGTGAGATTCCCTACCTACCACAACTCAGATTACATTTATAGAGCCATGGAAAACACCTGACTTCCTCCTTGCAGATATATCATCTCAACACTAGGGGTCAGCCAGCATACTAGTCTTTCACCTCAGATCCCTCCCCACTCCTTCTATTATTATTATTATTATATTATTATTATTATTATTATCCTTTATTTATAACGCGTCAACATATTCCGCAGCGCAATACAGGGGTTAGGTACAAGTATAAACAATACCCCACAATGAAAATAATGGAAGACCCTGTTATTGAGCTTTCAAATAAAACTCTTTCTATCTTTCACTTTCTTCCTGACCCTTGCTATTCTTTATCTGTTACTCTTCCCCAGTTCTCTGCCCTTTAATTCCCGTTTGTAAGTAACGAGTTTCCAGTCTTGTCGGGTGCTTTGGGATAAAGCACTTTCTGCTAAGATTCTAAGCTCAAAACAGGGCCCTTCAACTTTTGAATTTGTTAAACTTGTATTTCCCTTGTTCTTATCCCCTGTACAGCTCTAGAGAATATGTTGGCGCAATACAAATAAAAGATAATAATAATAATAATTTGGACATTGAAAAATAAGATTAAAAAAAACGTATTTCCTGCTCCGAATTCTGAGAAATACAGTTATTGCACTGAGCAGAAACATTCAAATGAGTTCACGGTGCATTTTCATTGTTTAGTTCAATACCACTTTAAACATGGCTCCTTATAGCATATCTTAAAACATAGCAAAGGATGGATTACGCAGGTGTTACACAGTCACTGTTTTGATCTTAAATGGATCTCATCAGAGTGAGGCTGGTACCTAACTCCTGCTATAGATTTGTGGGTAGGCTATTAACCACATCATCATTTAGCAAATGGTGGGCAACAGAGTAATAGAAGCCCTCCACCATACATAGTACGGTAAATAAATAGTACATGAAAATTAAGTGAGTCACACATTATTTGAGTTGAATTTCATGTAGCGCTAATGAACAGAGACATCTTAAATAAACATCCAAAGTTTATAGAGACATTGGATAAAGCATGATTATCATCAAGGGTGTAGGAGCCCAAAAAATATGCTGGGGATAATTCAACTCTCAACTCTACTCTACTACCAAAACAGGAAGCCGGATGCAGATTTACCATGCACCGGGGGCCCTGCTCTGGGGAGGGGGGGGGGGGGCAGTCATTGCTGCAGTACCCCTCAAAAATGTTTTTTATTATTTATTTATTTAAATTCTCAATGCCCTTGCCCCCAATGTAATTAATAATTATCTATATATATATATTATATATATATAGACATATAGATATATTACATTATAGAGATATATATTATATATATTATATATAGGCATATATATATTCATATATAGTTGTCACAACTGCGAGTTTGTTGGTAATGCTTGCAAAGTTATAGGCTTGCGCATGTGCATTGCGCATGCTGCGGCCTGCCATGAGCAGCAAAGCCACTCTTTGCTGGGCCTGCAATGAGCGCCGAAGGAGCTTATCGCACGGCCCATAAAGTAGAGCGAAAGCGCTCATTGCGTGGCACGCAAGATAGAGGGGGGAGAGGCTTGAAAAAAGTTACGGGTTTAAAGACCACAATGTTTTTCAAGCCCATAACTTGGGAACCGTTCAGAGAAAGCCAAAAGATGCGAACTGAATAGCAAATTAGCTTGCAACTTCACTTAAGGGCGCAGGGGGAGTAGCAGGGAGCCCGTAAGTGATGTTGCAAGCTAATTTGATATTCAATTTACGTCTTTTGGCGGCCTCCAAACGGCTTCCAGTTAAAGGTTTGAAAAAAAATGGCGGCCGTTAAACCCGTAACTTTTTCCAAGCCAGTAACTCAGAAGCCCTTTGCGGGCTTGGGGAAATTCACCAAAAAATATATATATATTATGGGTCAAAGCTTTCATGTGAATGACACACTGCTCCATAGCGCTAGTGGACAAATCTGGTTATGCATGATTAAGTCTAATTTTGCTATTTTCTGTGCCCCCTATTCATTTAATCTAGGGGGGTGGGTTTGTCCCCCTCACCCCCCCCTCCCAGTTCCTAAGCCATGGATTATCATAATGGTTACAAATACTGTATATCCATGATACCTGGAGATGCCACCACATTACAGAGAGGGTTTATAATTTATATTCTCATGTACATATTAGCTGTTTTAGGATAGGTTACTTCATGATAGATCTACAATTACTAGCACAAGATTTGAGTACTTGCATTCATAATACAGAATGGTCAGACTATGACATTATTGAGGCTTCATTAATTAACATTCAGCCACCAATTCTCAAAGCTCCAGAATGTATTATTATTATTATTATTATTATTAACAATTAATAAGGGGATACAAAATATTGTAACATTAAATCAGACCAGATTAATCCAATACCAATATGAGAACCTCTTAAAGCTGTAATTCAAGGCACACTCATTAGCGTAACTTCCTATACAAAGAAATT
Source organism: Discoglossus pictus (assembly GCA_027410445.1). Classification (NCBI taxonomy): domain Eukaryota; kingdom Metazoa; phylum Chordata; class Amphibia; order Anura; family Alytidae; genus Discoglossus; species Discoglossus pictus. The sequence goes on from CM050163.1 coordinate 279,899,892, forward strand.
AAAATAGTCGCCCTGGCAACTAAACTCAACCAATTGGCCATACAACATAAACAGAATTAAAACTAGAGGAGAAATGAATGATCTGTTCACAAAACAAACTTTATTATGTATAGACTAATAAGCCTAATACTATGATGGCCAGACATTTACAAAAACAGAGAACAAATACATTAATTCAATGCATTAAAGATAAAAAGTGTAACATGCTCTGCATGTCACAGAATTTCATAAATTTTACCAAAACTTATATAAAAATAATAAAGGACCAGAAGCTACAGAACAAACATTTGTCCGTTTTTAAAATTACTTAAATCTCCAAAGCTCAGGCCAGGCCAAAGACTTATCAAAGCAAACTAGTCAAAAAGAGATTGGTGAAGCTGAACGGGCACTATAAAATATACCAAAACAATTGATACCAAATCTACAAAACCTATTTCTAGCATTGCAAAATGGTACCAACCCCTCCTCTGAATTCCTAAAGGCACATATTATCTTATTCCTAAACTTGGGAAAGATCTGGCCAAAATATTTTGATGTGAAAATATATACCAAAATGATAGTTATATGGACATATAAAACAATATATACTATAATACATCCAGTTCAAGTTGGCTTCATACCAAGAAGGCAAGCCCCAGAAAATGTATGCTGAATTATTACTTTACAACATCATTCTTTCATCACAATGTCCAACCCATCCTGTTATCATTAGATGCCAGAAGGCAGTTGACCAGGTAAACTGGGCTTTTTCCTTTACTACTCTATCCCACTATACCCCTTCTGGATCGTAACCTTGGGGTGGTGAAGAGGCTTAAAAAAAAACAAGCCAACCCACAATGCCTTTATTAGGTTAATTTTACACCTTTAACAACAACAGTTACTAAGGAACTAAAAGAATGGTTTAAATTGTGTGTTCCCCTAATAGGGAGAATAATGGTCCTAAAGATGACTCCCTTGTCATGATTACTATATTTATCTAGAATGTTACCAATCAGAGGTTCTCCAAAAATTCTGAAACAAAATACAAAAGCTATTCACAAAATGTATCTGGAATTTCAAAGTAGCCAGAAATAAATCAAAATACATTTCAAAGACAAAAAACTCTACGGGCACGATTGGCTCCAAATATAAAACACTGTTATTAACATTTATACAACTGATACAATGGCACCCCTCTAGATTACCATTACCATGTATAAAAATAGAACAAGATTTATGCTTTCCAACAGAAGTTAAGAACATAACATGGTTAAGTATGTCTAAAAGGCCAAACAGCATAAAAAACTATTCCAGTCAATCATAACCTATACTTATGGGATAAATATAAAAATACATATAAACTGGCATGACTGCAATGTGCCCTAATACGCATAGCTCAAAATAGTTTATTCGGCCCAAGTATGGCATATAGCTTTAAGTAAAACATTATATACAAAAATATCTAATTAATAAAGCTTCTTACAACCGTATCACATTAAAAGCCAATGTTTCTATTGTAGTGATTGGTCCTAGCACTATATCATTACCATATAGCATGCTTAACAGTCGAAATAGTGCATTAACATATACACATATATGAAATTCTATTCTAAATAGAGAAAAAGATAATGAAACGGGGCAAAAAACAAAATGGGATCAGAATGCGAGGGAATCAAGAAATATTCAGACTAAACTAGAAAATTGTATACTTTTGGTACAGAATACCAATAATTATAAACAAGTACAAGCCACACATACCATGGCATGTTTTATAAAGAGGTTGTTCTCTGAGTAGGTAACCAGACCTATAGGACAAACCTACTTCAGGTATTGTCCGTTCTCATACTGAGCACCACTAATTTTGTTGTATATGCAAATGACCCTTAGGGATTTTTCTCACCCTAGGGGTGATAGCGGGAACCAAACGTGGACTCCCTGTGCCTTAGGGAATAAAGCTGCACCTCACTGATGAGGCCCGCGTATGGAATTTGTGGTTTCTGTATGGAATCTGTGGTTTCTCGCTTCTTGGCCTTTTGGCTAAGATCAAGTGTAGTACCTCCTCTGAAATAGCTGGTCTTCCACACCAGTTATGAAGAGGGGGGAAACCTTGGTCTGGCCAGGGGCCGGGAGGAATCAGATGCTCAGGGCTTAGGGGAGATTTGAGCTAGCACCCCCATAATAGCACTTTGCACTTTTTCCTTTTGGCACTTCATGGGCCCCCCAGCCAGGACCTAGGGTGAGGGGTTCGAACATGGATCTTTCTGGATTTCGGACCGGAGCCCAGAAGATCAAAGGGGTCCTTAAGCCCTCAAGGCGGTGGGACCCGAAAACGGCTTCACTGGGCAACCAGTAAGCACTTGTTTTTGCACGTAAGCGGCACATCCACGAAAAGGACACGCCCTGAAGCATTTTCAATAAAAAAAAATAATTGTGGTTTCTCCTGTTCAGGGTAGAATTGCCTGGTATTTCGGGGCTGGGTCACTCTTCTGAGTGGGACCAGACTGATATACTTCAGGATATTTCTCCCTGTGAAGGGCACAAGTGGTTAAATGAGTTTTCTCTCTGAGTAGGTAACCAGACATATAGGACAAGCCTACTTCAGGTATTGTCCGTTCTCAGACTGAGCACCGCTAATTTTGTTGTTATGTTTTATATGATGTAAAGAATTGGGTACATCCATTCATATATGGTGGGAATGCATTAAAATGGAAAAATACTGGAAAACAGTACAATAAATTATTATCATTATTATTACAGTTTTTTGTAAAGTGCCAATATTTACCGTAGCACTGTACATAGTTACGTATGAAGAAAAAAAAAAGAAAAGAAAATATAATATGAAACTCATGCAAAATGGACAAGGGTTCTGTTTTTGAGTTTAAAATCTTTCATACATTTTGTGGTCTTCTTCTGGGCACATGTAAATGTGTGGCAAAAATTAAATTAAAAATCCTCATCCTCATCATCTTGACACCTACAGTATTTGCACATAATCTATTGTAAGTTTTTCCTTTACCTAATAAACATGATCAAATCTTATTCAATAACAGGTGAAATCATATAATTTTTTTTCAAGGCTAGCAAAATATACGGCTATATAAAATGCATAAGCAGCAATTAGTGTTTTATTCTTGGCAGCAAGTTTAGTGACATTAGGCTAACTCCATTGTGAACAGAAAATAGAAAATAACCTGGCCAAGAAAAAATGAGACAGCATAAAAATATGAATTAAAAAAGAAAACAATACCATAATAATTGTAGGTTGTTTGACAATTCTTACCATTCTTACATGCTTTATATAACCCATAACATATTGGAACTGGTTGGTTATTATCATTGGTTACAGCTGGACTCCATGTCTATTCATGGACTGCGACTCCTAACGGTAACACTGAAGTTTCACATTTGCATTATGTCCTGTAGAAAAGTGGACACACCCACAAAAAAGAGTTAATGATTATATGTAGTTTAGTGTTTTCCATTACTTTGTGACCCCCGCCCGCTCTATTCCTTTCTTCCAATAGAAGTTATCGTTTTTAAAAACAAACACAAATTTCTTTAAAGCTTTGACATTCAACAGTATTTATTTTAGTCTACAGTAAAGTAAACCACTTTGTAATGCACCTTTAAACATGTGATTCTAGTATAATAGTATTCTAGTAAAATCTAGTATAAGTGCATCTAAAGATAAATAACCATTTATGCTCGTTTTGATCTTATTGTCCATTTACAAAAAAAAAACTTTTTCATAATTTAAAAAAACTGTTTGTACTATTCACATACTTATTGCTCCCCCTTGTGTATATCGCAACATAGATGTGACAGCAGGCGAGAACCAAAAGGCTCATCTTGTCTACCGATTCTGTATACCTAAATGTTTGGTTTTATTAAGCCTCACTTTATGCATGCTGACATTAATTACCCGTGTTTGACTCGACTTGATAGGCTTTGCAAATAGAAAGGGTAGTATGTAAAAGTGTCACTGTGCCACACATACAGGTTTTGAGACTAGTATTTTAGTCTGGAGGAGCCTTCTGGTTGATCAGAGAGATACAGAAGTGTAATTTTCACAAGAGGGTTTCAAAAGGAAATAACATTTTAAGAAAAATGTAAATCTAGCAAAAATAGTTTCTTACAGCATTATCCTGTTCCAATGTTATCTTATAATCCTTGACAGTTTGGTACCCTTAAGGACTGGACACATTTGTATATTGTTGGAACATTCATTTTATTTTATATTTGCTCACTTCTGCATATCTATTTAACTAAAATCAATATTTTTAATGCATGATATTTTGATACCAGCATCCTCCAGCCATCTCCAGTGTGGTCTCTGTCCTGTGTCTGGACATCCCTTTTTATGTCTCATGTGGAGTTCTACTCCATCTAGTGGCAGTTTTACAGACAGCAGCCGTTATAAGAGATCATGTCAAAGGACCTTAAAAACAGGCACATCCTATTTCATGTACTGCCTTAAAACCACTAATGTGTTGGTTCAAATTTTGTGGAGTTTTATAAAATTTGTCCAGCCTTCTACTGTGTATGCACCTTTACAAACCAATTATCTTAAAGATGTTTAGATTAGTTCCCTCTCCAAAAGGAGTTTAGGGTGTTCCCGTATTTTGTTTCTCAGAGTTAAGTTATGGTGAAAAGCTATTTTACCAGTTCATATCTTTTTGTACGTTTTTGTTTCATTTTTCCTTTCATTGGTAAGTCTCTGTTAAGAGAAGATTGGTAATTTGAATCTCTCAAGTAAAAAAGATTGGAAAGAACTACGATAGCCCCCAAGATGTTGCACTTTAATAAATGACTATGACATAAATTGTGTTCATTATCATTTGAGTATGCACATAATTAAGAGGCGCCTGGGGAAGTAAAGTGCAGCTGACCTTGTTAATATGGTAAAAAGGATGCAGGGTACTAATGAATGAAAACTTGCAACCTTATTAAATTGGGATTTGTCCAATTGAATAGGGCTCTATTTAAGCACGTAGCATATTTTTTTACAGAAGTTTTTAGTTACTGAACTTCTATCCAAAAGCAAGGTCTTCACTAACTAAAAACGTCTGTAAAAATATATGCTCTGTGCTTATATAGAGCCCTATTCAATTGGCCGAATCGCAATTTAATAAGGCTGTTGATATTTTGGATGTTCAAAGGGATATGTGGAAGTTGCCTTACAAGTTCCTTAAGCAAATTGGCAAGTGCGACTACTTTATTAAATTCAGTCAGACTTTTTTTACCCTCCATTTCTTACTTTATATTTTTAGTGAAGTGAAGATAGAAAAGAGAGCCCCTTCTCCTGATGTTATTGTGCTGTCTGATAATGAGCTTTCCAGTCCACGAATGAATGGCTTAACAAGACTCCCAAAAGAGCCCAACTCAGAGACTTTCTTGGTAGGTCTCTCGTGAATTACTTTTTTTTTTTTTCTACATACACTTGTTTATTATTTAACCATATGCTAGTCCTGACCTCTCTAGTTACGGTGCAGTTTTTAACTGGTTTGTGTTCGCTTTCTCATTCATAGCTCATGCAAAAAAGCAGCCCTGAGAAGCGAGAGCGTATGATCAAGCAGATAAAGGAAGAGTTACGGTTAGAGGAAGCAAAACTAGTTCTCCTAAAGAAACTACGACAGAGCCAGATACAGAAAGAAACTGCCCCTCAGAAGGTATGACAAGGAGTGATATCAAGAGGAAGCATCCTGGTCCTGTACACTTGTGTGTGTGCCTGTATGTATGTATGTATATTTATATTTCTTTGTTTTATTTTTTGTTGTGACTTTTGGCTAGGTGACCTCTAGAATCTCTGGCACAGTAATTCCCCCTCCATTGGTGCGAGGAGGACAACCGGCACCATCCAAGCAATCGACACAAATAGTAATGCCACCACTTGTCCGAGGTGCACAGGTAGGCTGCCCCTTTTTGTGTTTTGCCATGCTTGCTTACGTGCCTGCATCAACAAAGCTGTTATACTAGTACTACTTTTTCCTTTTTGCGATGTGTAGCGTGATCAACCTCATTCAGTTTATTCTTGTCGTCCTCAAATGCTGCAAAACTTCTGACCACTGTGGTTTCTACATTTTAAAATCTGAATCACCCCCTCATCTTTTTTTTTGTTATGCCCATGTTTAACGCTGTTTGATAGAATAGTAGAAAAGCAGTGCTAGTACATGTTGTATGTCCTTACAACCAGTCCTTTGGCCATAAATAGTTGAAATTACGGTTTATAACTTTACCTCCGTTTTTTTGTAAATTTGCAGGGGCTAACATATTTAATTGGGGTGTTGCTGGTACTTTGAGTTCAAATTGTATGCATTTTTCTTTTGCCCTTTTTCTTTACTATTTATTTGTCTTTCATTCATACGCCTCACTCTCCCTCCTTTGCTCCCTCTCTCCCACCATCAGCCCATCTCTGTCTCTCCTCAGCAGATTCACAACGTCAGGCAGCATCCCAGCACAGGACCACCACCACTACTACTGGCCCCCCGCGCATCTGTGCCCAATGTCCAAATGCAGGGACAGAGAATCATCCAGCAGGGGTTGATCAGGGTAGCTAATGTGCCCAACTCAAATCTTCTGGTCAATATATCACAGGTATGATATTCAAATATTTATTAACACCATCTATAAAAGACATCATGCTTGAAAAGATCAAAACCGAAAGAGAAATGGTTATCCAGGTAAAATATATAAAATTACATTTTCTTAAATCCACAACTGTACACAATATATTACAGCAAAATTGGTTGACCCTTTTTTTTGCATGAAAAGGAGCTGTCTTAAAGGACCACTGTACTTTAACAAATACTTCTCGTTAGTAGCTTTCAACAAACCACATTAACGGCAGCTTTGTAAGTAAAAAATCAGTTAGAGCACCTTTAGCAAAATGCTAGTACATCAAAGCAGACATGACCAAAATCCTTCTTGTTTAAAGTACCACATATGTACATAGGCGTGGGTGTTGGGCATTTGATGGGAACATTTAGCTCTCGCTGCGAGTATGTGAGCGATTTTAATTTATAACCGTTATTTTGATTTTAGAACAGCCAGTACATTTTATATCAAAGGTGTATACAAGTTCCCTGTTTTAATATTACAATAAACTTCCTAAGTGCATATCTAAACAAAATTTTATTAATCAATGCTTAAAAGCTCTGTTTTTATTTACGCAAACCCTCCAATCAATCAGGCAAAGGTCTGTCCCCACAGTTTATGCATACAGTGTTTCTATTGCTATTAGTTGTACGAGACACTTGGACTGTGTTTTTTTTTATTGCTTTTTTGAATTGCAGTGGAGACCATCTGTAAGTGGCTAGTACATCTAGTAGCAATAGAAACATTGTATGCATGAGCTGCTGGGGGCTGCCAAATTGGCCCACCGCAAGCAGTTGGAGAAGACGCTGCTAGAGATGGAGAAGACGCTGCTAGAGATGGAGAAGGCGCTGCTAGAGATGGAGAAGACGCTGCTAGAGATCTCACCCCCCAAACCCCCTGCCCCAGAGCTCAACTTCCTGCCCAGTGCAGCCAAGAACGCGTTTATTTATCTAGCGGGTGGTGCAAAATCTGCTGGAAACTCAAGGTAAGAGTTGAGGTGGTGGGGCTGGATTGTATTATGATGTTACAGATTTTACCCTCAAATATTATAAGCCCCATATAAAATCAAACAATTCCTACGTAAGAGTAGCACTGTAATTAGTGTCAAGCCACGGTTCCTAAACTCTGTAAAAAGCTGACATGGTATTTTCTAGTAGATGTTTAAGTCTATCATTTATAAGTATGCAATTCAATTTATTTTTAATATCTAAGATATTCAAAACATCAGATTTCCACTGCTTTGCAATATGGCTTTAGCGGCTAGCATCAACATTTACAATTTTTTTAGTGTGAGTACCCTATGTAATACCTTTAGAGAAGTCTCTAGAATGCTATAGTTAAGAAAGCCCATAGAGAGATTTGCCCATGATTCCAACCAAGTGTCATGATCCCATATCTGGGATGGATAACTTTCCCACAGAGTCATGTATTTAAATGTGTGCCCTTCAGGTACCAAATTAATAGTATTATATAGCATTCCTATTATACCCTGTGTCAGTGGAACCTTCCCATAAATATGTATAAATCAGTTATCCAGTGGGGATCACACCATACATGTAATAGAATCTGACAAAAGCTAAAGTGTTCTTGTAAAGGGAAACCGTATCTGTCTCATAAGGGTTCAAATGGAAAAATGGTTCCCCCATCAGTCCAAGCTCCAAGTCTGGTGAGTTTATTTTCCCTCCACCATATTAGGGATTTATCCTTTAGCCCCATTGTAAAATGCAGATTGGGCATTATTGGGGTTAAAGAGGGAATTGTATTTAGTTTATGGTGTCTAGCCGCCCACATCCAATGTCTAAGTGTCTGCTTAGTTAAGTGGCTAGTAGTGGTAGATAATAGGAGAGCAGGTTAGTTAACCAGTATCAGAGGAGTAAGGAAATGTTAAAGCAATTTCAATGAAAACCCTGGTTGGTGCGTGAATGGAGTAATGGCAAAAAAAGCCAACTGGGCTGCTTTATAGTCAAGTTTAAAGTTAGGACAGCACATATCCCCTTTAGATTTATGACAAACCATAGTTGACCTAGCAATTCTTGGGATTTTATTTCCCCAAATAAAAAAAATATGTGTATGAAACCTATCTAGTTTTCTTAGCTTAACAGCAATGGGCATTTCAACCACATTAATGAGGCCTGTCCACGAAATATGAAAATGCAATGAGGATTGTAGATCAACTAATAATTCTTTATATATCGGAGTATAAGTAGCATGATATTAACCACTCTAGTGAGGGGTAATATTTACTCCTAAATATCTAATATGGGATTTTGGCCAGGAAAAACTTAAATTAAGCTTAAGTAGTTTTATCTCTGAAGGGGACAAAGTAAGATTCAAGGCCTCTGTTTTGTCTAAATGTTTACTTTCAGGCCTGAAATGTTTTCAAAAGTGGATAAGGTATGCATAAGGAGTAGAATGGAGGAAAACGGTTTAGTGAGAGTGCAGTCTAAATCATACGCAAAGAGACAACATTTACAATTTTGCAAGTCTAGTTGTACCCCATGAATGCTAGAGACCACCCTAATAGCCTGACCAAGAGGTTCCATCACCAGAGCAAAAGGCTTGTCCCCCTCTAAATGCAAATATAAGTGGCCTTAGAAAAGTAGCAGTAGGTGCGTAGCAAATTTAAGAATTTTCTTTTAATCCCAGATCTTGCCAGGGAGGGCCACTCTAGGGAATCAAAAGCCTTTTCTATGTCTAGCGTCAGAAAACAGACCAAAGAGTTTGATACATGAATTAAATGTGAGATGTTAAAGATTCACTTAATATTGTCTCCAGCCTGCCTTTAAGTAAACATGGAAGTGACAATCGTTACCTGATCTTTGTGTTTTGGCAAAAATCTACCCATCCTATAAGCCACAATCTACTCTAGCATCTTAAAATCTTCATAAAGGTTACGATATGGGTCTATAATTTTTAGCGTCCCAACGAATCCCTATCCTCCTTGGGAAAGGCCACTATCTCAGCCCCGTTCATTTCTGGGGGGATCCGGCCTTCAAGTAAGAAATTAAATAAAGTATTAAAGTATTATAAAGTAAGACGATCCTAATTTTTTCATAATATAGATTAGTTAGACGAGCCAGGACTTCCCCATGTTTAATGTTTGAATCATGTCTAAAACCTCCTTATTTGTTACCTCAGAGTTAAGCATTCTGAGATCATCTTCCAACAAAGTAGAAGAGCACAAGAAGCAAAAAAATTGTACATCGTGTTGTCTAGATACTGCCTAGAGAAAGAATATAGCTTTTGATATTAGTTAAGAAAAATCTGCAAAATGTGGCAAATCAACCTGTTATGTATATTAACCGCAAAAAAACAGACCAATCGATTTAGTTGTAGAGCTAACTTATAACACAAATGGAAACTGGGGACACTTGAGGTGAAAAGCCTGGAGAAAACCCAGAAATTAGTGTAAATAATGTATTATTGTAAAATGGTATGAAATGGTAAACTCAAAACATTAAATAAGTGTAACTATATATGTTTAATGACAAATAACCAGTGGTATTTAATTCACTGTGAGACCACTGTGAGAAAAAAACACTTGATAAATCTAACTCTGAAGCTGAAAACAAATAATCACATATACATATATATTTATATATATATATATATATATATATATATACTAGCGACTTGCCCGTCAAAAATGATGGCAATAAAACTGTAAGCCAGGCAATGCTGTTTGCCACACAATGTAAGGCTTTTCGTTCTCTGAGTAGCGTTTGGCGCTTATTTGGCGCTCATTGCGAGCCTCTCCCCAGGTGTAGTTTTGGTCTTGTGAGCTCCTTCGGTGCTCATTGCAAGCCCCCGCTTTGAGCACCTTCGCCTTCACGGTTATTGCGAGCCTCTCCCCTGGTGTACTTTTGGCTGTGTGAGCTGTGCATTTATTGTGAACCCCGCACTGAGCACCTTCGGCACTCATTGCGAGCCTCTCCTCTGGTATTTTTTTTTATGTGTTAGCGTAGTTTGTAATAGTGTATTTTGTACCTCGTACGTCCCTGGGGAAAAGTCTTATGTGCCGGGCGGTGTATCACTGGCAGATGTCTAAATCTAATGATTGTTATAAAATGGCAAATTCATCAATTTGTGATTATATTTTGTGACGCTTAAGCATTGAGTATATTTGGTATATTTTTAACCATCTTATTCACAGCAACAGAATAATTGCATTATTATTTTTATTATAGTTCATTTATAATGCGCCGACATATTCCGTAGCTTTGTACATAAGTTTAGTTCAAAGATAAATAAAAGCAAAGCAAGGAGGGCACTGTCTTTGAGCTAGGAATCCAATGTCCATGGTGCATGCTCAAAGTACTTAGGATAGAAACTCGCAGACTTACAGTCTAAGGTATAGTGTGTGGTAAAAGAGGGAGAGAGAGGTGATGAGCGTGTTAGTGTGGAAGGTGATACGCTTCTTTAAAGAGATGAGTTTTAAGTGAGGTTTTAAATGTTTTGAGGCAAGAGGATAATCTTGTGGAGCGAGGCAAGGAGTTCCAGAGACTAGGGACAGCACTAGAAAATTCCTGGAGGCAGGAGTGAGAGGAGGTGACAAGAGTTGTAGAAAGAAGAAGGTCATTAGCAGAACAAAGACGGCGGGCGGGAGAGTATTTGGAGATGAGAGCAGAGATGTAAGGGGGAGCGTTATTGTTGAGGGCTTTGTAAGTTAGGATCATGATTTTACATTTTATTCTTGAGGCTAAGGGCAGCAAGTGGAGTGATTGACAGAGAGGTGATGCCGACACTGAACATTGTGTACGGAAGATGAGTCTAGCAGGGGCATTCATAATGTATTGAAGTGGAGATAGTCGGGTGGTGGGTAGGACAACAAGAAGCGAGTTGCAGTAGTCTAGTCGAGAGATGATGAGAGAGTGTATAAGAATTTTAGTTGTGTCTTGTGTAAGATAGTGAAGAATTCTGGAGATGTTTTTTAGATGGAGAAGACAAGATTTAGTTAGTGACTGTATGTGAGGAATGAAAGACAGATCAGGGTCCAGTAGAACACCAAGACAACAGGCTCGGGAGGTGGGGGTGTTAATGTCGTTGTTGACAGTGAGAGAGATGTGAGGAATTGATACTGTGAGAGAGTGAGGGAAGATTAGGAGTTCCGTTTGAGATGGTGGGTGGACATCCAAGAGGATATACTAGAGATGCAGTTAGAGACGTGTGTTAGAAGAGAGGGGGATAGATCTGGTGCTGAGAGGTAGATTTGGTTGTCATCAGCATAGAGATGATAATGAAGAACAACAGAGTTTATGAGGGTACAAAGGGAGGATGTGTAGATGGCGAAGAGGAGGGAGCCTAGTACTGATCCTTGGGGTACACCAACAGACAGGGGGTGAGGAGAAGAAGAGGCGTCATAGAAGGACATACTGAATGATCAATTTTGTAGGTATGATGAGAACAACGAGTGAACAGTGTCTTGAATACTGAGGGAGAAGAGGATATGGAGTAGAAGTAGATGGTCGACAGTGTCAAAGGCAGCAGAGAAATCTAGAAGAAGAAGGTGACCTTTTGACTTGGTGATAAGCAGGTCATTGGTGGCTTAAGTGAGAGCTGTCTCAGTCGAGTGTTGGGTCCGAAAGCCGGATGGGAAGGTTTTAAGAAGGGAGTTAGAGGAAATAAAGCTTTTAAGGTGGTTATAGACGAGCCGCTCCAGCAGTTTGGAAGCCAGGGGAAGCAGAGAGATAGGGCGGTAGTTAGATGCGACATCAGAGTCAGATGAGGGTTTTTTGAGGGTGGGTATAACTATGGCATGTTTTTGAGAATATGGAAACATGCCAGTATTTAGAGAGAGGTTGAAAATATGTTTGAGATCTGGGATAAGTGTGGTAGAGAGGGGAGAGATGAGCTGAGATGGAATAGGATCCTGGGGACAGGTAGTGAGGCGAGTGGATGCTAGCAGCTTGGAGACTTCGTACTCTGTAGCCGGATCAAAGCAGTTCAAAGTGGCTGTGGTATTGGAGAAGGGAGAAGACTGGGTGTTGTTGGTTGGTTTAGAAGGTGGAGTGTGAGAGCCACTATGAGATAAGAGTTCATTGCAGATGTTTTTAATTTTATGAATAAAATGGTTGGCGAAGTCTTCAGCATGGGAGAGGAAGGGATGGGAGGAGGTGGTGGGCGGAGGAGAGTATTGAAAATGGCAAACACGCGCTTGTGGTTAGAGGACAGAGTTAATATTCCTGATGTAAAGTACTGCTTTTTGGCAAGGTTGAGGGCAAAGGAAAAAAAGCGTAACATAAATTTGTAGTGGAGGAAATCTGCTGAAGTGCATGATTTCCTCCATAGTTGTTCAGCTGTGAGCACCTCTGGATGTATCGTGTGTGTAGTGTGCCATGGTTGTGGATGAGAGCGAGGGCATCTGCGTGTGGATATGGGGGCCAGAGTGTCAAGGGTGGAAGAGAGAGTAGAGTTGTAGAGCGAGGTGGCAGTGTCAGGTCAGTTGAGGTTGGTGATGGGACTGAGAAGGGGTTGGATAATACTGGAGAGCTGAACAGAGTCAAGTGCTCGTAGGTTTCTGTTCGTGATGTTGGTAGGGGTTGAAGAGGGACGGTGAGAGGAAGATGTGGTGAGGTTGAAGGTAAGAAAGTGGTGTTCAGATAGAGGGAGTGGACAGATGACTGGGTTGGTGAAGTTAAGGCCAAGATAATGTCCAGCATGATGAGTAGAAGAATCTGTTAGTTGTGAGAGGCCAAGGGAAGAGGTGAGTGCAAGCAGTTTGGCTGCTGCTGGGGAGGTGGGAGTGTCAACAGCAATGTTAAAATCTCCAAGTACCAGTGAAGGAACATTGGAGGAGAGAAAGTGAGGGAGCCAGGCACAAAAGTGATCAAGAAAGGGAGTGAGAGGGAGTGCCTGGGGGGCGATAGATCACAGCTACACATAGAGAGATAGGTGAGAAGAGATGGATTGTATGAACTTCAAAGGATGAGAATTGGACAGGGGGTATGAGGTGAAATGTACAGCGAGTGGAAAGCAAAATACCCATACCACCACCTTGTTTGTTCCTAGGTCTAGGTGTGTGGCTGAGGTGAAAACCACCGTGAGAGAGTGCTGCAGGGGAGGTAGTGTCTGAGGAAGAGAGCCAGGTTTAAGTTAGAGCCAGTAGATTTAGGGAGTTTGTAGTGAATAGGTCATGAGTGAATGTAAGTTTATTGCAGATAGATTGTGCGTTCCAGAGGGCGCAGGAGAAAGGTAGAGTAGAAGGTTTGTGACATGGGATGGATATCAGATTCTGGGTGTTACGGGTGTTTGCTGGCCTTGAACCAGAGAGTGGCTGACAGCGAGTGGAGATGAGTGAGGGGCCTGGGATAGGGGATATATCTCCAGCAGACAGGAGAAGGAGGAGTGAAAGGGAGAGAAGATGGGACTGGGACTTACAGTGCTGTTTCTGCTTGTGTTAGGGAGAGGATGATTTTGTGACTGGGGGAGGGAGAAGAGCTTATGGGAACAGAGAAGAGGAGAGTAGAGCAAGGAAGGTGAGATGGAAATATTGTTGGGGACGTGATATGGAGAGGTTACAAAGGAAAGTCCGAGAGAGAGTCAGTAGGTTATAAGAAAGAGGAAAGAATGAGAGAGCATTGTGACAGTGTGTAAGATTAGAAAAAATAGGTTAGAAGACTGTAGGGGGAAGACTTATTATCCTAAGATATGGTAGTAGTAGTAATATACATTCAGGTGCAGGGAAAATAGTGTGATAAGGTTTATCAGAATGGTTGTGGTAGGTGAGTAGCTAAGAGACTTATGACAATGTTTTCTTTTTTCTGTTTTATTTTAGCAGGTGGTGTTGACTGAGCAGGTGCAATTCATATGAGTTTGTATAAATTAGTAGAAAGCACGGGCGGTAGGTGTGGAGCAGGGAGGGAGGGCAGAGAGAGCAGTTGCAATTTGCTAAATCCAGGGAAGGTAAATCTAATTATCTAAAATGGTGCATGTTGCTGGAATGAGAGAAACAGATGAGGTCAGAACCAGTGAATATGAGCAGAACAAATTTGTTAAAAACAACTGAAAGGTGTGAGTGGGAGGGGTATAAGAGGTGGGATGAAACACAGAATAGTAGAATACAAAGATAATGAAATTAAGACGGTTTCAATAAAGTTTCTATTTGCCCAATAATTATATAAAATTTGAAAAATAATTGGATTAATAGTATTAGAAGTAATGTAGTGTTGAATCTTTAGCTGGCTGTATATACCTTGATGAGCAGTTGCAATTTGCAAAATCCAGGGAAGGGAATTGCGATGATCTAAGATGGCGGCTGTTTGAAAGTAGGTGCAATTTGCAAAATCCAGAGAAGGTAAATGTAATGATCTGGAATGGTGGATGCTGCTTGATGAAAAGTTGCAATTTGCAAAATCCAGGCAAGGGAATTGCATGGCTCAGATATAAGATAATTTACAGGTTAATTAGCCTCACACATCACACAGGACTTTACTTTCAGTATAAATTATAAGAGGAAGAGAAACGATAGATTAGAAACCTTACACACCCTACACACTAAGTGCCTCATTAAATTAGAGATGCGTTTTAATATGTAGCTCTCGAAAGAGCTTGTTAAGCGATTTGCGCAGTACGAATCGTCTTTACATTCCTTGCGCGTAATTAGAGCCTCCTTGGCTGAGATTAGGCTCCAAGGAGTGTAACGCAGTAAGTTGCGGACGCAAATTCATGGCGTGTAAGCTAATTGAGCAAAAATCGCAACAATCATAAAAAAAGCACTTACTAAGGGTTTAGGTATGACATAGAGACAGCGTAAAGTGTAACGGGAGGTTGCAAAACATGGCGTGGGACGTCCCTTTCCAGGATGGGCGTAGCAATCATCCCTGATGGTGGGGAGTTGGCTGTTGATCCCCTGGCCTTTGGACAGTCTCCTTGAGTGTTTGTGGCCCCTCCTGATGGGTTACAGTAGATTAGTGTGTTGTATGTTCCCCTGTTCCTCTTCAGCATTTCTAAGTGATGGTGATGAAGGGGCTTGTGTGCGTGAATGAAGCTGTGAACTATATCATCATACCTTTAGATTGTAAGTCTGTGAGTTTCAGTCCTGGGCAGTGCTTTAGGGAAAGTGCTATGGACACCGGATTCCAAGCTCAAAGACAGGGCCACCCACTCTTTGCAATGTATAAATCTTTAACTTGTCATTGCCTGTAACTTAACTTATGTATAGCGCTACGGAATATGTTGGCGCGTTACAAATAAACGATAATAATAATAATAATATCATGTAGGGACAGTGTAGGTGGGCAGTAATGGGAGACAGGTCGAACAAATCCAAATTCACTGGAGAAGGAACTGACAACCAACTCCAGTATCACCAGCATGCAAACCTTGAAGAAAAGCAATGGCAGAGGCCTAGCTGCATGTGCTGCAGTCCATAGGGTCACAGAGAGTCAGACACGACTGAAATACTGAACAAGAGATATTCACATGTTCCCCTGGTGTTTGATATATGACATGTAAATGGGATGAGAGAGATGTATATGCAATTACATAGAGATTTTAGGGTCCACAAGAGAGCCCCTGTGAGTGATGAAGGTTTAATATGGCAGCCATTTTGAGGTAGATGTGTTGCAATATTATGATGTAATGTGTCTGTAATGGCATCCTGCTGCTTGCAGCATAATCTCTCATATTCGCATATGCATGACCATTCCAAGATATGCTGAGTGGTGTTGGTGAGTGGGGCTTGTGCACTTCAGTGAATCTGTGAGCTATACCATGTAGGGCCAGTGTAGGTGGGCGGGTGAAAGCAGAGAGGTTGGACAAATCCCAAATCACTGGAGAAGGAACTGGCAACCCACTACAGTGTCACCTGTCATAATTCTGTTAGGCCCTCAGGGGAATGTTCCCACTCCACAGTATTACTAATTGGACTTGGCCTGTGAATTAACCCTTTATTATGCTTGGATTCTAGATGGAGTATTATATGATATCTAATGCTATTAGGACTATTATTCCCCTTAATATGTATGGATCTATTGCATGTTAACTAGGGCTCATTAGTTTACATATATACATAGGAATGGAACACTCATTTGATGCGTGTGGGTGTCCCAGAACCCCAACTAGTGAAAACACACTGACATGGTTACAATGGTATAACAAAGCTTTATTATCTACACAGATCACAATTAGCAGAGGTAAAGAATGTGCAATCAGATAACAGTATAACAAAGCTTTATTTTGTACACAGACCACAATCAGCAGTGGTCAAGACTGTGCAACAATATCATGTGGGCAGTTCCCTAGAGAGGAACAGGCTAGAATTGAAAAAGGGGATACCTACAGGGCCAATGTGATTGTCCAGAATAAGTGTGATGCATAGCACCTACCAGGGTCACATGCGGTCACTACACCGCTGCAACCGGAATTTAATGAAAAAAAAGGTAAAAGGATCATCACAAATCACTCCATTGAATTGAAGAAACCATTTATGTGCATAGCACTTACAACTTGTCTATATCTGCTCAATGGAACAGATGAGTCAACCTCTGGACTGTGTAATCCGATCCAGCTTCACACATACAGTGTGGTGGTCGATAAAAAAAAAAAGGCGGAGGAGGAGAAAAAATAATAATCACAATGCATGTACAGTACAATGCTAAATACTGTACCAATATAGCAACTCACCTGATTGCCATCTGCAAGCATTACTAACTATTCGCTAGGTCTAATAATCAGTAATATGGGCAAATAGCCATTAATACAGAGAGGACACAAAGGTCAGCCAGATTCGCTGTCACTTACATCAGACCCAAGGATCTGTTCTCAGACTGATATTGAGGTCAGGATCACAAGCTTCACTAGTGCATATATTAATGCTGGCTGTCATCAAAATGCCATTGTGAGACTTTGCAAGTCCACCGCCATAGCAGTATTAGTCTACATTGAAGCTAACAACAATCATGTCTTAGATATCTGGCTATATGAAAGCTGTAAGATTGGGGGAGCTACATGTTAAGGGGGGCTGTCATTGAAGGAATGTCTACCTGAGAGGCACTGGGAAAAACTCATACCTCATACATTTCCTCCAAAACTCTGTAGCCAGGCTAAATTAGGTCGTTGGTGATGGTGGTGGGGATGGGGGTCCTGCTGGCAGGGCTGGGCGAGGAGGTGGCGGGGAGGGAGTGGGGTGGGTCCAGGACCTGGCTGGAGCCAGGGTGGCAACGGCGGTGTCCCAGATGGCGGCCAGGACAGCTCACTGTGTGGGGAAGGAGGTGCTGTTGCATAGTCCACCTATGTTGAGGGCACTGGGGAGATGGCAATTATTTGGAGGAGGGGGACGGTCGGGTCCAAGCAGCTGGGGCTCTGCACAGGGAGGATATCATCCACTAGCAGCACCTCCCCTTCCTCAGAGCCAGGGCCCTCTGACGATCCTGTAGCCTCCTCCCCCTGAGCTGTCTCATGCGGGGCGGGGCTGATGGCCCCGCCTCTGGCTCGTTACTGGACCCTGACCTCCTCCTGGATGCAGAAAGATAGAAAAGAAAGGTACATGTCATTAGTAGGCTGATTAATACATTTATATGTTCATTCCTAATTATCTGACATCTAGGCTTGAACGTGGATGATCCTCATAGTTGCAACTCTGGTGAGCTATAATTTGCTAGATTTGATCTATTCTTTGATGTCTGGTCTTGATCTCTCCTGGCTCCTAACACTATCTGTATTTCGTCTGTTGTCTGTAACTGCATCAGCTGCAGTGGGCACACCAGTACTCTCTATTGCTTGATTACTCTTTGGGTGCACAGGAATGACAGTGATTTGTCAGCTTCATGGATTTAATCAAACATCCATCTATCCATTGTTAATTCCATGGAGCTGACATGTCAGTGTCGTCTCTGGTCATCATGTACATGTGTAGTGTGTGTGATGCACATGTGGTGGCACGTTGGTGTATGTCATTTTCACCTGACATGGAGGCTGGGTCCTGCTGGGCCACTGGGGCTGAAGCCACCTTCACTACCTCCTTCCAAGCCTGAGCCTTAGTCCCAGGCTTCACTACCCTCCCCACGATGATGATAGTGCGGCCACAGATCAAACCCAGGAAAACCATATTCTCCTGGGGCTTATAGCTACGCACCCTAGTCCTGCCCTTGCCACGAGCCCTTTGCTCTCTCAAATGTGTTCAGGGACCCCAGCCTCCCTGACCTCTCCCTGAGGCCTGTCTCTTCCCCGATATACCCCCCTGGGAACAATCCCCTTCCCCTCTGTCCCTTCTCTACGTGTGCCTGACGCACGGGGCCCCCATCTACCACCCGCCACTACACTGGCATCCTCCTCCGACACCTCCTCTCCTCCCTCCGAGGACACCTCCTCTCCTCCCTCCGAGGACACCTCCTCTTCTCTCTCCGAGGACTCCTCCTTTTCTCTCTCCGAGGACTCCTCCTCTTCTCCCTCCGAGGACTCCTCCTCTACTCCCTCCGAGGACTCCGCTCCTCCTTTCGAAACCTCCTTTCCTCCCTCCAAAACCTCCTCTCCTCCATCCGACTCCGACTCCTCTCCTACCACCTCTCCTCCCTCGTCCTCTTCACTCCCGGTGACCTCCTCACTCTCCTCCACCCTCCTCTCTCCATCTATCTCCTTCCTCCACGCTCCCCAAAAAATAATTAAATAAGGATAAATAAAAAAAAGTTTTTCCGGAATATAGGTGTGGGGAAAAAAAGTGTTTGTTCTATGTGTTATTAATAAGTGTTGGGGGATGTGGTGTGCAGGATGGTGTGTGTGTGGTGTTTGTCCTAAGGCTATGTATGTTTCTATGTGTTTTCTTTAACATATGTGTCTGTCAAATATGTGTGACTCTTAAGTGTAAATACACTAGGAATATAATACAAATGAATCAAAAATAGTGCGCCTACAAATCAAAAGAATGATAAAGAAAGAAAAGTATTACTGTGATATGGGTGTGGTAAAAAAATGCTGCCATGGCTAAAACGCTACGGTAGAACGGCGGGCAACGGCGCCGTGGCTCGCCTCCTGGAAGAGTGTTTCCAGGAGGGCTTTAGGATCCCATGCACAAAAGATCTGCGGGGGTCCACAGCACTGAGCTTGCGGTCGGTGCGGGAATTCCCGGGGGTAGCAGAAGCTAAGGTGCACAATGAGGTGCAGCTGGGGAGGATGACAGGGCCATTCGCCCCCCCCCCCCATCCAGGATCTTATCGTTTCCCCTCTAGGCGTCGTTCCCAAAAAAGAGACAGGAAAATTTAGGTTGATCCAGCATCTCTCCTACCCAAAAGGTGGGTCGGTTAACGACGGGATCGCAAAAGATCAATCAGCCGTATCCTATGAATCGTTCGACCGGGCCGACGAAATGGTCAGGTTTGCCCTCGCAGTTGCGCTCATGGCAAAATTGGACATTGAAGCGGCATTCAGATTGTTGACAGTTCATCCTGGGTTGCTACGTCGATGGCAGCTATTTTATCGACCTATGTTTACCCATGGGGTGCTCAATATCATGTGCCTACTTCGAGGCGTTCAGTTCATTCTTGCAATGGGTTGCATGCACGGAAGCTGGGTACAAAAGCATTACACACTATCTGGACGACTTCCTGTTCGTCGGTCCAGCAGGGCAAGGTACCTGCCGTTTCATCTTGGAAGTGTTCACCAAAATCTGTATGGATTTTGGGGTACCACTGGCCCACAAGAAAACCGAGGGCCCCACAACAAAGTTGACTTTCCTGGGGATTTCCGATAGATTCCAAGACAATGGGATGCAGTCTTCCCCCGGAAAATGTGGCAGACATGAGAGCCGAACTCTGAGCGCTAGTAGGGGCAAGCAGGGTGACCCTGCGAAGGTTACAATCCATTATGGGAAAATTGAACTTTGCCTGTAGGATTATCTCTATGGGAAGGGTATTCTGTAGGAGAATTTCACTCGCTACTGCGGGCGTCATTAGGCCGCATCACTTTATAAAAGTGTCCCGGGCCATGCGGGACGACGCACAGGTGTGGTCAGTCTTTCTGGCCGATTTCAATGGCCTGGCGATTATTCAAAAAGGGAGCGCTACTAGCGCCGACCTGAAACTCTTTACCGGGGGGTCGGGAGCAGTCGGGTGCGGCACATATTTTCAAGGAAAATGGTGCGCTGCAACATGGCCAGATGAATGGGAGGTGGCAGATCTTACAAAGAACCTGACATTCCTCGAACTATTTCCCATAGTAGTGGCGGTTCACTTATGGGGTTCAGAGTTTAGGGATCGGCGTGTGTTATTCCACACGGAAAGTAGGGAAGTTGCACAAGCAGTAAATAACCTCACGGCAACTTCCATACCCGTGGTAAGATTACTTTGGCGCCTAGTGCAGTTCTGCCTTCGCCGGAACATATGGTTTCAGGCGAGGCAGGTACTGGAGTTAGAGAATGGCATTGCTGACGCCCTTTCTCGGTTTCAGGAAGAACGTTTCAGGGCTCTGGCCCCCCAGGCGAGCACGCTGGGGGAGGCCATTCCCAAGGAGATCTGGGAACTTGGAGCTGCCAGGTGACGAGACTCATCAGACAGTCTGTTGCCCCGGCGCCGTGGTTTGCGTATAAACGCGTATGGGCTAAATGGAACGACTTAGTTAAGATGGCCGGTGGGTCAACATCAGAGGATAAGACCCTAGGGATACTGCTTTGGTTTCTGCTGCGGTGTGCCAAGGAAGGCGAGAAGAAAGCAGTAGTTGGGAGACAGGTCACGGCCCTGGCCTTCATGTTCAAGCTGGCAGGGCAGAGGGACCTTACAAAGGAGTTCATAGTGCGCAAGGTGGTGGGCGGCATGTTTAACGGTGATCGCAGGCCAGATACCAGGCGGCCGATTACCTTCTCTTTGTTACTGCGAATGGCGCAGTTGTTGGCAGTAAAGTGTAGGACCCCCTTTGAATCTTTGCTTTTCCATACGGCTTTTTCCCTGGCGTTCTTCGGAGCGTTCCGGATAGGGGAGTTAGTCGCGAACAGTAGACAAGGTTCCGGGGGTATACAAGTGGTGGATACCTGCCTCGGGGAAGCCAAGGTAGTGGTATGGCTCCGGAGGTCTAAGACTGACCAGTTGGGTAAAGGTAAAGAGGTGGTGTTGCACCGCGTGGGCACGGAGTGCTGCCCCTACGGGTGTATGGTGGAGTACCTTGGTCAGCGACCATTGGGACGGTGTTCACTGTTGATACATGCCGACGGGACGGCATTATCCCGGTACCAATTTGAAAGGATGCTAAAAGTTGCACTACACAGTTAGGGTCTAGAGCAGGCAGAGTTTGGAACACACTCTTTCAGAATCGGGGCTGCTACCGAAGCAGCTAGGTTAGGCTTACCCGATGCGGCGGTCAAGCCTAAGGCAGTAGTCTAATGGATGTTGCTTTCTGCTTTCAGGAGGACAGAAGCAACTGTGGATTGTGGGTCACTCGTATGTGTAATGGGTCCACAGGTTGGCCGCAGTTACAGAGGGAAAGACACAACTGGGTTTTCCTGTCACAGACTTACACGTGTGGTGGCTCGGGGTTCGAGGACTGCGGTGGGCGCAGTTGGATGGGCTGTTGGACACATACGCCCAGCGGTACGGTCAACCCACTTTAATAATAATTCCTGCTGGCGGTAACGACCTAGTAACGGTTCCCATGCAAAGAATGCTGAAAGTCATGAAGAGAGACGTGGAGAAATGGACCAAGAAGTTCCCGGGTACGTTCGTGATATGGTCGGAAATGATAAAGAGAAGATCCTGGCGGAATGCGCGAGACCCCATCGGGTTGGATAGATCAAAGCAGAAGATTAAACCAGCAGCTGGCAAGTTTTGTTCGGAAGTTGGGTTTCCTTGCCATCAGATTTAAGGAGTTCGAGCCGGCCGGTGAAGATGATTTTTTCGGAAAGGACAAGGTACACCTCACGGAAATAGGGCTGGAGTTATTAATGTTGGAGTTTAGGGAGAGCGTTGTTCGGGCCTTGGCTTTGATTGACACCAGGGGTGGATCGCAGTCTCGGGAGACGTCCCTCGCGTGCTCTGTGGCGGGAGGTGAGTTGCCCGGCCCCCTGGCCTAAGTGGGCGTGGCCTTACCTCACAGGGCGTGCTTAAGAAAAGCATTGGGGCTTTGGGCAGGGCCCAAGGCGCGAGGTCACTGTCCGTGTCCGGGCTCCTCCCCCTTTAGTTAATATGTTAATATGTATATTATATACAGGTTTTAAGTTATGTTAAATGGTTAAATTATAATAAAGCTTTGGCCGTGTTTTCTCCCAAAACAATCGGTGTGGTGTCAATCATTTTAGATAAGCCTAAATGGATCATGTCCTTGTGTGCTTTTTTACTTCTGTGCGCACACACAAGAGCATCAACAGTGCATGTACACAAGAGCACACATTCCTCTGTGCATGTACAAAAAGAGCACCCCCCCATATGTGTATGCACCAAAGAGCACACTACTGTGCGTGCACACAAGAGCATACATTTTTCCGTGCACAAAAACAAAAGCACACATTTCTCTGTGCATACACAGAAGCACAAACTGCATAGGAAATTTAGTATATGCAGAACTTGAGGGGGCCCATATACCCCAAATATCCTTTTTTAGCTACTGGTTTGTATCTGTTACTGTACTACTAATCTGAGTTTACCTGTCATTTACATACAGTCACAATATAGTACTTTGAGCACAACTATCAGATTTACAGCTTCTAATCTGTACTTTCACTATAGGGGGAGCCCCCAGGGAAAGGAAATAAGGGAGGGGGCTTTTGACCGGGCTGAGTGCTAGGGTAGAGGTTAAGGTTCCAAGGGTGGATCTTAATGGGAGGTTATTTAAGGGGGTGTTTCCTGCCATTGTGCCACTTGTCGGTGGCACAGAGTGATTAAAGTTTCCCTCCCTCCCACCCTGTGAGTTGGTTTTGGATGTTTAATGTTATTTGTCACAGCTTGGCGGGGGTGCTGCATCACCCTAGGAGGTAGCTCAGTAACTGGTGAGGTATTCAGTGAGTGGTCGTTGCCAGAGGTCCCTTGGGCACGGGGTTCCATTGGCCCTCTGGCTGGGTGGTGAGCTCCTTCCGTGTAAAGGGGGGGAACTGCCTCTTGTCATCATGCCATGTTGTCATGTTGTTAATAAAGCTGTGGCCTGGTTTTACCCATACAGGTGTATGTGTCATTATTTGGGTGTATGGGGTACTTGGTTAGGTCCTCTCGGACCTCAGTCACTTATGCTTAGGTCAAACACAACAGCACACATTTCTCAGAGCACACCCTCCTCTGTGCACATACAAAAGCACACACTCCTCTGTACACACACAAAAGAGTAAATAGTCCTCTGTGCACTCACACTTTTGCACACATTCTATTCTATTCTTACCCAACAATGCAGAGTTGCTGTGGATTCTGGTGTTCAAGCCATGGGTTTCTGATGGGATTTTCACTGCTTTGTAAATGGTGGTTACTTGATTATATAAAGTGAGGTAAGGATATTTAAGCTGATCACTATGGCCCTCATTCAATTGCAATTTGGCCAATTGAATAGGGCCCTAAATAAGCACATAACATATATTTTTTAAAGAAGTTTTTAGTTAGTAAACATCTATCCAAAAGCAAGGTTTTCACTAACTAAAAACTTCTTTCAAAAATATATTTTATGTGCTTATTTAGGACCCTATTCAATTGGCCAAATCGCAATTGAATGAGGGCCTATGTATATAGAGCACAAATAGCTTGAGATGTGCCATAAGTCAGTTAACTAAATAAGCCTCAAATAAACATGTACCGGTACATTCATTAGTTTCTAGCAAAAATGGTTGAAAGGCACAAGGGAGTAAATACAGTTTTTATATGAATATTTTATTTATATTTAAATCGTAATAAAAAACTTTATCTCATAATACTTGAAATGTTGGAGCTCCCATTTTCCTAATGTTTTAAACAACATAAATATTGTATATTAAAAATCTTGAGCGTGTACTCCTTTTACAGACAACATCTGAAAAAATGTTAAGGCCATTGCATAATTTACACAAACACACCAGGGCATTATCTTTCAGGAATAATTTAACCCTTTGTTACTGACTGGTTACAGGTAAAATCAGAATTCATCAGACTTACTTTTCATGCATAAAAACGTTAGCAATCTTTAAAACTTGTACGTTTAAATTCCACCATACATTATTTTTTTCAATAAATAAGTAGTAAAATACACATTATTTAGATCTAACATTAGTCTTTTTTTGTCTTTTCAGCTTTGACAGACATTATGTTTGTTACGGTGGGTCTGCTGTTTCTGCTGAAAAGCACCTGCAACTGTAGGCCCATCCCTAGAGGTATGTATGACTGAGCTCTTTAAAAAATATATTATGGTTATTTTGTAATGTCTACCTACATATTTATATGTTGAGCGAAAGATGAACAGAGAGAGTCAAACAGAGGGACAGAGGTCTTTTTGCAATGTAATCATTACTTTACCATGTACGTGTTACATAGTTATATAGTAACTAAGGTTGAAAAATTACTATTAGTCCATCAAGTTCAACCTTTTTAGACCTCCTCTGATCCTTGTAATATGTCGATTTATTGACAGAAGAAGACAGAAAAACCCGCTGAAACATTGGCAATGATCTCATAGGGGAGAAAAAAATACCTTCCTGATCCCAGATGCTCGATCCCTGGAATACTCCTTCTCTAGTAATCCAGGGTAACCCTGAATGCCCTTTTTATTCAAGACTGTTTAACCACCCTTACTGTGAAGAACCTTTTCTTTCTTTTTTCTTCTAACCTCAAGGGATGTCGTCTTGTCAGTTGAAAACCTCTTGGCACAAAAAGGTCACTTGACAAAGTCTTATATTAACCCTGAATGTAGTTGTATAGGGTAATCATATCCCCTCTTAGACGACTTCTCTCTAGACAAAATACATTTAATATGGTTAGTCTTTCTTCATAACTTAGCCTCTCCATTCCCCTTATTAGTTTTGTTGCCATTCTTTTCCTATCTCTAAAGGGTCTTATGTAGTGGTGCCCAAAATTGTACTCCATTTTCCAAATGTACTAGAGATTTGTATAGTGGTAGAATTATATTTACCTCCCTTTCTACTATACCTGTCTTAATACATGCTAATATTTTTCTTGCATGGTATTGAGCACTGTTACCTAGGTGGTTAAAAACAAATACGCCCAAATCCCCTTCTATCTCTGATACCCCGAGATTTATTCCATTAAGATTGTAAATGACATGCCTATTTTTCCTTCCAAAATATATAACTTTACATTTATTTGTGTTAAATCTCATCTGCCATTTAGTTGCCCAGTCTTCTAATTTAATTTCCCTTTGGAGGGAAAGGACATAATTTTCTAATTGAACTACATTGCACAATTTGTTTTCCAGTCCTACTTCTAAGTAGTCTGAGTTACTGAGTAATACAGCCCTTCCAACTCAGCCCCCAGCTGTTCTCCAAAATGTACAGTTCATTATATCTCTTTAAAACTAGCAAATAATACCCAATTATACTCTTAAACAGCTTTCATTATCTTTACCTCTATTACCAATGAATTAATTTCCTACAGTGATTTTACCATTTTGCTTCGGTAAAAAAAAAAAAAAAAGGTATAAAGCCCCGTGAGGCCCTTGTAAGCAACAGACTACCCTTCTCTTATCTAGAGCATGTGATAAACATAACAAAACTTGGGAACTTTAAAGGGCCACTTAATTCAGCACAGTTTGGACCACATAACAGTAAATATCTGCTAAAAGCATGTTGAAATACTTTTTGCATTTTTGAAACGTGCATTTTTAAATTTGAAATCAAATCACATCAGATCTGTGTTTACCTGTATAACAGACTGCCCACTGCTTCTGCATTACTGCAGCCAATCAAGTCGATGGTAAGTTTTTTTTCAGAATGCTTATATTTCCAGTTTGAAGGACAAATACCTTGTAATGGTTTTATTTATTTTTTATAGCAGAAAATTCAGGTTTCTGCTCTTTTGCCTTTCTGGAATTTGAGCAATGGAGATATCAGTGCTCTGCTCCGGGGGTGCACAATGTAGTGGTCAAAACAAAAACCTTAACAAATCTATATGTGCAGATATGGAATGCAGCTTTTGGTTAACTGGTCAGTGCAGTGTAACCTGAGTCCAGGGGAAAGCCGCCCTATCAATCATAGCCTTCACCACAGAGAATCACACAGCACACACATGCACTCACCAATTTGTTATTACTCATGCAACAACCAGTGAGAATGCAATTTAAAAAAGCTTGCATTGAGTGCTTGTTTTGAGTTCACTGACTACAATAATGCTTCAAAACAATGGGATTAGTAGAATTAGGATTTTAGACCTTAAAATGAAACCTTATGTGAAAGATAGGTACACTAGATGCCTACATTCAGTCAGATAACATTCCCCTCTCAAGATGTGTAACGACTGAATTCCTATACCCCGGATCCATTCAACACTTTCAGAATACATGGCAGAAAATGCTTGGGAACATTAATATGTTTTCGTTGTTCAGTGTTTCAGTCGTGCCCGACTCTCAGTGACCATAAGGAGTGTCTTGCCAGTTCCTTCTTCAGTGGGCCACGATTTGTCTTACCTCTCTGCTAAGACTTGCCCATCTTGGGTGACCCTACATGGTATAGCTCACAGCATCATTAAGGTACACAAGCCCGTTCACCACTACAAGGTAGCTATCCAGAAGGGGAAATTGATTTAGAGCATTTCTTATTTCTGTTTGGGTGCGGGCCTCACGATAAGCTCCAAGGGTGCTCAGATTGTGTGGCAATTTTATATTTGTTATTATTAGTGGGCCAACTATATTAAATAATAAACTGAGAGCAGACAGTCCTGTCTTGTTTTCTTTACACGTTCAAACTAGGGAGAATTCAGAATATTTATAGTTATTGTTGTTTAAGGCTTGGAATAAATTGCTCAAAATACATTTAGAAATTGGGACCCAAAATACTGCAATATTTTGAGAGTGTTTATCTTTCCAAGAAGCATCAAATGCCACCACAGCTTTTCTTATGTTTAGACAAACCATTATTTGATTGGGGACTAAAGACATTGGAGTATGGGTTGTAACCTATTCACTAAGTTTGTCTTAGTGAGTTGCTTGCTGGAAAATAAAGTTTTTTTATTTTATTTCCTTGCTGTAATTATGCAGTAATCAGTCTGCAGCTGAGTAGGCAGAATCTAACTTAAACAAGGGTAGGAACAAACTTAAGGGAGCTGGCAGACAGTTCTATTGTATGTGCAGTTATAGTGTAAGTGGAAGTTTATTAAATTCACACTTACACTATAATTGCATACTATAATATTTCAAGTAAGTTAAAGTGTAATAAAATACTATTTATAAAATATATAGATTTTTCCCCTCAACATTATATTTAAATATAATATTGTTTTAAACGTAATCATGAGTCAGTCTAGTGGCAGACTTACCCAGGAGCAGCTGTTCCATTATCTATATCTCTTTGGCAGGTTTGATCATCTTGACTCACTTGAAGCTTTAATTGTAGAAATTGAGAGTATAATTACAACACTTCCTGAAATTGCTACACTGTAAAGGGTGTTGGTACTCAATGGGTACAGTTTTTCTGGGCCTAGCATGCAGGGTGGTACTGGGGCTAGGGAGCATGTTCAGGGAGGTAGCTGGGTAACAATTACAAGGGGAAGCAGAGGGAACAGGAGCAGGAAGCAGGCCAGTTGTGAATTGGAAAACCACCTGGGAAAACAGCTCTACTGAAAGAGGAAAGGCATATTTGGCAGAGTAGCAGGCAGGTTTTGGTGGTTTGACATGCAGTGGATTTGGTTGATAAATTATTGGGAGGGGCTGGATATGATCCATCGATCCTGGTACATATTGGTACTAATGACAAAGTAAGTGGAAGATGGAGGATCCTAATGGATTTTATGAAAATAAAAAAACAAATTTAGGACAAGGACCTCCAAGGTAGTATTTTAAAATATACTACCAGTGCCATATGCTAGCCCAGAGAGACAGAAGGAACAGAACTCGGGGATGTTAATGCATTCCTAAAAAAGTGGCACAAGAAGGAGGTTTGGTTTTTTTTAGAGCACTGGGCTGACTAAATGAAACTGGAGCTTATGTGCTGTGGGAGAGGATGTAGAAAGGCTGGAGGAGATTTAATCAAGTAGGTGTGCGGGATCGATATAGAAGTAATGGGGTAGAAATTGTAGAGAGGGTAAGGGATGAATTAACGAGTCCTAGAAGAAGAAGGGGAGCGGGTAGCATAGTCAAAAGGGAGGTCATGGTAAGTAAATCAAATAGAGATGCAAGTGCCTCAAACCTGGAGAAACATAGCCATTTAAAGTATATACATGCTAATACAAGAAGTTTGCCAGGGAAAATGGAGAGCTAGGATTATTAACAGTAATTGATAAATGGGATTTGATAGGCATTAAAACATGGTTGGATAATTCTTGAGACTAAGCAGTTAATTGCAAAGTTTATAATCTATTTAGGAGACATAGCGGTGATGGTAGAAGAGAAGAATATGTCTTTATGTTAAGCCTGACTTAAAGTTTATAGTCAGAGAAGTTATTTATGGTGGAAATAGTGATCATGTTGAAACCCTGTGGGTTGAAATAAATAGTGGAGGAACAAATCCTAAAAGGAATAATGATAGGAATATGCTATAAACCCCCAAATATTATTGTTACAGATTGGAAATGCAGCTAAGCATGGCTACATTTTAATAATGGGAAATTATAAATACCCTACCATAAACCGGATGAATGAGACCAGCAGTTCAGCTAAGGGGAGCAGGTTCTGGAGTACACTTGAAGTTTATTATCAGTCCCAAGTTATACAAGAACCTATTAGAAATGAGTCTATCTTGGATCTAATCATCACAAGTAATATTGATATAGTAGCAAATAGGGGATCCCTTGGAGAACAATGATCTTAACACAATATCACAGTGTTCAAAAAACAAGCTATAAGGGGTCAACAAAAACTTTAAATGTTAAAAATGTTAATGCTTTAGGGCAGCAATACAACATATAGACTTGGACAAATAATTGACATGTAAAAAAAGAGAAAACAAATGGATAACATTTAAAGCTAAATATACATACATATTAGCATATACAATGTTGAAATAAAAGTAAAAAGAGTAAATCCCAACCAATGTATCTTAACAATAGTTTAAAGATCAATATAAGGAGTAGAAAAGGTATTTGAGTTACACAAGAAAGAGGGGACAGAGGCAGCTTTACTTTTGTATAAGGAATATAACAAAAAAAAAGTAAAACTAACTAAGAAAAGTTTTTTTTTATATATATTAATGGGAAGAGTGCTAGAAAAGAAAATATTGGAACCTTAAAATGTGAAACAAGAAAAGGCAGATGAACGGAATAAGTTAATTTCTTCTGTATACACTAGGGAGAAACCATTGGCTAGGTACCTGCACAAAATAGGGCTAAACTACTATTACCAAATAACTAGTTAATGCAGGAATAAATCCAGAAGAGGCTAAAAAAAAATGTTAATAAAGCCCTAGGTCCTGATGGAATACATCCAATGGTGCCGAGGGAACAGGGCTCTGTAAAAGCCAAACCATTATATCTAATTTTTCAAGATTCACTCTCCACAGGCTCAGTACCAGATGACGGGAGAAAAGTAGATGTCATAGGGAACAAGAGCAAGTCCAGGGAACTATAGACCTGTAAGCCTCACTTCTGTAGTGGGAAAGCTCTTTGAGGGGTTGATAAAGAATAGAATACAGATATGTATGCGTGTGAACAAGGTAATAAGTAGACATTAATACAGATTTATGAGGGAAGGTCATGTCAAAAAAATCTAATACGTTTTTATGAGGAGGTAAGTATGAACTTGGACCAAGACAACTCAGTGGATGTAGTATTTTTGTATTTTACAAAGGCATTTGATACAGTGCCACATGGGAGGCTATTGTACAAAGTAAGCGATACAAGAATTGCAGTAACCATATGCACATAGATTGAGAACTGGCAAAAAGACAGGAAGCTAGGTTTATTATAAATGAAACATACTCAGATTGGACTAATTGGGTAAGCGGGGATCCTCAGGGTTCATGACTATCTTACGATTACATTATATAAATTTGTCCAGGGTCAATATAAGGCTTCGTTAAGTGAACTTTTTGTGCTGACAGGTTATCAGATGACAAGAGGATATCTCTTGATGTTAAAATAAATATTACACATTAAAGAAAGAAAGGAATTTTTCACAGTAAGGGCAGTCAAGTTGTGGAACTCTCTACCAAAGGAAGTTGTGAAACAGATTCAATAGATAACTTTATAAAGGGGTTGGATATGTTTTTGAATAAAACATAACTAGGGAATGATGGGTACTGATCCAGGCAGTAATCTAATTATCATTATTTGGGATCAGGATTTATTTATTTCCCTTATGAAATAAGTTGCAATGTTTTTCTTGCCTTCCTCTGGATCAACAATTCACTAATTACAAGGATTAGGGGAGATTGAATGTGAAGGGCTAAATGTTTTTTTTTTCCCACGTCAGTTACAATGTTACTATTTTACAATGGATGTAAGTATTCTAAGATCTGGATTCAGGAGAGAACTTGGTCAATATGATGACATTTGTGTCTTGTCTTTATTTGGCTTAGGCAGGACAATTACACAGGACACATTGAAGTCTATACTAATTGTGGGGTGGATAAATGAATATAATGTGAGGCCTTGATAGTCTTTTCATTGACTATAATATCAGTTTGTTTATGCATCATCAAATTATAATATTTATATATTGATTTAATGCATATCTGTAAAAAGAAGCCCAACAGAGGACATGTGGGAAGATCATGTAGTGTTATGTGTTTATTAAATTGTACAAGATATAAATAGCTAAATTAACTGAACCAAAGAACATGACCATAAGTTGTGTGATCATGCTATATTCATAAATACAGTTCAATCTTTAGCTCCTCAATTATTGTCTATCTCTGTTGTCATGAACAGAGTTATGTACAGGCACTGTACAGCAGAGAGTGAATGTAAGAAGTTCATAGTCTTGGTATCAAATAGGGATAAACACATTTATGACTAATGGTCATTATTTACGCTTACATGAGAGTTGAGCATCTCCCACCAGACCCACTGCCATTAGTTTTTACTGTTTTTAAATAATACACATGAATTGTTACATTGTCCTCACAGTTATAAGGACACATTTGGCACTCACAAGGCTGCCCTATTTAGTTAGGTCTGATCCAACCAATCCATTAATTATGTTTGCTTTGGGCAAACAAAGCAATGTTATTTACTTTTGCTAACTTGCTTATGATGTGGAATTTGTAAATAATTCTCAACTATCAATATGTGTTAGTAAGAATATATTTAAAACATATTAACACATTCCAATACATTCTATATCCTATTTCTAGGAAGTATGACAGCAATATCAACATTTCCTCGCTCTTCACCTATGAATGTAGTTTTATACCCAGGTATGTGAATATATAGATACGGTTCCAAATATATATTTGCCGAAAACACAAATTATTTGCAAAAATGTATGTCTGCTATAGCTCATGGTAAACAATTAAGGAGATTTTCTTGTTGAGTTCTCATCTTAGATATGTTAATTTAGGAATGATTTTGTTTCATGAGTGTGAAGAACCACTATAATGCTCATGTAATAGGGTTTCATTTGTTTATTTAAAAAAAAAAAACAGTCATCAAAATATAATAATTACGTATCTAAGAGCACATAGTTATTAAGGAACATATTTTACTATGACATATAATTAAGGTTTGGAAATTCAAGTTACGTCATTAAGCAAGTTAAAGTATGTTTATTGCACATTGGACCAAACTGTAGCATGAAGCAGCACAACATTTTCTTTAAATGAGCTAAAAAATCCATGAAAGATCTTTTCAACTACATCTGCCTGCATTACTCCTTCTGAGTCAAAGTTACTGACACCAAGAACCACTCAATAGATAAAACAGCTTAGTAGATATCACACTACACTCCTCCCCAACAGTCTCCACTTACACCAGTTTAATGACCAGAATGTTTTGCCTTTTCATTAGCTATGTAGCCAAAATAAGCAAATCTTTTGTACGTTTCCTTTCTGCCTTACAGTCTAAAGAACAGAGACGCACATCTGAGGATGGTCATCCCTTAATAGTGTTCCTTGTATGATAAAGCCCAGTCGGAGTGTCTTTGTACTCACTGGTGCCATTACAGATGATACATCTCCTGAAAGCAATCAGTCAGTCCCTAGTCCTAAGGGCAGGCCAGAAATGCGAGACAAGTCTCCCCTGCAGAGATCCCCAGAGATACATTTCAGCCATAAGTGGCTTTGATTTGCAACAAGAACTACTATGCACCTTCCTCCTAAGACTTATCCTACCCACAGTGGCACACTTACCTTATTCAGATATGGCAATTGACTAGGCACCTAACAGATGTAAGGGTCTACGGTGTAGTCGAGGGACTTATAGTTCATATGATGGTTATTACTTAGAGAACTGATTGGTGCCATAGACGTTTTTAAAGCAAATGTAGCCAAAGTGCCAATGAGACGCATGTCAATAGAGTGAGATATTATCTGACATTTCATCTGAACCCCAACAAGAGAGGTGCCGACACTGGAGTCCTCCTGGTGAGACCACCTGCTGTGTGTGGAAAATTGCAGAGGACATGGCTTGGGTGGTTCCAACATAGCTGACCATTGCACGGTGGGTGGAGAAGGTACACCACAAATGCATCTAATCATGAGTGATACTTTTTCCTCCTAAACAGGGAATATCTAAGCCAGGTGTGCATGTAACACCTTCTAGGCAAACCCACAACACAACTGTACAGGACAGGTCACTGGTTAACAAAAAGTTTGTTGAACACTGCATGTGGGATACCTTACTGAAACCAATGAGTCTGTTATACATCACTACTGTTTTGAAACTATAGAACAAAAAGATCACAAAGCTAAATATTGTAACATACATAAATAGACTTGAAACTAATGGTTATTTTATTTTTTGTCTTAGGTCATCTTTTACAAGGCCAATAACCCTCTTACTACATATCATGTGGTCATTTAACAATTTATGACACATACCTCACTAGAAGTTGACATTGTACTTAATCCTTACATCTCTTTACATAGAGGTTCTGTCTTTCACACTTTAAGATTTACTTTACTTTTTAATATATATTGATATATAACTGTATTGATTTATATATTGCCTGTATATGTATGTTTAATTTATTAGGCCTGGGCATAATGTTTGATATATATATTGTTACTAGCGAATTGCCCATCAAAAAATGACGGCAATGAAATTGTAAGTGAGCTAATGCTGTTTGGTGTATAATAATAAAATAAATAATACATTAATAAAGTAATATACTTTACCTATTTTCAAGTAATATATGGAGGAAGCATTCTGTTGAAGAGCTGGCAATCTGTTGTGATGTTGCTGCAGCATTAGTGGTGTGGAGCTGCTGTGTAAGCGTGATAAATGTGTGTAGTGTAATAGTGTGCGTGCGCGAGGCAAATCCGTTAGCGTAGCTGTGTACTTCCGGATTGTGTAAGTTATTGTTTTAAAATGGCGGCTAATGTGTGGTATGCGGCTGTGGCAGGATATCCGTAGCTGCTTTGTGGTGTTTTGCGTGTTTATGGTGGTGTTTTGTGTGTTTAGGGTCCTGTAGCGTCGTTTTCGTTTTGTTCGGCGGCCATTTTTGCTTAGGTGATTTTTGGGTGTTTAAACTCCCGTAATTTGTACTTAAATCGAGGTGTAACTTCACTTGCAGAGGTCCTGGGTGCACTACCTTGCTGTAGGTAAGCTTTTTATATGTTTGTTGTGTGTATTTATTGTGTTTGTAATGTGTTTGGGGTCGCACGGGTTGTGTCCTTGTTTTCGAATCTCGTAGGTGTTTTTCTGCAATTCCGTAGGTGTTTGGTGGTGTTTTGCGTCTTTAGACTGCTGTAGCCTCGTTTTCGTTTGTTTTGGCGGCCATTTCTTCTCTTGCTTAGAGAATTTTTTAGTGTATAAACTCTTTTATTTTGAGTTAAATTGAGGTGTAACTTCAGTTTTTGAGGTCCTGGATGCTCCCTCTTGCTCTAGGTAAGCTTTTTATGTATGTGTTGTGTGTATTTATTGTGTTTTTCATTTTTTCATGTCCGCCGGTTGCGGACGATTTTTGCGAGGTCGTAATGAGTGATAACTTGTCTTGTATGTTGTTTGCATTGCGACGTAAAGTTTGCGAGGGTCACAGTTGCTGTGTCGTGTTGTTTGCGTTGCGACGTAAAATTGGCGAGGGTCGCAGTTGCTGTGTCGTGTTGTTTGCTTTACAACGTAAAGTTTGCGAGGGCCGCAGTTGCTGGCAAGGAGCGCCTTCGGGGGCCGCAGGCTCGCTGCGCGAGCCCGCAAGTGTTAGCAACAACTCACATGCTCACAACTATATATGTGATTATTGAGAACACTTAGTTATAGAAGACCTACAATACAGAGCTATATACCAAATTTGTGGTTTGCTTACGCCAAATACTAACATATAAAATAACATCTGGCTACACTGGACATGCTCTGTAATATGCATCAGCAGCGCTAATTCTCTACTCTTCCCAAGCCTTTCCTTGATCCTTCCATATGGTTATCCCTCACATATTCCTTCCCCCTTTTCACTACTCCCAATACCCCTTTCCCCAAAAACTAAATCCAGGAAGCTTTAGTGAACCTAATGCAGTAAAGCAACTTACGCCTAGATTCCATGGCTCCGGTAAGAAAAGAACCAGTGAAGCTCACTTGTAAATCACTACCAAGCTATCAAATAACATACATAAATGCAACCTCTGAGAAATCATTAACATCTTAATTCCTGAGTGCCTGTCCCATAAATATTTTAGAAATTGCTATCACATTCATCTTGTAATGATATCCAATTTCCCTGAAGTCTATGGGTAATTTCAACCCAAGGTAAAGGCAGAAAAAAAGCATGCCTCAAATTTGTCTCTATGAAGAAGCTAACACCTTGATTGTGTCTGGTCTGAGGTTTCATCGCTCAAATCATCGAGGGGTGAATACTGCTTAATTCTATGAGCCAGCCACCCCCCCAACTAAAGTAACCACTACCTCATATGAGCCAGAATATCCACTAACTAAAGTATAAACAGGGAATTCCTTATGGACCCAAAAAGCATAGGTAATGTATATTTCTCCCTTACAGTATATATATTTTCTGTTTTATGTAGTTTTATTTATGTATTTAGTGTTAGGGACTATGGAGATCGATATGGACCCCCATGGGGCTTTAATATGGACCCATGTATTAATAGGAAGGGTGCCATGGAGGACACCATGGTACAGAGGTTAAATTTAAATAGGACTCCCATGGTAACAGTTGAATATTTGGTGCCATAGAGGTCCATAAGGACCCCCATGTTTATACTTTAGTCAAAGGATAACTGTGCTCATAGGGGGTAGTAGTTATTAAGGGGGAATACAAGGGGAAACCCAGCTCAGCGGGAGTAGCAGGTCATAGGCATATGTTTTTATTATTATTTACCCATCCCCAGCCATAGGAAGGAGGTTATATAGATAGATAGGGGTAAGGGAGGTTAAGGCTAGTGTAGTGTGTTCAAGTTAGTGGATATTTCTATAGCATTGATATGTAGACTCCTGAGATTCAGACTTGGAATCTCTTGCAAGTAGAACAAACTCTTCTGGGTATGAGTCAGTAAGTTTTACAGAATTCTTTTTTACGTGAGCCATAGAATAGCTTCAATAATTTGGTTTTCAAAACTTCCTGGAGCCAAAGAATGGAGACCTTAGTCAGCAACAAGATACATCTAGAATAAACAATTGTTATTTTTTCAAAGATACTCTATTCTGTCTGTGTGTTATAAATATATGCTTTATATGATTTTGTACCATTTATGCATAGGTAGCTGGTCTATCTCATTTATCTGACTTGACGTATTCTATGCATCCTCAATGCTAGTTTAAAAAAAGATTACATTTAAAAGTTATGAATCCATTCCAATATATTCTATAATCCTATTCCGGCTCCAACACTCCACTGAGACAGCTTTCACTAAAGTCACCAATGACCTGCTTAACGCAAAGTCAAAAGGTCACTTTTCAATTCTTCTTCTTCTAGATCTCTCTGCTGCCTTTGACACTGTCGACCATCCACTTCTACTCCATATCCTCTTCTCCCTCGGTATTCGAGACACTGCTCTCTTGTGGTTCTCATCATACCTACAAAATTGATCATTCAGTATCTCCTTCTCCGACACCTCTTCTTCTCCTCACCCCCTGTCTTTTAGTGTACCCCAAGGATCAGTCCTAGGCCCCCTCCTCTTCTCCATCTACACTTCCTTGGTACCCTCATAAACTCTTTTGGGCTTCATTATCACCTCTATGCTGATGACACCCAAATCTACCTCTCAGCACCAGATCTTTCCACCTCTCATCTAACACACGTCTCCAACTGTCTCTCTAGTATATCCTCTTGGATGTCCACCCACCATCTCAAACTCAACATGTCTAAAACGTAACTCCTAATCTTCCCTCCCTCTCCCACAACATCAATTCCTCACATCTCTCTCACTGTCAACAATGACATCCTCACCCCCTCCTCCCAAGCCCGTTGTCTTGGAGTTCTACTGGACCCCGCTCTGTCTTTCATCCCTCACATACAATCAACTAACTAAATCTTGTCTTCTCCATCTAAAAAACATCTCCAGAATTCGTCACTATCTTACACAAGACACAACTAAAATCCTTATACACTCTCTCATCATCTCTCGACTAGACTACTGCAACTCGCTTCTTGTTGGTATACCCACCACCCGACTATCTCCACTTCAATCCATTATGAATGCCTCTGCTAGACTCATCTTTCGTACACAACGTTCAGTCTCGGCATCACCTCTCTGTCAATCACTCCACTGGCTTCCCTTAGCCTCAAGAATAAAATCATGATCCTAACTTACAAAGCCCTCAACAATAATGCTCCCCTTACATCTCTGCTCTCATCTCCAAATACTCCCCCACCCACCCTCTACGTTCTGCTAATGACCTTCTTCTTTCTACAACTCTTGTCGCCTCCTCTCACTCCCGCCTCGAGGACTTTTCTCGTGCTGCCCCTAGTCTCTGGAACTCCTTGCCTCGCTTTACCAGATAATCCTCTTGCCTCAAAACATTTAAAACCTCACTTAAAATGCATCTCTTTAACCTTCCACACTAACACGCTTATCACCTCTCTCTCCCTCTTTTACTACTCAATATACCTTAGATTGTAAGTCTGCGAGCTTCTATCCTAAGTACTTTTGGAATGCACCATGGACATTGGATTCCTAGCTCAAATACAGGGCCCTCCTTGCTTTGCTATATGTTAATTTGTATTTATCTTTGAAATTGATTTATGTACATTGCTACGGAATATGTTGGCGCGTTATAAATTAACTATAATCATAATAATAATATTCCTATTCTAGAAATGTGGTCGTCACATGGAATTTCGGAATTTAAAAAGCATTTACCAATGGTTGACATCCCAGGTAAGTGATTATCCAGCTATAATTACAAATATATTTAATTTTTGTTCTAGGGTAGTATCCATTTTAAAAGATATCAAAATGTGACACTGTTTCAAAATGCCTTCTAAAGGTACATGGAAATAATTGTTTTCTTTGTTGCATCAGGGTATTTGATACTGAATCACAGTGTGTTTTCTATGTTCAAAAAAGTTTAAACAGGCTATACTTAATATTTTACATGCAAAGAAATCAACTTTTAAATTCTTGAAAAAAACAAACAATTGTGTTCCATGCACCTTTAAGGGTCAGAAATATGAATACATACAATATTCTTTTTTTTTTAGGAATCTTGACAACTGCTATACCTCCAGTAACAATTTTTGACAGAGCATGTAGCAATACAATTAGCTATGCCTTATCATCCATTAGAAAACAACAAAGTCAGAGGTGCTCATCAGAGAACGAACCAACCTTAATAGGTTGGTTCTATAGCCATGATAAGCTACTCTGAGAGCAACCTCTTTTAGCTCACTTGTGCCCTTCACAGGGAGAAATCTACTGTAGTATATCAGTCTGGTCCCACTCAAAAGAGTGACCCAGCCCCGAAATACCAGGCAATTCTACCCTGAACAGGAGAAACAGCAAACCCCAGACGCGTTTCGGCCTTTTTGCTTATCATCCATTACCGTGAACAATTGTAGAGTAATATGTTCAATCAGTAGGAAAGTAAATTAAGGAAAAATAACAGTTTATGTCCTAACCAATTACCGTATTTATCGGCGTATAACACGCACTTTTTCTCCCTGAAAAGAGGGGGCAAATGATAGGTGCGTGTTATACGCCGATATTCCCTCCCCCCTCCTCATTCTCAACCCCCCTCCGCATTCTAACCCCCCCTTCCTCAACCTAAACCCCCCTCCTCAACCTAGTCCCCCCTAAATACCTCCCCCTCACTTACCTGCTTCTGCTCCGGCCTCCGCTCCGCTCCTTGATCCGGCGCGCATGTGACGTCACATGCGCGCCACGTCATAGAATATACCGGGTTGAAGAGCTGCAATGTGTTTTGATGTTGCTGCAGCATTAGTGGTGTGGAGCTGCTGTGTAAGCGTGCTGAATGTGTGCAGTGTCATAGTGTGCGTGCGCAAGACCAAACCGTTAGCGTAGTTGTGTACTTCCGCATTGTTGTAAAATGTGTGGTATGCGTCTTAGCGGAATATCCGTAGGTCGTTTGTGGTGTTTTGCGAGTTTCTTGTGGTATTTTGCGTGTTTAGAGTACTGTAGCCTCGGTTTTGTTTTGTTCGGCGGCCATTTTTTCTGTCGCTTAGAGAATTTTTTTGTGTCTAAACTCTTTTATTTTGAGTGAAATTAAGGTGTAAGTTGCTTTTTTGAGGTCCTGGATGCTTCCTCTTGCTGTAGGTAAGCTTTTTATGTATGTGCTGTTTGTATTTATTGTGTTTTGATTTTTTTCATGTTTGCGAGTTGCGGCCGATTTTTTCGAGGTCATAATGTGTGTTAACGTGTCTCGTATGTTGTTTGTGTTGCGAGGTAAAGTTTGCGAGGGTCGCAGTTGGTGTGTTGTGTTGTTTGCGTTACAACGTAAAGTTTGCGAGGGTCGCAGTTGCTGGCAAGGAGCTCCTTCGGCGCTCCATGCCAGCAACTGAGGCCCTCGCTATGTGAGCCCGCAAGCATGAGCAACGGCTCTGGCTGGCTCGCCTACTCACAACTATATATGTGTTACCCTGCTTAACGCCATCCCTTTTAGGGTTGTTCCGCTATAACGTTATTTTGACCTGTAATTCCCTGTTTAACACACTGCCTGGCTATTAGGCTGTTTTTGCTGCCAACCCGCTTTTAATGCTCAGATTCTCAAAAAAAACTCAATCCAGGATGACCCAGAAGCTTCAACATTGCAAATTT
This sequence comes from Discoglossus pictus, assembly GCA_027410445.1. Taxonomy (NCBI): domain Eukaryota; kingdom Metazoa; phylum Chordata; class Amphibia; order Anura; family Alytidae; genus Discoglossus; species Discoglossus pictus. Next base: position 279,939,817 of record CM050163.1, read on the forward strand.
AAAGTTTATATTTCTGCTAATGTTCAGTTTGTGTTATGTTTGCTGTTTGTTTAAAGTTCATATAAAGCAAAAACAAAAAAAAATCTCAATTGCAATTTTGTATTGTTTTCATGGTTTCCCCTAACCCATTCTACCCTATGTTTAAATGATCCTGTTTAGAGCTGTTCCGCTTAACACTCCTTATGCTTGGAACCTATCTACAGCGATAAACAAGGTATAGCTGTACATTTTCCCTCTGCCTGCTAATGCAGCTTTGCTTCAAGTCTTGTAGGCAGCGCAGTATTACAGAGGGATAGGTCTCACCATCCAGTGGCAGGGCAGAAAAAATGGTTCTACTCAGACCTCTAAACCAAACTCCTCTCCAAACTGCCAATCAATGCTTTTTTCTCCTATCACAGACAGGGTAAGCTATACATGCTGCTAATTATCTAGTAGGAATTTGTCAATATAATATATACAGGATTAAAATCATAACTACCTGAAGGGTATGTTGTTGACATGGATAATTAAAGCTGTATGCTTTCTTATTTCCAGCTTCCATCTATGAGAGAATAATCTGGATATTAAATACTGGATAAATATTAAACTTTAACTGAATGACAGTTAACTCCATTTCCACTGAGGGGTGCTAATTGATAATCTTTAAATGACAGCACAATAACTGAAGGTTAGATGTAGATCAATAAAATATCTGCAAAATGACAGCTTGTGATTTATGTGAATCTTCCCCCACTTCGGGGGTAAGTGTAAGTTAATAACCTGATATCTGCAAAATGACAGCTTGTAATTTAGAGGGATAACACTTAACAATATACAGGTGGTCCCCGGGTTTACGTACGTCGCGACTTATGGCATTCCGTAGTTATGACCGCCGTAATTAATTTGAGGCCTTGTTCATCTGCGCATGCACAAGAAGTCTATGGGTTTCATTAAGCTCTTTATTTTTTTAAAGCATTGCTACTAAAAAAAATATTTTCTATTGAAGTGTATGAGAAGTCACCAGTGTCCTTGCATATTCTTCACTGAGAATTATAAAGCACACTAATATATTTTTGCAATACTTATAACATTTGTTTGACCAATTTATCCAAATCTGTTTGGCTTAAACCCTCAGATGTTGCACAAAATAAAGATCTGAATGCTCACAGATGTTTTCAGTTTGGAAATCGTTTTTTTTTCTACATTTTTCCCCATTATGGGATGTACTGTAAAATAGAAGTCAAATTCCTGTGAGTATGCATACTTCAGTGATTTTGTATGGCAGTATTTTGATGCACCATATGAAGTAATTAAATGGTAGCAATTGAGAATTGTAAACAGATATTACAGGATTTGTTTACATGTGTTTTCTTAAATATTAAAATGTTAAAGCAACATTTGCTTATGTTTATTTGACATTACTGTAAAGCTATATACAATGTGCCAAATAATAAATTCATAACTAGAGGCAAACAATGCAGATGCAAAGGTCTATTGGAACACATACACACTTGGTAAATGTAATGTAAATTACCTAGAATTATATATTACAATCCAGTGTAAATATATATGACTTACCACACAAGGGGAGGGAGAGTGATAGAGCATGAGATGAGAGGTAGAGAGAGAAAACAGATGGGGAGAAAGAATAACTAGAGGAGGGGAACATTTAGATAGGGAGAAAGTATAATGAGAAGAGGAGAAAAGCGAAGAAAGAAGAGATACATTGAAACAAGAGTGAGAAAGTGAAGGAAGAAAGATTAGAGGGGAAAGAGGAGAGGCCGAGAAAAGTAGGAGAGAGAAAAGGGAGAGAGGGTAGGAGAGAATAGAAAGAGAAGGGCAAACATAGGATGGAGAGAGAAGGGACTGTAGAGAGGTAGAGACATGTGCAGTAATGGATGGAATTGAAGAAAGAAGGGCTGAAAAGGTGGAAAGAGAGATGAGATGGGAAAGAGAGAAGGGTGAGATGGAAAGGGGGTGAGAGAAATGGGAGACAGAAAGGGAAGAAAAAGGGGGGATGAGAGAATAAAATACGGGGGAAGTAGAGGTGAGAGAGAGTGGTAGAGAGTACAGGTGAGAGAGAAGATATCAGAGAAATGAGGGGAAGAAGAGGGAGGTGGGGAATAAGGAGGGATGAGAGAAAGGCAGGGTAAGGGAATAAGAGAGAGAAATTGGTAAGAAAAAGGGGAAAGGGAGAGAAGGGATAGTGGGAGCAAATGACGGTGTAAAGAATAGAGAGAAGAAGGGAGAAGAGAAAAAAGGGGAAGGATAGAATGGGGGAGAGAGGAGGAAGTTAGAGATAAATAGAGACAAAAGGGGGAGTGATACAGGAACAATGTAGAACAGAGAGGAGAGGAAGGAAGTGCCAGAGGAGGGTAGAGAGAGAAGGAAGGTATATAGAGAATGGTGAAAGAGAAGAGGAAGATAAAAGAGGGGTGGAAAGATGGGTGGGAAAAGGAGGGAAGGGGACATAGAAGGGAGAAAAGGAGGAAGAATGCAGAGAACATAAATAGAGGAAAAGAGGGATGAGTATGGGAATACAGAGGAGGGTAGAGAGAAGAGGGGAGTGAGAGAATGGGGAGAAAAGAGTGGGGGAGAGAAACAGAAGTGGATGAGAGAGATGAAAGGGGAGAAGAAATAAGAGAGGAAAAGATGCCATGGGTAAGCGAGAGCCAGGGGCTGCTAGGAACCAGAGAGATCAGTTGCGAATGTGGGTTGCCGGGAGCCAGAGACGGCTGTGGGTACTGCTGGGGGCTAGAGAGAGCAGCTGGAAAGGGAAGGGGGCAGAGAAGGCTGCGGGAGGGCCGGGGGGGGGGGGGGGGGGCACTGGGAGCCAGAAAAGGTGTGTGAGGGCCATAGGCAACCAAAGGAGGTCTGTGAGTGGCTGCAAGGACACCCTGTAAATGAGAGCCATGATGCCGCTGCACCTGTTGCAATGGTGTTAGCCCAGCCTCTTCAAATTACATTTCAAGATAGGAACAGTTTCTTCAATTACTCATTTGCTTCAGATACAATTTTGAATGGCTTTAATAGACGTGGAAAAGCAATTATTTACACTCTGCTATCTGCTTGGTTCATTACAGATTTTTAATAATGGCTATTCAGATGAATTCTTTGCCATTACCATTTCAGACTTTTAGCAGACCCAGGACTTCTACAAAAGGCCTTGTTTTTTATCTTGTTTAACTGATTCATTACAAATTTTAATATAATCTAAATTATATAAAATATAATTAAACAATATATTTTTGTCAAATTCTAAGTATCCTTTAAAATCTAGGATCCATTTAAAAAATATTGTTTCCTTATAGGCTTGGCAGCACAAACTTAAAGTCTTATTTTAACTCACAGATTGCAGTTTATGGGAATGTTGCTTGTCACAAACTCCCGAGAGATTGTTTATTTTCCCTCTCCTATTTATAATTTTTTTACCTGTTTCCCAACTCTTGGAGTTTTCGTGGGTACTGTCACTTTAATGGATTGAGCAGCACTGGACACTTGTCACCAGAACCATTTTGCTCTGGCCTATACAGGCATGCAGCCAGTTGAGGCTGAGATTCAGCAGGCTATGGTTAACTGGGTGAGCAGAGCTAGATAATTGAGTCGAGCTAAAAATCAAAACGGTACTTAAGTTGCAGAATTCCCATCATATTATTATGGCTGGCATAAATGGAACATATAGGTAACGTGGGGTGAAGGGAGCGTCAAGTGATACTGTAGTTGTCATGGGGTTGGTCACCACAAGTACTGGGAATATCAGATAATACAGAGATAGTTTTATATTTAGTGCTAAAAAGCTGATAAAGTTTTATCTCAGATTACTCTTGTAAATTGATTTCCTGCGATAGGTATTCGTAGAGGTTTAAGTCACAGTACTCTAAAAGTTCAGGATTCAAAATAAGTAGTTTTCTTCAATTACCTTATCATAAAATAATTGCAAAAAAATGTTTCCAAAGGGGCATCAAATCTTTGTCTTATAATTCCTCATTAGTGTCCACAATAGAATGCAAAACTGGCTCTTTATGCTCTTTACACCTCCTTCCGAATATAAAAGTGATAGCAATATCAACTATTTAACATTTAAAACTACTTTCTGGTTGCTCTAATATCAGTAAAAAGTATAAGTGAATTACGAAATTAAAATGTTCAGTACCAATAATTTTGTTGTTTGAAGATATTAAGAAAAAGTAACATAATTTAGATGTTAAACTTGTGTTCAAATGCATCTAGACAGTATTTCAGATTTTTTTTATTATATTTCTTTAGTAAACCAACTGTGGCCAATGGAATAAAAAATACTATGGGCTCCAAGCCTGCATTCCATGCCTCCGAGAATGTGATTCAAATTGACTCATAAGTCCAAAAATGTATTAGTCCCATAAAAAATTTCCCCAAGCCCATCACATTCTAAAATCTGAGTGATACATGTTAACCTCTGAGTGCTCGTAAGTCCTCAGTTTGTCCAAAAATCCATGAGGACCCCATGGCATAAGGGGTTAACTTTAGATTAAGGGACTAACTTTAGGGTTAATTTTACATGAAGGTTCTTACAAGACCTCTGTGGCATAGGGGTTAATATAAGGCACCATGAAGATCCTTGCAGGACCTCCATGGCACAGGAGTAAACTTTCGGTGAAATTGAGGGCCTTACAGGATCGCTGTGGTGGGGGTTAAAATTTAGCTGCCAAGGAGGTCCTTAAAGGGGGTAATTTTTAGTTTCCATGGGGTATATAGGGACCCCCCATGGTTATAGATAGAAGGAGGGATCCCAGTCTGCAAGTTTTCAATCTTGCACGGTGCTTTGGGATTAAGAACTATGGACACTGGATTCTAAGCTCAAAGACTGGCCCTCCATCTTTGTAATGTGTTAATATTGTTTTGCCTTGATCACAACTTATGTATAGCTCTACGAATATGTTGGCACGTTACAAATAAACAATAATAATAATAATAATAATAATGGGATAAGGCATGGGAAGGGCAATCCCTGTAGTTCCCTGGCTCATAGCACATAGGCATGGGGAATCCCTGGGGTTCCACCTGCTCATAGTGAGTATTGTGGGGTTATTGAGTTATAGGCAGATGGTTCAAAAACACCCTGCATTCGTTTTTATTAATATTTAAGTCCTTCCCTGCCATGGGAAGAAGTTTATATACATATAGTTGTGCTCAAAAGTTTGCATACCCTGGCAGAAATTGTGAAATGTTTGCATTTATGTTGAAAATATGACTAATCGTGCAACAACAAAAAAATAGGACAGTGATCATATGAAGCCATTTATTATCACATAGTTTGGCTCCTTTTTAAATCATAATGAAAACAGAAATCACCCAAATGGTCCTGATCAAAAGTTTACATATCGTTGAATGTTTGGCCTCACAGTCTTTTGACCATAATATCATTGAGCCCAAAAAAACTTATATACAGCACTATTAAATTCCCTCAGTGTGTCATGGCCACACATCCAACGTGCAACAAATGGTTTATGGGTTTGCTTCTCTGGTCCGTAACTTGCGGCCTGGTTTAATTTTATAGCTCTGTAACGCAGCCGAATTTCAAGCCTGCAGCCTTTTCATGCTTGCTAATGCTGATACAGGCGTCAAATTTAATAAAACTGATAGTATCTCTTGAATGGAACCAATTATGTGGAATACATCTTTTCAAAAAAACTGTGAAGTGCAAATATGCAAAGTGTGTGTTTCTTATAGTTCATAGTAAAGAATACAACCTAAAATAAATTAGTTTGTTTGCTTGCTTGTCTTATATACGGTATCTCCACTGTGCTGTAACTTTTAAAAGAAAAAAAAATCCAATAGAAATAAAAATGTTATATCTCATATACTGTAGCTGGTGGTAAATAATTCAACTTACAGTATATTTTTGTAAGCTGTTTTACAATGAGTTTTAAGATACAAAATATCAATGCATTCAAGTTCATCTTATTTTATGTTTCTAGGAAAAGTGACAATATCAGTGCCTGCTAGAGCAGTCAAATCTACAGGTATGTTAATATATAGCTACAAACACTAATATATTTTGTATAGCTTTATATGGAACCTATATTTGCAATATATTTTTTTAAAGAAACTATGAAATATGGATATGCAATTTTGTTGTCTGTTACAGCTGATGGTGAGAACAAAAAACAATTTCAGTGGGGGTGATACATTTTAATGGTTAACTGAGTAGGATTATATTGCAAGCTATCAAGGTCATAGCCCCTTCCTCAAACATGAAACAGGATACCATTAGTAATGACATATAACCCTCACCTGGAAGTTCTAAGTAAAATATAAAAAAAAACATATGCAACATTGCTATTCAATTGGCGTTTTTTTGCGAGCCGCAGACAGGCTACGTGTTACATGTTGAAATCCTTGTAACTTACACCCCATCTAAGCCTTTGATCTTTCACGTCTGCAAGAGTTACAATTGCAAATTGCAATTCAATTGCTACAATTCCTCAAGCCCGCAAATGTTTTTACACCCATAAACTGCAAATGTTGAAGGAAATCCTACAAATACTAGAGAGGACCTGCAAAGGGGTTAAAGACATTTCCGTAGCACTGTAAAAGCAAATAAAAAAAAATCAATACTGCACTGTAAATAACAGGGAAATCGATGAGACACATTAGAATTATTTCACAACAGTCTCACGCTCGCAAATCGCCAATCAAAAAACATTTAATTTTAGGGTTATATCGATCTTGGAAATCTATGAGTTAATACATATCAGGCCACCCACATGGACTAGAACAGTGTCGGCATTCATTTTTATCATTTTGTATTTTGTATTTTTGCGAGTACGATTGCATATCGGACTTCCAAATGCTAATTGATTGACTTTTAACCTCCATGTTTTACTGACCTAATGATGACAGACTCATTTTCTATTGGCTGTTTCTAAATGGGTAGTTACGGCCTTGCTTAATCGATCATGTTCCCGCCCTGAAATGCTACGCACAGTTCCTGGTTTACGGTTTCGGCTTTCGCGCTTGGTCAATTGAATAGCATCGGAATTGTAGAAGAGTGTGAGCCTGCAGACATACAGGCTATATACCGCAAGATGTGGGCTTCAAATTGAATGAGGCCCTTAGTATATGGAGTAAATTGTTATATTTTGTCCTGGTTTCCCCCTGCTCTGCAACAAACGCCTAACAAAAGCTAACAGAATTGTTGCAGTCTCCCCACAAATTGTTGCTTCAGTTTTGCCTGCAGCAGCAGTACTGGAGCCTCCTGTAACTCAGCTCTGTTGTTTTGCTCTGCTCTACTTCTCAGCAATGTTTTTAGTGATATTCTGATTTTATCTAATTGTGCTGACCTTGACTTGTTCCTTCTTGTTGATCTCTGGCTCTGTCATGTTCAGGAGGGTGCACTGAACTCTTAGGGACTGTTGGACTATTGAAGAGGGCCTGGATTAACATGGACTGCTATTACCCTGTTGGCATGAGGTGGCCAATATAGCCTGGGGTATGATTTGTAATGTTAAGTATGAGAATCTCCATAGCATATCTAGTATCAAGTAGATCCCTGTTGAAGCTGGCGTTAATTCCGTGCGTCGGAATCCACTTGCGGCTGTCTCCTTCCTGAGTTGATATCGCTCTGCATATGAAACGCCACCCTAATTCAAGAAGCTGCTCCAGTACTGCTCTGTATCAACTATCTCCAAATAGGTCATTGTCAGGTGGGTAACTGGGCAAGTGGTGGGCTTAGTTCCATAATAGAGAGGGTAGACTTAATTTGGTGAGGCAGATAGAGAGGTAAATTGTGGGCCTCCTGTCTGAATCTGCTACTGTTTAGTTCATTAGAGCCACAGAGGTAATTCTCTTTGTTTCCGCTACTCACCTACATACTTCTCACTTGACAACGAAGGTGGTACTTTACATTGAATGCACTATTTTCAGTACACAATATCATGAGATGGATATATAATTGGTACTTACCAGTAACTTATTGTATATTGTGTTTTATTGAATTCTTATATTGACAGAGCTTGAGATTGCTGATTAGTAGTTATATTTCACCACTGTATATAGTTTTTTCACTTACGCTGTTATATATCTCTATATGCATATAAGAGTAACTTACAGTTTGCTTAATAATTGTATTTACTATTTGTTATCAAAATTTAATTCACTGTGAAGTTATTCATGCATTTATCTATCCACACCGTGGAGACATCCTGTATATATTCTTAATATTAATTTTACATTCACTACATTTATTTTATATATTAATAAATGTTATATTTTATATAAAAAATGTATCTGGTTAATATTTTCTCTAAGTAATTATTTTGGAATATCTCTTTGGGTTAATATTATCATTAGAACTAAAGGTGTACTTTTCTTTCCTCTATACTAAATAATTTGATTAGCAGATGCCCGCTGCCAGTACAGGAGGACAAGAACGGAAATACCTCATGTACCGGAGGTCATTAGAGTCTCTTTTATTTTTGACAGAGGTGGGAAAAATAGAGCTTGGGGAGTGACTAAGAGAATGTTTTGTTTGTGACCCTGACATAAATATGAGCTGTCCTTGCCAATAAAGTGATTCAGTCTGCATCTACACTAACTAAATGTTTTGTTGGTCCTGTTTCTCCATGAAGGATGGTCTGATCTGAAATGCTGGGTGACAGGATGCATATAAAAGTCACAACCTGCAGATTGCTCCTAAAAGCTAAAGTAGGAGAATTTGGGGTGTAGGGAGCTGCTGAGTCATGGGTTCCTAATAGGCTAGAACACTACACTGTACACCGAGCCCTACACAATCTGTATCTGCATATGTTGCAGTGTGAAGACCTATATAGGAACTATTTGTTTAATTCTAAATAGAGCTTTTAAGTGCTTCTTCATAAAACAAAGCACATACAAGTAAATTAATACATATTACATACCTAGTTATATCCAGAAACTTTCCATATCCCTTTAAGATCAGCAATATTAATATTTTCCAATGCATTTTATGTTATTTTTCTAGGAACATTAACACTATCAGCACCTAAATCCTCATCACCTGTTAGAGCAGACAAATCTCCAGGTGTTTTAGTATATAGCTACAAACTTAAATATATATAGTATAGCTTAAATGGGACCCGATTTGTGATATACAACTTGAAACTAGGAAATGTAAATATACAATTGCTTGTCTCTTACAACTCATGGTAAGACATGCTTATCTTATATACTCTTAGATTGTAAGTTTGCGAGTTTTCAATCGTGTGTCCGTGTCTTGGAAACAAGCACTATGTACATTTGATTATCAAAAACAGGGCCCTGCATTCTTTATAAGGTGTTAAGTTTGTTTTTTGCCATGTACTAAACCCCTGTATAGCGCTATGGAATATGTTGGCGCGATATAAATAAAGATAATAATAATAATAATAATAATAATATATCCCCACTGTACTAGACATTAAAAAAAATACAACAGAGTGCAAAACTGTATACCTAAGAAATCAATCTATAGTAAATAATTTTGTGTTTTTCTTGGATATCTACTGTAAACAATTCCATCGTCAATATATTTTGTAAGCTGCTGCACAATGAGTCTTAAGAATAACAATATCAATACATTCCAATATATTTTATGTGTTTTTCTAGGCAAAGTAACATCAGTACCTAAAACCACTTTACCTCTAAGAGCAGTTACAGCTCCAGGTATGTTAATATAAACACAAATATATATAGTATCTCTTAAATGGAACCTATTTTGTGCAATGTAACTTTTAAAATAAATTATGAAGTGTACATATGTAAAACTGTTTGTCTCACATCTTGTAATAACAAATGTAACCTATAGTAAATTAGTTTGTGCGTTGTTTGTTTTTCTGGAATATCTCCACAGTACGATAATTCCTGAAATAAATAAAAATAGAACCAAAATGAAAAGGTAACAATTGCAAAACTGCATATCTTATCTAGCTTATGGTAAACCATATTAGTATATTGTTGTAAGCTGTTACAAAGTAAGTCTTAAGATCAATATATTCCAATACATATTATAATATTTTTCTAAGAAAACTGACAACATCAGTATCTAAATTCCTGTCACTTTTAGGAGTAGTTAAAGGACCGCTGCAATTTAAAAATATATACTTGTTTGTCAAGTGTGTGCCAAACTAACAATGGGCTCTATTCTATTGGACAAATAATACATTTATACACTTACACTTAAAATTACTCTTAAAATTGCCACTATTCTATTAGCCACTTGCGATTCGACTACAAGTTTCCCGCCCACAAGCGCTACGGGTAAGCCAAAGACGTAAAACTGGCCTTAGGACTCCATTGATTTTAGCACAGCTCAAATATGATGAGCTCTAAATAATTAAAGTAACACAAAATCGATATTCTATTAGACGCGTAGCTCTAGCTCGCAAATAAAGTCTAACCCGCAACTGAAAAAGTATCACATTTCTGTAAAAAATATTACGATAACTAAATAGGACTCACAAGGGCTTTTGCAAACACTTAATAGAGCTGTAACAGCAATTAAACACACAATAATGTACCTTTAAAGCATGGGAAGAAATGGAAAGACATTAGAATTAATTGCACAACAATCTCCAAGGAAGAAATATGCAATTAAAAAACATTTTTGGACTTGTCATGCACATGGTAATATTTAAAGTGTTGCTGAAAGATGCATAAAGCAATTAAAGGCAGTAACTTTTTTAAAAATTATCCCTTATACTCACAAAATCTCAAATGTGGACTTTAAAAAAAATATATCCAGTATATACATTCATTACCATATTGGAGTCGTCATATCTATATAGAAACAAAAACAATTGGCAATATATCACCTCCACATGACATATAAATAGTACAAGGGCAACATACACCACACTACGCAACAGGTTAATACCAATCTGTAAACACACAGGGACCACAACAGCTGCTCTAATGCACTGACAATTTAAGCATGATATAAAAAATCATAATAATAACATATGGAATAGTGCTTGAATGCAATTTAAAAATGATTAATATATGTTATCACTTGGAAACCACACCTGTGTCACTGTAATTGGCTGGAATGTTCACATAACAATGTTATGGATAGTAAATAGGGATTATTATTTCATAAGTATGGCACACTTCATGCAGATTTTAGGTTTTATGTGCACCAGTATGTGAAATGATGTTACAAATGATGATATAAATATCACTTTTAACATAGAAAGTGTAAACACTTGGCCATGACAACATCACATCCCAGATTACTTAAGATTAGTGGCACACAAACAAATGAATATAGTACTCAAATGCAAGTGATGGTTGTACAGGAGGGTGATCTACATACAAATATTTGATTGTTGTTATGTATGTTGATGTCCCAAAACATTAACCATTAGAAACACAGTGATAACGGTATAACAAAACTTTATTATATACACAGATCACAGCCATGAATGTATCAGACTGTGCATTAATATCATGTATGTAGTGTGGGCGGATCCCGGAAGGACAAGATGTTGTCAGTGAAAAAGGGGAAACTTAAGGGGTTAAGGGTAATAACGTATAAAATAATGATGCATAGCATCTACTAGGGTTACCACAGTGACCATAATCTGATGAATACAAATTCCCTCCCCTGTGCCTCTTCCCTCTCCTCTCACTCCCATGTCTATTTCCCCTCGTCTCCCTCCCCTGTGTCTCTTCCCCCTCCTCTCCCTCCCCTGTGTCTCTTTCCCAACTCCTCTCCCTCCCCTGTGTCTCTTTTCCTCCTGTGTCTCTTCCCCACCTCTCCTTCCCCATGTGTCTCTTCCCCCCTGTGTCTCTTTCCACCTCCCCTGTGTCTCTTTCCCATTCCCCTGTGTCTCTTCCCCCCTCCCCTGTGTCTCTTTCCCCCTCCCTTGTTTCTCTTCCCCCCTCCCCTGTGTCTCTGTCCCCACTCCCTCTCTGTGTCTCTTCCCCCCTCTCCCTCTGTGTCTCTTCCCCCCACCCTCTGTGTCTCTTTTCCCCTCTCTCCCTATGTGTCTCTTCCCCCTTACCTGCCACTCATGTTCAATGTACGTCTAATGCCGCGATTTGTGAAAGCGCAGCTAAGGCCGTGCTTTGAGCATGGGCAGCATTCAGCGCGCTTTGCACATGTGCCTGCTTTCCCTCCCCTGCGTCTCTTTCCCCTGTGTTTCTTTCCCTTGTGTCTCTTTCCCCTCTCTCCCCCTGTGTCTCTTCCCACCCTCCCCGTGTCTCTTTTCCCACTCTCCCTCTCATGCATCTCTTTCCCCCTCCCCTGTGTCTCTTTCCCCATCCCCTGTGTCTCTTTCCCCCTCCCCTGTGTCTCTTTCCCCCTCCCTTTTTTCTCTTTCCCCCTCCCCCTCTGTGTCTCTACCCCCCTCCCTCTGTGTCTCTTACCCCTTCTCTCCCTATGTGTCTTTTCCCCCTCCCCTTACATGTCGCGCATGTGCAATTGTAGCTTATGTGCAGTTCTATATCATACTGTAAAAATGTATCAATAGGTTTGGCTTGCCCAAATAGACTGCCAAATAGACTGCCAAATATTTTAGCGGACAATACATTTTAGGTAAACCCTTTTGAAACATGTATGCAGATAAATGTTATCTAACCTGTCACGGATCCCTTTTCCTGTTCCTGGATCTTAGCCATAAAGGACAGACTGCTTGGCTCCTGGACTATGTGCATGAATACCTCAATTGTATTGCAATCTATTTTGTCCCATCGTTTGAAAAGATAAAGATAATGTTCTCTATTTGAGGTCTGGACCACTAGACATGGAGACAGCCGAATTATGTGTATTTAGAGGTTGGCCTATTCTTCACAGGTGCCAGACAGGATGCCAGGATGCCAGACTATTAGACCCCATGTGGAGTCAATCTCCTGTGTTTGTCTGCCACTTCCTCTCATTGATGCATTGTATACACCCCCCTCTGTATCTAACCTCTATAAATATTAGTCATTTTCTAAAAATAAATCAGTTCACTGCTGAGACATAAAGAAATGGTATGTTATTTGCTCCTGGGGGCTGCGATACTGATCCTATCTCCACCCTGCAAGTAACTTGTCCTGGTCTCTACCACAGGAAGGTTACTGAGACTCCTTGAGGTGCTGATTTGTGATGGAGAGACCCTGACTGATACAGAAGCCAGATATCAGGGTGCTGGTGCTGAGATTTCCAAGACCCCAACAGTCCTTGTGGGTAGTTAACCTGTAGTCTATAGCAGGTGGCCCTGGGCAGTAATAGCCCCTACCCCTGGATCGTTACATAACCCATAGTAAAGATTGGAGTTGGTCACTGTGGGTATGATCTAGATAAGGGTCCAAGGGGTGGTGTCTAGGAGGAGGTTGAATCTTCTGCCCCACCAACTTAAAAAGTTTTGAGTTTAACAAAAAAAATTCAGATGTGCTAAATTATGAATCTACTGTAGCTGATGGTGAACAATTCAATTTTCAATTAGTTTTTGTAAGCTGTTCTACAGTGGCTTTTAAAAGAAGTTTAAAATGTTAATTTAAAAAACATCCTGTATTCTTTTTTTTAGAAAATTTTACATCTTCAGCACGTCTAACTGCTTCAACTGTTAGAGTAGAGGCAAAGCCAGGTATGTGAATATGCAGCTGGAAATATGTTTAGTATGGCTTAAGTAGAACCTACTTTTATATATCTTTTCAGAAATATTCAAAATTGAGTCTGCTATAGACCATATGAAACACTTCAACATATTCTAAATTATTATGTGTATCGTAGATATCTCCACTGTATTATAACTTTTGAAATAAATGCAAAAAGTGCAGATGTGTAAGGTTGTATATCTAATATAGGTAATGGTAAACATCTAAGCTATCAGTATGTTTGTGACGATTCGAGGGTAGGGGCTATACAAGCCCAGGGCCATCCGCTATAGACTACAGGTTAACTACCCACAAGGACCAGCACCCTGATATCTGGCTTCTGTCAGGGTCCTTGCATCAGACATCAGCACTTCCAAACTACCAAGAAACTCCAGATCTGCTTTTTCTTAGAGGGCTTGATAAGACTTGTTACAGTCAAAACTACCCCAGCAGGATCCTATATAGTCTCCCAGTACCTCCCTGCAGACATCCAGGAGCAAAATAAGAGACACACGATTTATATATGTCTCCAGAAGTGAACTGTTTTATTTTTGAAAAGTAGCAATCTATATATGGTTAGATACAGGCGGTGTATATCACACAACAATGACAGGGAGTGGCAGATAAACACAGGAGATTAACTACACATGAGGTCTAATAGTCTGGCATCTTGTCTGTGAACATAAAGGCAACCTCCAATGCACATTACTCTGTATCGGGCTGTCTGGCAACAGAGATGTAGTCAGCTTATCTAGCAAACAATGGGACAAAACAGATCATAACACAACGGATAATCCACTACTGCAGCCAAGCAGTCTGTGCTTTTATGGTGGCTCAATTTACCAACACCCAGGCCAAGAAAAAGGGGTCTGTGACAATGTTTATTTAAAAAGTAGTATTGCATTCCAATACATTCTATATCTCTTTCTAGGAAGTATGACAACAATATCCATAAATCCATCGTCTTCACCTATAAGAGTAGTTTTACACCCAGGTATGTGAATTAAATGGCTTGAAGGATCACTATAGTGCTCATATAATAAGGTTTAATTTATTTAATGGTACCCTGTCATCAAAATATAAGTACTTATCTAATAGCACATATTTATTATGTACTTTCATTAACTATGAAATATTATTTGGTTTCTGAGTTTAAAGTTAGGTCATGTCAATGTTCTGTGTTGAACTAGCTTTATTTATATAAGGAAATCCTATTAAATGTTACTGAGCTGTATACTATAAAAACATATAAACAATACAATAAGTCCAGTCCTAGAGAAGTTAATACCCCATTGTTTGTTTTCTAATTCACTTTTATGCTGATGGCATATTAATGTAACTGTGACTCCACTTCTGTGCTCCTATGACTTAAACTTAAAGGGACACAGAACTACAACATTTTCTTTAAATGGTCTTCAAAAAAATGTAGGAGAGATTTTTTCAACCACAACTGGCAAAATTACTCTGCCACCATGGTCCATCCAGTTGGTAAAACAGCTTAGTAAATATCACTCTACACGATTCCTTTCTGCCTTAAAATCTAAAGAACAGAGACTCACACCCGAGGATGGACATCCCTTAATAGTGTGCCTTGTATGATAAAGCCCAGTCGGAGTGTCTTTTTATTCACTGTCTTTTTGTAAGTTATGTAGCCAAAAGAAGCAATTTAATTTTTTGTATATATTTCCTTTCTGCATTGCAATCTAAAAGAAATAGTTTTGCTTACTTGTGCCATTACAAATGAGAAATCTCCTGAAGCAAATTAATCTAGACCTGCTCCTAAGCGTAGGCTACATATGACGTACCAGTCTTCCCTTCATCGGATATTACTGTAGATCACTTACAACCACAAAAAACTGATGCTCAAGATAATGTATCATACATTTCTCAAGTACTTTTCTGTGAAGTCATAATCACAGCATTAACTATAAATATAAAAAATATATACTGTATATTGCTATAATGCATATCTGTAAATAGAGGCCCAACAGAGAGGCAATTTGGGAAGGTTGGAGGGTTGTATGTTTGATAAAATACACCAGATATAATTGTAATTGTAATAAACTTAAGAAAATGAAAAGGTGTTGGCAATATAAATGTGTATTAGTGTTGTATTGTTACTATTGGAAGATGTTGTGTACATAGATGGTGTTACAAACCAAACTCTTGCACCTCTTCCCAAAAGAGCTTAATCACATCCCCTGTTAACCACTAGCTAAGCTCTCTTGAGGCCCTGGATGTTAAAAATGGGTTAGTTTATTGTTGGAATATTGACCTTGGACAGTCCAAGGTCACAGTGACAACCCCTGCCAGGGTACGTCAACTTGGCCATCTGTAAGGAACAACATTGGGACTGTCAGCAAAGCAAATAAATGGAACATGTATATTGTTATCTTTTAAAAACAATTTATTATTTAGTGCTTGGATCTGTTAATTCTGTTGTTTACTTCCTCAGGAAGGGTAACCATTGCAAATGAATGAGCTTTTAATTAGATCTATACTGACAGTTACAGTATATCTGTACTAGCGACTTGCCCGTCAAAAAATGACGGTCAATAAAATTGTAAGGCTGGGAATGCTGTTTGGCACACAATGTAAGGTTTTTGGTCATATGAGCACCTTTGGTGCTCATTGCAACCCCCACCACTTGTGTAATTTTGGTGGTGTGAGCGGCTTTGGTGCTCATTGCAAGGGCTGCGCTGATCGCCGTTGGCGCTCATTGTGAGCCTTTGACATCATGTACATTTGCTCCTCTGAGCACTCCCGGTGCTCATTGCGATCCTCTCCTCTACTTTTGGTTCTCTGAGCACAATGTGCGCTGATTGTGAGCCCCACGCTGAGCTCCTTTGGTGCTCATGCGAGGCTCTCCACTCATGTCGTTTTGGTGGTCTGAGCACCTTTGTCAGTCATTGCAAGGGGAGCGCTGATTGGCTTTGGTGCTCATTGCGAGCCACTCCCCTCATGTACTTTTGCTCCTCTGAGCACCCTCAGCGCTCATTGTGAACCCCATGCTGAACGCCTTTGTGGCTCATTGCGCTCCTCTCCCCTGGTCCTTTTTTTAAAATACATACATATATTTTTTTTAATGGTAATTAGTTAATAAATTAAATAATAAATTGATATACTTGACCTATTTGTAAATAATATATCCAGCAATCAATATCCTGAAGAGCTAACAATCTGTTTTGAATTTACTGCAGTGTTTGCACTGTTGCTGAGCTAAGGTGTAAGTGTCAGCAATGTGTGAAGTGTGCAGTGTAAATAGGCTGCGTGCGCAAACAGTTTGTTTAGCTGTGTAATTGGGCATTTTGTAATGGTAATGCTATTAGTTGTAAGTTAGTGTTGTAAAATGGCGGTGATTGTCTATGCGTTACGTGGGTGTGGAGCATTTTCCGTTGTCCCTAATAGGGTACTTTATACCTACATACCGTACATGGCTGTGTAAAAGTCTTATGTGCTTGGTGGTGTTTTGCGTGTTTAGGGGTCGTGTAGCCTTGTTTTCCATTTTTTTGCATGCCATTTTCTTTCTTGCTTAAGTGATTTTCGTGTGTGGAAAATCAGCAAATTGTGGTTAAATCGTTGTGCAACCTGACTCACAGACTTTGTGCCTGTCCCCACATGCTGTGAGTGGTGTTTTTTTGGATTTTTGTTAATTTTGGTGGTGTTCTTGTTGTTTTTGTATGTGCGCGGTTCGGCCGTTAACTTCGTATTTTTTTGACCTCGTATTTTCTTTTTTCCAAGTGCAGCGGGTCGTATTCTTTTTAGTTAAGTGCTGTTTTCCTTTTTGCAAGTGTTACGGCCCGTAATTTTCAGCGCATTTTTTTTCAAACTGCTACCGGTCTTGCATTGTGAATGGTGTAATTGAGATTTAGTTCCGCGGGTCGTAAGGATGAGCGCCTATGGCACTCATCTCCACCAGGGCAGTGAGCACCTTTGGCACTCCCTGCTTAAGTCGTACGGGTCGTAGTGATGAGCGCCTACGGCGCTCCACTCCACCAGCGCAAGGAGCGCCTTTGGCCGCAGTTGCAGGGGGCTCGCTATGCGAGCCTGCAAGCGTTAGCAACAACCCGTATTGCTGACAACTATATATGTGATATATATATGTCACATTCACATTGTGCAGATAGGAACTTCCTATGCAAAGTCTTATCACACATCAGGAAGTTATCAGACAAAAATGAATGGTAGAACCCATAGCAGCATAATAACATAATTATAATATTTAAGAGTCTGTATTAGTTTATTTTGTATTCTAAAAATACTTCAATAAAATATAATATATTTTAAATATATGAACACAGTGTTAATGATAAGTTTAAAAATATGAATACATTTTAATATCTTCTATATTCCTATTCTAGAAATGTTGTCAAAAAATGGAATTCCAGAAATTAAAAACCATTTAATTATGGTTGACCTCCCAGGTATGTGATTATGTAGCTATAAATACAAATATATTTAATTAATTAAGTTAGTATATTATTTAAAGAAAGTGCTCATATTCAAAACTGTATATGCGTTGGGATGAATATTGTGAAAAGTTCAGTAATTTTAACACTGTTGAAATATGAATAAATACAATTTTCTTTTTTAGAAATGTTAAAAGCTGCTGTACTTCTAATAACAATAATTGAGAGAACAGGTAGCGATATCAGCTATGATAGCACCCATTTCCATGAACAACTGTATTGCAATAAGAACAAGTTCAATTACCAGGGAAATAACAGGTGTTTCCCTAACTAATTAGTCTGTGCACAACAAAGGTATTATCCAAGGCTTGCAATCTCTTGAGAGTATGTGTCCTAAATCCATTCATTTATGCTATATATTGTGGAAGGTTAATATAATGACTTCTAAAGTGTAGGATAGTATTGAAATATAGTTTAGGTTTGACATGACACGTTGTAAGTATGAGGTATATTTTGCTTCTGTCTGTTAATGTGGCTTTCCCTGAAGTATTCTAGGTAGCATTCAGTGGTAAGACAAAAAAAGTAATTCTACACACACTGTTAAACTGAACTGGCCCCCAAACTGCGCTTCAGTATTTTTCGTCTTCAAATAAGCTCCACTTGTCTCTCTGAGGTAGTATAAAGCAGAAAATGTGCTGAACCAAAGGACATTTCCTCAGAACCTGTCCTACTCAGCTGGATAAAGGCAAAGTTTAGTCCCTCCATTGGATACATTTCGACTCTTGGTACCAGTTACTCTTTCTCTGGGGCTTCAAAAAAATCGAGACTCAAGCTTTTATTGATTCTCGCTCTGCACAATATTTGATGGATTATCAATTTGTCGAAAACCATTTGGTGTTACATTCTACCATTGACAGATTGTCTGTGGGCTCTGGAAAGGTTGCACTTTAGACTAACAGTGGGCCTCTTCTTTAAAGAACTCAACAAACTGCATATTCTATCTCTCCCAATAATTTTTTGGTATCCTTGGTTCCTTAAGCATAATCCTCAAATTGATTGACAAGAAAACCAGATCAGCTTGGAGCTTGGACATGTGTAGAGACATGCATAACCAAGGCTATTTCTAAGGTCCATCTGGAAAACTCATCTGCAGACAATAGAGTCAATCATAATTTTCCACCACAGTTTCTTGGATGCATTCAGCAAAGCCAAAGCGATATCCTGCTGCCTCACCATTCATATAACTTGACTATAAATTTGCTTCCTGGAGCTATGCCACCAAGTGGTAGAATCTATCCATCTCCAGGAGAAACTAGCCAAGGGAGTCATTGTCACCAGCAGGTGCTGGCTTCTTCTTTGTCTCTAAAAAGGATGGTGGCCTTAGACTGTGCATTGACTATCAGGGTTTGAACAAGATCACTGTGAAAGATTGCTATTCCCTTCCACTGGTTTCTGAATCGTCACTAAGCTTGATCTACAATGAGCCTATATCTTAATACACATCAGTGAAGGAGATGAGTGGAAAACTGCACTCATTAACGAGATGGGCGCTATGCAAATGCTGTAATGCCCTTCAGCCTATGCAAAGATCCGGTAAATGTTTCAATGTTTTATTAATTCAATTTTTGTGACTGGTTGTACTAATTGTTGGTGATCTATTTGGATGACATATTAATTGGAGAAACGTTGTTTTGAGATATCCACAGTACTCTTTCTGGGTTTTGTCCTGTCCCCTGATGGAATCAAAATGGATCCAGATAAAGTAGCTGCAGTATTACAGTGGCCTCTTTCAACCAGTTTCAAGAACACGCATTTATTGGTTTTGTCATTACAGGCATTTCATATGTAATGCAAGATTTTGAGGTTAGGAAGCTTGATAAGTCTTTTGCAAACGAAAATCAGCATTCACGTCTGCACCAATCCTGATACATCCTTACCCCACTAAGCGATTTTTGTTGGAGGTAGAGGCCTCTAAATTTGGTTTGGGAGCAATACTATCAAAAAGGTGAACCTTTGGAATCCCAATCTTATCATGTGCCTTCATGTCTAAATAATTCTAGTGCTTAGAAAGGAAATATGATGTCAGTAATTGAGAATTATTTGCCATTAAGTTAGCTTTGGTAGAATGAGGGCATTTGATGGAAGGACCACAAAAATGCTGAGAGTCTGCCCAACACTTAAATGCTTGACAAGCCCAATGGTCCCTATACTTTTGAGGAATACGTTTTTCATTAGTTACCATCCTGATTCTAAGAACTGTAAAGCAGATGCTTCTTCTTGGGCCCATGAACCTGTCAGTGCAGATTTTGCCTAAAATTAGTTGTCCTCCATTTCTATGCCTCTGCTCCATGAGATCTCTTCTGCCCAATCTGAGATACCTCAAGAAACTATACCACCCATCCCATGCCTCCTGCTGGTCTGGTCATCATGATGTCTGCAAAAATCCGGACCATCTATCCAGCTATATTTGCTGGCCAAAGGTCTCTATTGATGTTAAGAATGTTGTAGCGGATAGTAAAACCTATGGCGGAACCAGGACCCCCCCAAGTCTCTACCATTCGGGTTGTTCCAGTTCATCCGTGGACTTTATTACTGACTTTCCTCCATCCAGAGGAATTACTGTAATATGATGTCACAACCTACTGCGTCTGTTGGGCTCAGAAAGATCCTAGATCAATCTCACCCAGTAGGAGCATCTTGTTCTTTGTATATGCCTGACAGCAGGAACAGAACCAACTCAGCTTATATCCACCAAAGCGCCCAGCCAACCACAGGGACCAGTAGAGCCACCCAGAAAATGTTGCCTGGCTGTAACAAAGCTCAATACACATTCAGCAGTAATAATCCCAATAATAAGCATTAGTATTTCCTCAGAATGAAACATACACATCAATTTATGTAGTTAAAACATACAGCAACCTTTATTGATGTGGGCCAGTATTTATGCACACTCAGTCCAAGCATGTCCCATCACCACACTTTTCCTTAGGGGGGTGCAGCCCCCAAACTCATATAAAAAATGTCCTTCCTGCTCTGTGTACTTGGCAGTGTTTTTTTATGCCTGTTTGTTGAGGAAGGGAGAAAATGCGAACTTTAATGTTAGTAGTTGGCATTCCTCTGTCAGGAAGCCATAACCTCAGAGAGGATACTATTGTAAACAATCTTTGCAGACAAAGGCCCATATGTTAATCTGGGAAAAATAAATTACGAGTGCCATAGTGGCACAGAAACATTTACCAACTATATTAATTACCCAACCCTAAAACATTGCGGCAAGCTGGAGTACTACGAGTTACTCTGAAAGACTATGACCCCCAAACCCTATGCTAATAAGATTTTACAGATCGCTCGCAAATGAGGGCACTGTCGTAAAAAACACCAATCCCAGTGGCTTTTCAAACCATTGTGGACTGCCACAGCACCTATTATAGGCACAGGACAACAATAGAAATCAATAGAAAAGCTTGCTAAATCATCCAAAAATGAGGAATTAACATTGCTAATGACACATATGATTAATTTCCAAGGAACTATTATCATGAGTGATGTAACAGAACAGAAAATATCTGATCAAAGCTGGATAAACCCTTAAAGAGACAACACACCAAAGGAAAGGCATAGGAAAAGCATGTAGCAGCAGTATAAATAATAAATAAGATCCCCAGAGAAAAAGCACAGTAATGTGAAATTTAATGTATGCATCAAGTATGCATATGCTGCTTTCTATCTTTTCTCGTCTTCTCTATCTGGCCTATGTGGACACCTGCATCATATTTCCTTCATGGTCTCTTTCCTACTGCTGATGTGACTCTTCCTGTGCATATGAGGAACATTTAGTTGAGGCTTCTAACATAACTGGTATTGAGGTTATGTTAGAATGAAATAGTATATATATATACATATATATATATATGCAACAATCAGAGACCAAAGGAAAAATGTATTGGCATGTTATGTATGTATGAGCTAGATCAGTCCATTGAGTGAGACCATCTTGATATTATATCTGATATTTCGACCTGTGATGGGTGAAACAGATGATCTCTCACTGGATCTCCAAGTACATTGCACCAACCTATACAGATATATATTTGTTCACTGATTCAGCACCTGCTCCTTGGTTGTTGCACAGGAGTCTGTTGTGGATACACAAATCTCTGTTGTTGTTCTCCCCATATGTATATCCACTGGTTTGTTAATATAGTGCATTTGTTTCATGCATGTCATTGTTGAATTGATAACTTTAAACATGCTAACAGCAATGGACATGATCTGTTATTGTAGGATGTCCATCCTCATGCAACAATGCATAATCACCTCCAATTTGTTGTCTAGATATGTATAGATTTTTTATATATAATGTTGCCTCATGTTGGATGATACGATGTCCCCTGCCCACACATATGTACATCCATCTCAATGCCATCCCTACTGATAGCATTGTGTTTCCATATCCCTTTTCCTCAGTGTCAATAAACTATCCTCCTCACATGCCCATACCATGATACAGTGCATACCTGTGCTAATGACTTAATGCATGGAATTTCTTCATTGCTTGTCACATGCATATATATGTACAGTATATATTTTGTTCATAATATTAAGTTGAATATGCTGCGTTTGTATTCATAGGTCATGCTGATTACATTATAATGACCTATCAATGAATAAATGTGCTATTTTAAGACCTAATGTTTGTGTGATGTTTATTTACTCCAGAAATGTTGTGATGAATGTGTTTAAAAAAATCATGAATACAGATACATAGTTTAAGGTATAACAAAACATAAGTTTATTATATACACATACCTAAACAACTGTGCATTGAAAACATGTGTATTTGGTGTCACGGTACAATCTTTTAGTTAATTATACTCCAAGAAGATAACATTTAAAAAAAAATAATATTCGGACATATTAAAATTCAAAATGCCCCGAAAAAAACACATTCATTATAGTCAATTTACAGGTCCCATATAAATAAACACAACGTGTACTATGTCAAATAAAATATAAATAAAACTATATTTTGAAACAATTTAAACCCTATTGTGATTTGGTGGTAGTGGAGCCCATCATTTACTCCTTTAAACTAATTAGTAAATAAACTGCCTAATCAAAACTATACTACCCCTAATGGTGGTGCTGGGGATCCACCAATTACCCCCTTGACCTTATATAGGAATCTTACCTACACTAAATAAACTACCGTGCACATAAATAATTTCAATTCCAAAGTGCTGCAAGTGCAAATTATTCTGAAAAATAAAATAATATAAACGCTCTAATAAAGAGCTTGTAGTTATGCGGCATGAAATGTACCTGACTACAAAAAATCAAAGCCTCTAAATCTGTGCAAAAAAAGGTATATACATCTGTACTATTGATTCATTATCACCAATACTAAGAACAGTATATTCATAAATTGTGATATAACAGAGATAAAAGGCTATTTTCTATAATACACAGTATGTTGCTTAGACCATTGTTAAAGGATGCATCTCACCAATCAATAATACCTTATACAGAGGATACAAGGCCTGTTAACATCATAAGGATATAATTTGAATGCTGATTAATGTTTGTATATATCACAAGCTACTTTATGCCAAATAAATCTATTTACATTTATACAGTAACAGCACATTCATTAGTACATAGTATAGCAAATAGCACTTATCATGTCTGCAATGAAGAACAAAAAAAGGCGCTGTATCCATGCTGAACGCTGAGTGACGTCACTGCTGCAGGACAAACAGGTCAGACGCGTGCGTTTCGCGTCACAAGCTTCCTCAAGGACCTGTGTTAAGGTGGCTGATGTTGATTCCCTGGGTCCTGAAATGAGAGAATGATGTGTGAATTTATCTTGTTTGATCATTGATCACTGTGTGATAATAGATTTTTACTAATATCTAAAATGTGAGAATGCTGATTTACATATTGTCATTAGCAGTAGCTATTGTATTACCAAGATGTTCATTGAGTTATTTGATTTTGCAAGATTGTTTCTGGCTCATGTCAAGAAAACGTATTCTGCTGTTGTCTGCCATCTGCACTTCATGTGGACACTTGCTCAGTTGGACTTGCCATGCAGTTTGTAAGACTGACCATTCAGTGAACATCTCTCAGCAATAGTTGTTAACATGCTGCTGATAGGCTAGTACATTGCAGTGCACATGCAGCCCTTCAGAGTCAGTATCTACATTTGCTACAGTGGGCACACCCATACAGGGACTGGATTGCTATGTTTTAGCATTTAAATTATTCTTTACATTAATAAGCAGTGTTCATTGTAATGTACAATTCTATAAAACACAGTGGTATCTGTCCACTTTTGTGAGTGATATTTGAGCATCCTTGATTGCACTGTGGATACATTCTTCATATATTCCTATCATTATCCATATAGCTTACATATTCCTCTCATAGTTGTACAATTTTTTCATTTTCTGTGTGTTATCTGTGTGTGGAGTAGATGTATTTGTATGTTATGGTAGGATGTTGTATGAGATATTCACCTTGTAGGGTGCCTTGATCCTGCTTATCCAACAGGCCTTGTAGTCCCACGATGACAGAAGGTGAGTTCCATTCCTTTAGCATCCACTCCCACCTTTGTTGCCACCCTTCTCCAAGCCTGTGACCTCTCCCTAGGTGTATGGGTGCTGTGACCTGGCTATATATATGTATATATGTGTTTTGTTACTCTGTGTGTATATATTATCTGTTATTAGTATTATGTGTTAAAGAATTTAAGTGTGATATATTTTACTTTGATATAATGCAAACAATAGGAAAAACACCAAAAAGCTCCTTCTCTCTCTCTCTCTCTCGCTAAACAACCCTCCAAACTCCTGAGACCTGCGTGATTACTTGCTGAGTTTCAACATAGTCAAATTAGGAACCTTTGGACAAACCTTTTATAGGCTGTTCCTGGCAGATAATTACCCTCTTAGCAGTTTCCATTGTTTCCTATGGCGGCTCCAAAGCCATTACTTTTGTGTAATTGCAACTGCAGCAATGGCTTTGGTGGAAATTCCATCCCCTTCACAGCTACAGCGGAAAGCATGGTTTATGGATGTCAGCTGAGTAATGTAATTTGGGGGCGTGAATGTTTTACATCAGCATTTAAGGTAGGGAACAAAAACTCCAGCATTTACTGCAGTTCTCTAACTTAGAGCACTTGATTTACTTGGAGGCCAAAGTGTCTAGGTAGCCCCCAAACACTCTGCTGTCCCACAAACAGGTAACCCGATTAGCTGGAACCCTTTCATCTCAGGGATATTCTATTAAACTCCCCAGGAAAAATGCAGCATTTCAATACCAAACATGCCTGGGTACCACCTTTACATCAATAAATCTACACAATTATTCTGATCACCCCCATATTTGTGGCCCTCTCCACAAACAACATGGCTCCTCCATCCCACAGGGCACACAGTAAAAATGTAGCTGTCATAGATCAATTAATCAACCTGGGAGATCAGTGTCAGGGGAGAGAAGGAAGAAAGAAAGAATAGCAAAAGTCCAGGTTAACCCAGGGCCTCCCCATAGTCCAATAGTCCCACAAAGTCCCCCCCCCCCCCGATGTCATATATGGGTAGTAGTATATGATATCCCCACTTAATGCCATTTTGTGCTACTTCCTAAACTAGCCTCTGCTCCTGATCTGGTAGATCAGTTTGTTCGGGAGGTCTATAGACTTCATGGAGTTCCCTTCGAATCCCTGTTAGACCGAGGAGTCTAATTTGTCTCCCATTTCTGGAGATCCTTTATGCAGAAAATTATTTTACAACTAAATCAAAGGCGTGAACAGTATATGAATTGCTACTGTTCTGCAGAAGAAATGACTGGGTGGTTCTCCTACCTTTGGCTGAATTTGCCTATAATAAACAACGGAATGATTCCTTAGATACTTCACTAATTTATGCAGGTTTTGGCTACAATGCACCTTGTTTACCTTTATCCACTCTTCCTACTAGGAATCCTACAGAAGATATCCATCAAGTAAGGTCTACTGTTCAATGTATGCTTAATGAAGTCACCATTGATCATAAGTGTTATGCTGACTGTAGAAGAAATAATTCCTGTTTCTAGAAGAAGGAGGTTTAGTTTGACATTCTACAAAAAAATCATCAGCTTCGAGAGGCTTGATACTATTTGGGTCTGAAATACATTGGTTCTTTTTCTATTGAAAGCAAACGCAGCCCAGTAGTTTTTGCCTGACCCTACCACCTACTTTAAAAATATATTTGGTAATCCATGTGGCCTTACTCTGAGAACTAATTTTCCAAACCTCAGTCCTCTCTGCAGCTTTTTTTTTTTTTTAATGAACATGAATAATTTAAAGTGTCAGCAGTGCATGGCTTCTCCCAGGAAGTTGCTAGTAAGACGAGATAGGTTGGCACTCTGCACCGGCCTGGAGACGCAGAAGCGATGGGAATGGTAAGGCAGCACAGAGGAGCTGATAGCTGGTGTGCTAAAAGCTTGGGTGGAGAGAGCAGGCGTGGAGAGGCTCATTATCCTGAGTTGAAACTGGAAGTCCTGCAAGGTGAAGTCCCCGCCAGGGTGGCATAGAGGAAAGCGTCCAAGCAGGCAATTGGAGAGTTGAGGCAGCTCAGCCTATTAGCTCTATTAGGTTGAAACTCAATGCAGAGCTGTGAGGATTATCTCTCTTCCAAGGTACAATCACTTTTTCGATGTGCTATTCAAAATGTGTGTTTGCTTAAACAAATTAATTATAGAGCATTAAAAAATAAGCAGTCAGCTGTCGCAAAGCCTAAGTTCTGCCGGATTGATTATGAACACAACATTTTTAATACTTAGAAGCAGGCAAGCCATCATCTTTGGAGCTAGCCTGTATCTTAAAGTAAGAGCATATATTTAAACTGAGGTTGTTTAATTTATGTCTGCCTGCCACATATGCAGTAAAGACTAAAACCCAAAGACCAAAGGAAAAGGGTGTGTGTTTTCCAGGAAGCTTGGAATAGTCTATATTTCCAGATGAAATGAAGCATTTAATTTTGGCACTGTAATAGGTTATTACATGATGATGTTATTGATGTGAAACTATTCCCCAAAGATGAAGTGAGATTAAAACTTTAAGAGAATATTTATGACTAGAGGATATGGCAACGTTCTCATAACTTAGTAGACTAACTAGTGGTGGAGCCTACATGATGATTCTGACTTAGTAACATTTTGTCTCATTATTGGAGATATTCAGCCTTATTAAATTGCGATTCGGCAAATTTAAAAGGGCTCTATTTAAGCACATAGCATATATTTTTTACAGAAGTTTTTAGTTAGTGAAGACCTTGCTTTTAGATAGAAGTTCACTAACTAAAAACTTCTGTAAAAAAATATGCTCTGTGCTTAAATAGAGCCCTTTTCAATTTGCGGAATCGTAATTGAATAAGGCTGATTATCAGCAATATCATTGGAGATGTGAATTTACATACTGTGAAGATCATTAAAAAAATAATTATCTGGGATGGTCATATCCAATTTCCCTTATGCTCTCTTTATTTGAGTTACATTCTGGAACTGTGTACTCTAATAGTACTGGATTTTTGGGGACTTTGAATTTAATATTGTCTGTGAAGTTGGATATATCACTTGTGGAATATCTTTCCCTCTCTGATACTTTATAAATGTGGGAAAAATAATTAGAAAGAAGACTGAAGAGAAAGTTATTAATTGACTTGTTCTGTATGCACTGTCCTATATTTTAGAACACTTTCATTTTTGTTAAGTGTATAATGCCAATTTTCATTTGTCATTGTAAATACGGTATCAAATTGGATAAGAAATAAGGGTGAGGGTAAGCAGAATTTCTCTATTAGGATTTTTGTTCCCATAGATGTTAATAAGTAGCTATACTGATTAATACCTTTCCAAAATGAAAAATAGAGATCATAACTCTTTTAAAACCAAAGCTAAAGAGAAAAAAGCAAATGTAAAAACTGCTTCACGTTTTTTTTCACCCATAGATAAAGAAAGAGGGAAAATATTGAATCAGTCGCAAGTTAACAACATTTCCTCACTTAATGAGTCACTAATACAATTAAGTGAATCAGAGTAAGCTTTTAGCGAACAGCTAAAATTAGATCAAGTGAGGAACTATTAACGATAACAAGTATTTGGTGAGTTCCACAGATCATTAAAAACTGAACCTTTGAAAGATCTTGCAAATAATACTAAAGAGATTATGACTTTAACTAAACAAATTTAAGAAATGGAAGGTAATAATGAAGAGTTGATGGCTGATAACCAATTATTATTATCTAAGATGAAACAGAAGGCAAGATAAAAAAAACGCATAATAAAGATTTAGCAAGAAGTAAAAATATTAGACTCAGGGGTATCCCCAAGTCTGTGTATGATAAAGATTTACAAGCATTTGTTTCTTTCTTTAAGTTTTTAGATAAACCCATAAGACTAGAAGATGCTAGCCAGATTACACAGAATCCCATTACCAAACAATCGTGCAAAAGAGATTCCTAGAGATGTTATAAGACTGCAGTATTTTATGTCTAAAGAAACTATTTTAAAGGTAGCCAGAGGAAATAAATATTTTGTACCTCCCTATGAGGGTGTTACTGTGTACTCTGACTTATCTGGCAATATGCTATTTGTTAGGTTAAATTTCAAACAAGTTACAAAAATATTGACATCAGAATATACAATACAAGTGGAGTTTTCCAACTAATCAAATTCATTATATACAAAGATAATTAGAAAGGGATTATAAACATCATTATCATTAGAGGAGGCAGGCAAAATTCTCAAAGAATGGGGTTTACTTCTTGAAGCCCCTTCTGGATAGGAATCTGGTTCAAATTATTAGCAAATTCTATTCTATCTTTTATATACAGTAGCATATTTTTTTACAGAAGTTTTTAGTAAGTGAAGACCTTGCTTTTGGATAGAAGTTCACTAACTAAAAACTTCTGTAAAAAATATGCTCTGTGCTTATATTGAGTGCTTTTATAGTTGTGACACATTTTTTTGGTGGCACGTCCATCGTAAGCAGCAGAATAGCGCGCCGTCATCAGAGCGCCAAGAACTGCGCTCTGATGACGCTCTGTGCTCCAGCCTGCAGGCTTCTTATGCGCGAGTGCCCCCATAGCTGACAGTGTGCCATATGTGTACAGAACCACCTCATGCTGCCCATCACCATGTCCCAGCTCATTGACCCATGGAAGTTCTATCTTCTTATCCATGTTTATGCCTGGTCGGTTGACCATCCCAACTAATGCTGCCCGTCCTCCTTGCAGCTGCTCCAGGAGATCAGCTAGGAGGATCAGTTGGATCTTGGTCTGAGAGGTGTCTACCTTCTTCATGCGCTGGAACTTCCATGGGTCAATGAGCTGGGACATGGTAATGGGCAGCATGAGGTGGTTCTGTGCACATATTGCACACTGTCAGCTGATGGGGCGTTTGGGCATGAGAATCCTGCAGGCTGGAGCTCGAGCTCAAGCATCATCAGAGCGCTGTACTCGGCGCTCTGATGACGGCGTGAAATTCTTCTGCACCCGAAGGTCGGGGTGCCCAGTTTTTTAATTATACCTCTTTGGACAAATTGCACATATGCCCTTTTCTTGTATTGTGTATTGCTCCGTGGTAGTGGCTCTATTAATTCCACTGCTCTTGCTCTGATATTACTATCCCAATAGCTATAACATTTATATTTATAAATGCAGTCTTATTGGGGGGTTTCTTTTTAATTCTGGCAATCCCTTATACTTATATTGATCATTCGTTACCTCTGCCTGCTTTTAGCTATCTCTTTGCTGCATTTGTTAGACCATGCATCTCTGTATTAGCTTGTTTGGCTACTTCCTGGTTGTGACATCATTAGTATGCG
This sequence comes from Discoglossus pictus, assembly GCA_027410445.1. Taxonomy (NCBI): domain Eukaryota; kingdom Metazoa; phylum Chordata; class Amphibia; order Anura; family Alytidae; genus Discoglossus; species Discoglossus pictus. The sequence continues at coordinate 279,969,646 of CM050163.1, forward strand.
CCATATGCACGTTTCATGAGACTGTTACATCTCAATCATTTAGGAAGTAGCCAAACAAGCTAATACATCTAACAAGCTTTGAATTATTAATTGAGCGCTTAGCAGAATTGTTTAGGAACAATAATGGGTTAGGAGGTATTGCAATAAGAGATACATTAAATAACATACTTCTCCTCGCCCTTTGGCTTCATTAGTATATTTGGATGAAAGTTTAAAAATCTGTGGTAAGTTTTCTTATTATAAATTTCATTCAACCGAAACAGAAGTATTATCATTAAATTCAGAGAAAGTACATATTAACTTTTGTAAGACTGGTTCTCTTGTAATTGTGGGTTCAATTCAATTTCTCATTTAAGGGGCAAGTTTTTCCTCAATTTGAATTAATTGGTTAAGGAGTGGAAATCCACAATTCTAACTTGAACCGGAAGGATATCTGCTGTTAAAATGTCGATCCTACCCAGGATAACATACCTCTTCAGATGTATTACTCTTGTAGTTCCGAAATATATCTTAAAACGATTACAAGTTTTAATTGATCAGTTTATAAATAAAGATTTAAAAAATTGTATTAAGCAAAATATAGCGAGGAGACATCTTAACAGAGGAGGGCTTTCAGATCCTAATATAGTGGAATATTTCAACGCAGTAATGTTATCCAACGTGGTTAGACTCTTTTTTGCTAAATCTATATATAAACTGATGCAGCTGGAAGAATCTATGCTGTATCCATTTCAAATTGAAAATCTGATTTGGCTTAGGGAACATGATTTCAAGGTACACTTGAATATACCCATAACCATTAAATCAAGTTTTATATTTTGGTTTAAATATAATAATAATAAAAAGCAAATTTTAAAATTCCCTTCTCCGATAACTCCAATATTATATCTAAGTAACAAGATAAGCATAATTAATTTGAAGAAATAGGAAGAAAAAGGTATTAGGACCTATGCAGATAATCAAAAGTTTTGGTAAAGGATTTTGGAATCTGAAGAAATTATTGGATGGAATATAACTCTTTGATATCTGCATTATATAAATCAAATTATATCTTCAATGAACTCAGGAAAATAACCGAATTTGAAAACTTTATTTGAAGGGGTGAAGAGAAGTATTTGATTTCAAAATGTTATTAAATTATAAAAAACTTTTCTCAAAAAGATAATTCCTCTAAAATTGGAGCATGGGAGAATGAAGTAGTCCGAGTATGGAACAATACAGAATGATATACAACATTTGATATCACTCCAAGAGTAACAAAATTCAAAAATGATAGAGAAGTCCATTTAAATGTATACAAATATGGCATTTGATACCTTCTTCTTTAACATTAATAGCTCCTGATAAATATCTAAATGAATGCTAGAGATGTAGAGAACTCAATGGCTTTTACTTACATGTGTGGTGGTCTTGTAAAAATCTAACTATTCTTCTTGTTTTACCCAAATCTTAAGTATGGTAGATTATAAATTAGAATTATTCCCTGAGTGGATGCTTTTCCCCGAATTTAGCTTGTATGTTGCTTGTTTATGTTAGATATTTCCACTGTACTATAAGTTTTAAAAACATTGTAGATGTGCAAAACTAACTTCACTAAAGAGATTAACTACTTTGTTAAATGTTTTATTATACAAGTTTTATTAGCAGCTAAATATTCTATAGTGAAGTATAAATAAATTATTAGAAATAGATTTTTGGAAACTAACTAATAATCCCTTAGATAAATCTATAAGGAAATGGAAGATATGGGATCACCATTATATACAGTCTCCCTAAAAGAGATGATCTAATTCTGCTTCACACACTTTGTTTTTTGGTTGTGTGTCTTTAAATTTGATTTGAGAATATAAATGCTTAAGACCTAATAGGTCGATTATTGATCAACTCAGGGGCAGGGATTTCAGACACTCGTATACATTTGTGTTCTTCAGGGTCAAAACCTCTCCAGGTCGACCATATATATGTATATTATATATATTGATGTATTCTAATTTTGTTTTCTGTTTAAATGTAATGCTTTAAAAGAAAGAAATGTAAAAAAAAGAAATTGTCTAGTATAGCAGACTCTTGTCTCTGGAGGTCTTCTCTTTAATATCTGGTTGCCTGGAGAGTCTTTGACCCTGAAGAACACAAATGGATACAAGTCTCTGAAATCCATGTCCCACCCTGAGTTGATCAATCATCTTCATCACTTTCACCGATCCAAACAGGTCAAAAACAATCCAAAGACCGGCCCCCTGTGGTGGGGGAAGGGTCAGGGTCCATACCAGGATTCGTTCTTGTGGCAGGTCTGATGGCTTAGCACAAGTATGACATGTACTGCAGTCTCATGCCACAGAAGCTACAGCTATGTGACCTAAAGAGACAGAGATCAGTCAGAAGAACCTCTCCTAGCTTTTGATGTTATTTCTTCTGATTATTGTTTTTTTTTTATGCCCGAGTTTTCGACTTGCCAAGCTCTATAATAAACATTGAGGGCAGTTGAGTGGTGAGTTCCAATCAAAGACCTGAGTAGAACACATTTTTATGTTCTACCCTTAGAGGGTGCGGACTATATGCCTCTCTGTAGTTTTGTGTTGCCTTTGAAGACCCAAAGGAAACAGAATTTACCAGTAAGTAGAAACAAATTCTCCATTTTTCCTAATCAGTATGAATTGCAGGAGCTCATTTAATGATTCTAGTAGCTCTGGGACATGTATTCCCAATAATCATATAGCTAATCAGTTTGCATCTACATTTGAGTATGTAGTTTTAAGTCAAGTGGGTGTCCGGTAACATTTTAAAAAAAGTTTTCAAAAAAGCATATTTTAAGGAGTATTTTTTTTAAATTAGTGCACATTTCAGACCACGTGCCTGTACTATGAAGTTTTGCATCTGCTATAGCTCATGATAAATAATTCAGTGTAGGGTAAATTATATTGTGTGTTGTTTGCTTATCTTAGATGTTTCCACTGTACTATGAATTTGAAAGAAATACATTTTTTCAAAATAGTGTATCTACTGTGACTAATGATTCAACTTTCCATATGTTGTAAAATGCAATAATTTTTAAGAATAAGTATATTCCAATAGCCAATATTATTTTCTATTTTTTTTAAGGTAAACGGACAACCACCTCTGTACCCAAAAGGACATCATCTGTAAGAGTAGATAAAACTCAAGGTATGTGATTATTTTGTTACTAATACAAATATAGCTTAAACAGAACTATTGTTAAAGAAGCTATAAAGTGCAGCTATGTAAAATTGTATGTCTGCTATCATTCAGGCCTTCAGGGGAATGTTGGTACTCCACAGTGTAAAAAATTGGACTTTGCATGTGTATTAACCCTTTATTATTATATATTATATATATTATCATATGCTATCTCATGAAATTATTACTATTATTATTGCTATTATTGTTACTATATGTATTAACCTATTGCATAGTAACAAGGGCTCATTAGTTTACTGATATAGGAATGTGACACAAATTAGATGTATGTGGATGTCCCAAAACCCCAATGATTGAAAACACACGGACACTGTGAGATTGGTATAATAAAGCTTTATTTCAGACACAGAGCTCAATCAAAAATGGACAAGACTGTGCATTAATATCATGGGTGTGTTGAGAGCGGATCGCAGGAGAGCAAGAGGCTATTGTTGGGGAAAGGGGCAAACCTAAAGGGGGTAATGTCATAGTCTAGAATAAGCATGATGCCTAGCACCTACCAAGGTCACATGTGGTCACTACACCACTGAAACCGGAATCTAAAAAAAAGATTAAAGAAAAAGGAAAACATGCATATACAGTACGTGCAGTGCTAAATACTGTAACAATATACCAACTCACCTGATTCCCATCTGCAAGCATTACTAAACATTAGCTAGTCTTGCACTGTAAGGATAACTCTGCTGGTGCATGATGGCCAGCATCTCTGCCTGCGCAGCCTGGCTTGGTGTTGGGGATGGAGGTCCCTGGGCTAATGCCTGGTGAGGAGGTGGTGGTGGCCCAGTGGGGAGGATCTGGGGCCCGGCTGGAGACTGGCTCAATAAGGGTGCTGGTGTTGGTGGGCCCAGTGGTGGTGGCGGACAGTCAGACGCATTGCTGAGTGGAGGAGGAGGTGGAGTAAAGCCCAGCTGGTCCCTCCAGTAGGAGGGCCCTGGTGAGATGCTGTGTCTCTGGAGGAGGGGGATAGTGGGATCAAATCATGGCGTTGTGGCCGATGGTCCTGTTGATGACCCCACTAGGCAGATGACATCCTTCTCCTCCAAATCAGGTCCCTCGGCTCCTCTTCTTTCCTCCTCCCCCTGCGCCGGTTCCTGCTGGACAGGGGCTTGCTCCTTGACTCGCCCCTGCCTCTGGCTCAACACTAGACCCAGACCTACTTGATGCTGAAAGATAGAAAAGAAAGGTATATCTTATCAGTATGATGAATAATACATTGTTTTGTGTTCATACCTAATTGCAACTCAGATTAGCTATCATTTGCTAGATGTGATCTATTCTTTGATTCTTGATCTTGATTGTTCTTAGCTCCTAACGCTATCTTTATTCCGGCTGCGGTCTGTAACTGCATACGCTGCAGTGGGCACACCAATACATGGACTCTCTATTGTTTGATTACTGTTGTTGTGCCCACTAATGACAGCGATTTGTCAGCTTCATGGATTTAATGGGGCATCCATCTATCCCTTGTTAATTCAATAGAGCTGACACTGTCAGTGTCCTTGTTGGTCATCATGTACCTGTGTAGTGTGTGTGATGTACATGTGGTGGCATGATGGTGTATGTCATATTCACCTGACATGGAGGCTGGGTCCTGCTGGGCCACCGGGCCTGAAGCTCCAGTGGCGGGCACCTGGCTCAGAAGGTCCTTGGCCACCCTCTCCACTCATTGTAGCACACAGTCACTTGGGGGCCACCACTTGGTGCTGCAGATTGCTTTGCCTTCTTGGTCATAATCCTCCTCACCTTGGCCCTGATGTCATCAAAACGGTGCTTGACGGACCTCACATCCCTTTGCACTGTGCCCACTGATGTTACCACTGCCTCTACCTCCTTACATGCCTGGGCCCTAGGTCCTGGCCTGACTTCCCTCCCCCCGCATGGATCATGGGGCGGCCACGGATGGCACCAAAGAGGACCACATTCTCCTGGGGCTTGTCATTGTAGGCCCTGTGCTTGCCCTTAGTTAGCCTTTTGCCCTCCCAACTGTAAACGGGGATCCTGAGCTCCCTCATCTGTCCCTGAGGCCTGTCCCTCCCCCAAACTACCACCCCCCTGGGATCAGGCCCCTCACTCTCTGTCCCTGGTCTACATGTGCCTCTTGCTAGGGCCGCCCTGCCACCACCCACCTCCTCCTCTTTACTCTTTTCCTCTCCTCCAGTCTCCACCACTACTTCACCACTCTCCTCCTCCGCCACCTCTTCCACCTCTGCTACCTAATTTTCCTCCTCCGCCACCTCCTCCTCCAACTCCTCAACCTCTTCCTCTGCTCCACCACTCCCCAGGGCCACCTCTCTCTCCTCCTCGCCTCTCCTCATCTCCTCCCCCCTCTCCACTCCTCTCCCCTCCTCCCCTCCTCTCTCCTTCCTCTTTTTAAATCCCTAAAATAATATAAGGTTAAATAAAAATAAGTTTTTTTGTATATGTATAAGGGGGAAAAAATGTGTGTATTATGTGTATTTATTAACTGTTGAGTGATGGAGTGTGGAGTATGGGATGGGGGTGTGTGTATGGTGTGACCTAGGTCTATGTGTATCTATGTGTGTTCTTTTAATTTATGTTTATTGCTATTATGTGTAATCTGTAAATATGTGTAATCAAGGATTAAGTGTATACTCATAATTAGATGAATGGAAATAAACCAAATCGCAATATACTGCTCTCAGAACTCGCCTACTCTCTCACTCTATGACAAAAACCTCCAACTCCGGGACCTGAGTGCTAAATCAGAAGAAAATACAACACAGTCAATGCATGGTTGGGTGGAATGCAAATTTATAATCTCCCTCTGTCAATCATCTGCGGCTAGACTGCTTTCTATTGGCTGAGAGGCCTGTTTCGCACTCCGTTATACCATGATTGGGTCGTAACAGCGGATCGCATCTCGGCCACCCCATTAACAGTTTGCGGCCGCAGGTGGGGTTTACAGGCTTGAGGCCTTGGCCTGTAACTTGCGCCCTTGCTCATTTGAATCTGAGATAAACAGGAGCTTGCAGCACGCCCACAGACATACGGCCTGTATCTCGCGGGATGCGGGCTTGCAATTGAATCGGGCCCATAGTCTCTTCAGTATACAAATTACAAAATATATAGAGAGGAAAGAAGGGAGGTTTATAAATTTCAAGAGGGAAGGAAGTATATTTGAGAATAAAGTGATCATGATTTGAAGTTGGAAGGTGGACAATTTAGGGAAAATGTGAGGAACTACTGCTTTACAAAAAGGGTAGCAGATAAGTGGATCAGCCTTCCAGTTGAAGAGTCAAATACAGTTAAGGAATTTAAGTATGCCTGGGATAAGCATAAGAGTATCCTGAGGCTTAAGTCAAACTTTTAAGTAGATGGAATTGACAGACCAGATAGGCCTTTTTTGGTTCTGACATCAAATATATGTACCTATGTTTATAGGCATATAAAGTTAATAAAGTTCTTTCTCTAGAAGTTTATAATTTTTGTTTCCAGTCAGTGAATCCATATTCTATTGAGCTATACCAATCTAGCCTTTTTTTGTGAGATTCCCTTCTGTTCAGGTTCTTGTCTAAGTTGTTACTCTTACAATGTTTATTGTCCCTCTCCCACCACTTTATATATGTTTCCAGTGGTCCTATGACATTGTTTAATAACTTTTTCTCATCTGCTTTATGGCTATTCAGTCTTTGATATGTAAGAGAATAAAAAACCTTAATAGAGCTCTTCTGTGTCATACTGATGTTACAGTGCAAGTTTATAGCAAAATGGGGCTCCAGAAATTAAAATATAACTTTTATTGTTTCATGTTAAAATAATACTAGAAAAGAAAAGAATCAATCCCAGGCAAACATAATTCCCCTTCCTCCTAAATTAAAGAAAATCCTCTGTTCGTGTCCCATATGGAAACTGTGCGTTTCCTTGAGATGGTAAACAAGGAGAGACAGAGTGTGATAGGGAGCAGTGACTTCTATTAATGAACCAGACCACACAAATATCTCTCTAGAAGTAGTTGTCTCTAATTTGCGAAGATGTGTATGGAGGAGTTCAACTTGTGAAGCTGGGGCTCTCAGAGGAAATATCCAATCCCTTGAATAATGGAGGAGTGACTCTCAGATAAAATGTTCTTCACTTGGCAGTGCCAACCCTCCCCATAATTTTGGGCAACTGAAGACATCATAGTGCAATTTTTGGTCTATGCTGCTGGAAGATGTTACTAACATAACATAAGTCACTATGCCTTTAACAAGTAGGTCAATTTAAGGAAGATGGACATATTGACAAAAGCCATCTCTACCAGACTAGACAAGTGGAAGATGTTTCCACTTCTTGACCTCCTGTGCCATCTTCTGTATGATCAGGGTAATGTTAATGTGTCAACCTAGTACTTCTGTTGGGCTTGATAAGAACCTAGTAGGAATGTCTAGTTCATTGTGTATCCCTGACAGCAGGTACAGAACCAAGCCAACTTACATCCACCAAAGCACCAGGTAGACCACAGGAACCAGTACAGCCACCCAGCCAATGTTACTGACTGTAACAAGGTCTCATGCAGATTCAGCAGTAATAATTCCATTATTATTATGAAACATAAACATAAATTATGTAGTTCAAACTGACAACTTTATTAGCAACCAATTACCATAAGTCACAACCCTAGACAAACAGAATTAGCTAATCCTCCTCGCCCATGCTCTTGGTCAGGGGGAAGAGCTGTCCATCAAATTGTGTCACCCCCATCCCCCCTGATTACCCCCTGCTAGACAGGGCCATGCTGACTGCTAGTCCTAATCCTTCCTTGTTAACAAAGTACCCTCCAATTTGTGGGCCTCTTCCCTGTGAGTCCCACATAACATCTTTTATTAGAACCCCCAAGGGAAAATCCCTGCATTTCAAGCCACTCAGCAGTATGAGCACAGTAAATCATAATTAGTCATAGGGAAATATCTTTTTATCCCTTTTTGCCTAGGAAGATGGGGAATTAACACGTTAGTGTCAGAGACTAGTTTTCCTTTGTCAGGAAGCCCTGATATTGTAATTTTTTTTTTGCAGACATAGTCTCATTCAGTTTAGCAATCGTAAGTTACAGGAGCCCATAAGTGAGGCTGTAAGTAAATTTGCTATTCAATTGGCGTCTTTTTGCAGGCTCCAAACTACTTACGGGATACGGTTTTGAAAACCTTGTGGTTGTTAAACCCGGAACTTCCAGCCTCCTGATGCCTTTGATCTTTCCCATCTGCAAGAGTTGTGATCGCTAAAATCGCAAATCGCTATTCAATTGCTACAATTCCCCAAGCCCGCAAATGTTGTCACACTCGTAAACAGCAAATGTAGGAGAAAATCCTACAAGTACTAGAGAGGACCCGCAAGGAGGTTTAACCCCTGTCCGCAGCACTTTAAATGCAAATAAAAAATCAATACTGTACTATAAATGATGGGGAAAGCGATGAAAGGCAATAGAATGAATTGCACAAAAGTCTCAAGCTCGCAAATCAGCATATTGGACGCCCAAAACTAATTGATTGACATGTAACTGCCCTGTTTTATTGCCGTAATGATGGCAGTCTCAAAATGGGTGTTTACAACCTTGCCTAAATGATCATGTTCCCGCCCTAAAATGCCACGCACGAGTGCATGGTTTACGGCTTCAGCGTTCGGCCCATAACTTGCGGACTTCTTCAATTGAATAACACTGGAAATGTAGCAGAGTTCATGCCCACAGCACGCCCGCAGACATAGTCTCTTTCATGTACAGGGCCAGCCTTCCCCCTATACTTTGCTGATATCATTCTACCCCAAAAACCTGGCAACCCTCATAACTGGAGCCCCTCTTCCCCAGCCCCCCCTTCCCCACATTTTAATACCAAACATGACTGGTTACCACCGTTACATCAATAAATTCATCCAATAATACAATAACTCTTATTAACCCATATTGTGGCTCCCTCCATGAACAACATGGCTTACCCTAATGACATGGCCCACAATAATAATGTTGTTATCAAAGTCCAAGTTTCAGGGCGGGAAGGACAGTATCAGGGGAGAGAAGGAAGAAAGAATATCAATATTCAATTTTAATCCAAGGCCCCCAACAATCCGACAGTTCCATAAAGTACTTGGGGTTCCCCTGGACGTCACAGTTAAGTCCATATACTGTAAGTCCTGGAGAATAACAGATACAGTTATTCCTAAATATCACATAGATATATATGTTGCCACCTTGCATGGGAGAGACAGGAACAATCAGCAGGGAGGCCACAGCCACAATATCTCTGATTTATTGAAATTGACCTTATTACCAGAAAAAAACGCCTAATGGTCTCAATAGGGAAAGTAATGTTTAGGATGTCCATCATAGGCTCAAATGTTTAGCCATTATTAGGAGTTAAATCCTGGGTAACTTAAACAATATTTTTTTTCAAATTTGACTGAAGAAACAGTCAAAAAAAGAGATACTCTTGTGGATAAGTATGAATGATAAGTTTTGATGAGTCCTATTTTTATATATTTCATGCTATTTCTCACTCACAGTTTCAGAAAAAATGTATGTTTCACCCAAGTCAACCTTTTATTCTGAGTAAATTCTCTTAATCAGAATCAAACTCTCTTTATGGATTTGCAATAATTAGAGTGTCCGGTTACCACATTAAAGTAACAATATATACATGTTTCATTAGCTTTATAAAGTGGGCTTTGAATGTAAAAGAGAGTAAATGATACTATGTATCCTATCTGATTTAGTATATTTATCCCTATGGGTTTTCAGAGTGCAAATGATTGCACTATTAATTCTATCTGGTTTATTGAAGCTGTTCTAGTAAGCCACTGTGCAATTTTTGTGATTGTTTTTTGAACTTGTATATAGTAGCTGTGTTATGACGTTTTTTGAAACTGGATATTTCAGATTCTTATTTTGCACAAGTATACATTTCTGACAATGTCAGTGAGAGTTATTAATCAATTCGTTATATATAGATGTTAGCAGATTTCTCTGCTGTCTGTTGCAGGCTCTGTTTTTGGCTGCTAATAATGTCAAGGGGACTATCAGCCTTATTAAATTGCGATTCAGCACATTTTAAAGGGCTCTATTTAAGCACATAGCATTTTTTTTTACAGAAGTTTTTAATTAGTGAACTTCTATCCAAAAGCAAGGTCTTCACTAACTAAAAACTTCTGTAAAAAAAAATATGCTATGTGCTTAAATAGAGGCCTTTAAAATTTGCTGAATCGCAATTTAATAAAGCTGTATGTCTGTATCACAATTATTTGCAGTCTCTCTTAACCAATAAACCAAATTGCTAGTAACAGTTTATATTACACTTTTCCCATTTTTGGCCAATCATTAAGCCTAAAACTAGATGTTAATTAATTCTGGCTAATGCAGCAGAATATATATGACGCTTGTATTCAACAAGCTTTATTGACACTCCTAAACATATAGCATAACAAAGTCCGTTTTTGGATCCTGTTATTAATATTAGCTATATATACTAAATATGATGCTTTTCTGGGGATACAATGAGCTTAAGCAACCTGCACTATCTGGGTGCTTGTGGCATTGCTGTGATGACAATCTATGGCCCTCATTCAATTGCGATTTTGCCAATTGAATAGGGCTCTAAATAAGCACATAATATATATTTTTGATAGACCAGATCTAACAGGAGTGTTGAGAATAGTCATCCCTTACTAGTTCTGTGACTTGGGACACAAATGGTAAACTGCAGTGATGACATAAATACATCAGCTTTTGAACTGGAACACAGGGCCTTAATAGTTGTTAAAAGGATCCCTTAATACCAAATGACAGTAATGTGTCATACAATACAGGTGCAAAACCAAACTGTCAAAAGCTTTTTCAGCATCAAGACTAAGAAGACTTTTATAGTGGGGCACCTGCACAAATGGACACTGTGGAATGGACATGGACTCCTTAGATATTATAATACATATCTGTAAATAAAATCCAAACAGAGAGGAAATGTGGTAAGTTAATAATGTTGTAGGTTTCTGAGAATATTTCAAATATAAACATCTGTAGTAAGTATATTAAAAAGTACCAGGACCATAGTGAAAAATAGAGCCCTATTCTGTTCGAAGCCTCTAAATGACTCTAACCATTTTGCTGCTGATGATTTTTACTCTAAATATTTAGATGTATTCTACTTACTTAAGCATGAAATTTACATCCTTAAGCCTAAAAATGTAAACCCTGCCTTTTTACGTAAGATTTCATGGGTAGTGATCATGACAATATTTAAGCAAACCCATAATTTACTGCTTAGACACAACCAATACTAAATGAGACTGTCATCATGATGTCAGTAAAAAATTGAAGTTAGACGTAATCTGCAATCAGGGGCTACAAATTAATTAGTGCCAATAAGTAATATTTGCCGATCAGGCTCGCAATCAAGCACTCTAGCACTCTGAAATGCATTAGATCATCTGTTCTAGTCCATCTGGGTTTCATTATATGTATTAACTCTGTTACTCAGAAATAACATTTAAAAATAAAAAAATTTGGGGGACGGTTTATTAATTTACTTAGATCTTACTATCATCTTCTGCAGGCCAATCTTAAACTACCCGGGACACACAATATCAATATTAATATCCAACAAGGAACCCGGCAGGGATACCCCTTATCACCTTTGCTATTTGCGTTGGCCATTGAACTCTTAGCTCAAACTATTAGATACAATACCAGAATTTGAGGTCTCATGTTGGGTCTGCATCATCTTAAATGCTCACTATTTGTAGATGACCTTCTCTGTACATTAACTGATCCCATAACCTCCATACCTGCTTTACTGTCTTCTCTAGCTGACTTTGGGCTCCTGTCTGGTCTACTAATTAACGTAGAAAAGACAGAAGCACTTGGAGTAGGTATACCGCAAGTAGAATTAGAAGATCTAAAAAATACTTATACATTTCTTTGGCCGCAACAAGGTATCAAATAATTAGGAGTATAAATCACGGGGAGGCTGACTGACCTTTATCAGGCCAACTCCCCCCCTATTTAAAAAGATTACCGAAGACATGCAGAAATTGTCAAAATTTCATATTTCCTGGACTGGGCCCACAACTGGGATACTCTGATATGGGATCCTTACTCTCCTTGTCTCAAACAACGCATTCCAACCCTATGATCAAATCTACACTGTCTACATGGACTTGGGTCAAAACTATAAAACATTTGCCACTTTCCCTGTTAGCATCTCTAAGGTCATTCCCCGGTTTCAAAGCTGACTTAAGTTCTGATTCTAAGCAGTGGTGGCTTACTAGCACTCTTGGTAGGTTAGGAGCCTGGTTTTCCAACAACACATTCATTCCCCATGAACAACTTAGAAATCAGTCCCAGATACCAGATAATGAAATATGGAGTTATAGGAAATTCAAACATTGGCTCCTCATCATGACCCAAGCATAGGTCCACCAAAGCATACCTGGATAACGACCGTATGTAAGAATTTATCTTCTATGAAGGGATTTTTGGGCTCCTTATACTCTCTACTTAAGGATTCGCACAACAGCCAGAAACCTAACTTTATCTTAAAATGGGAACAGGACTTAGGCAGAGAGCTAGATTTAAACACGTGGAAGGTGGTGTGCTCTAACCTATCAAGAGGCTCCTTTACATACATACAGCTTATTGGAAGTTTCAATCAAGGTTTTACACAGAATCTATTATACACCATCTTTAATGAATAAAATAAACCCACATTTGAGTGAGAATTGCTTTAGATGGGGCCACTCGCGGGGGGATTTCCATCATATCTGGTGGACATGTCCTCTAGTATAAGGCTTATGGGGTAAATCAATTAGTCTGTTCTCACAAATAATTAGCACTCCACTGCCTTCTGGGCTTGCATGTACAAAAATATCTGCACATCAAAATAAACTTTGGCAATACTTTGCCCTAGCAATGAAACTAATTATAGCAAGACGCTGGAAAACTTCCTTATTAACTTTCAATGAGGTTATCAACAAAATTAACCATATATTGGTTCATTAAAAATTGACCCACATTTTACAAAGCACGTATCCCCTGTTCCCAAAAATTTGGACCCCATGGCTTACGTCCGCTCATAGCATTCCTCTATAGCTAATCGCTTATAAGGGTAATTTAGGCTGTCGCCACAAATGTCTGCAACGCTCAAGACACCTTAAAGGGTAAATTTGCCAGATGATTTGTCCTTCCCCTCTCCCTTTCAAAGTTGATTTTCTTTTATGTTTTCTTTACGCCTTTAGTTGATTTATCTTTTTTTTTTTAGCAACTTTTGAATTATAACATACATAACTTAAAAAAAAAAAGCAAAAGACAAGAAAAGCTTTTCAGGTTTACATGTCTTTATATGTGGGTAGCTTAACATTATGTGACTGTTTATTAGTATGTTTCAATTATATGCTACCATCTATAAGGGTGGGGTGACACTACTACAAATTATTTTATGTATTTGTTGACCTGTTCTCCCTTACCGAATTGTTTCAACTTTGTCTTTAATAAAAAGATTGAATAAAAAAAATACTATTTTTTAATTGCATATTTGTGGGTTTGCGACTCTATCTGTTTTAAATAATCCAATACCATCTAGGAAAACCTCAAGAATATCTAAAAAAAAACATTAAAAAAATGTGCAATATTGCATTGGGCAATTAAGTCCATATTTCTTTCATGTGATCACTGTTAATTATTAAAGAGACATGGAACACAATTGTTCTTTTCAAGCATTTAAAAGAGCATTATTTAAACATTAAAAGTTAAAAGTTGTTTTTTGTGTGAAAAGTTTAAAACCTGTTTAAACTTGACTGAAACTACCAAAAAAGTTCAGAGAGCATAGTGTAGTCTATAGATCTCATTGGCTGGCAAAGGGCAAGACCCAAGAGCAGTTAAACTTCTGAATACGTTTATGTGCTCTGATACCTTTATAACAAAAAATGGTGGGCAATAGTAAAATGTAAACTTTATTGGTTGAAAAAAACGACGATTAAAACTTTAAAAAGGGAAAGAATAAAAACTGTACAAATACCTTTGAACAGAAAAACTGCAAACCTAATGACCACTGGACAACTGTCACTCATTAAGTGGGGTTTGAGCAGTATTATAAATGAGACACAGAGAGTGTCTATGTATAGGCTTGTAGTACTATGCAACAAAAGGTGTAAATCATTAGAATAGTGGGCCAAACCTTCCTAAATTACCTTGTGCTATAACTATATATCTCTCCCCAGTAACGGCTGTGAAACCTAGTATAACAACATAAGGAAGATATAGGTAGCTTGGTAGTATGCTTCTAAACAACAGATTTATTTGCATACAAAAAATCCTCAGTTTGGCTCTTAGATCACCAGGTACTTCATTGCCTCTTATTAGGGTACAATGCCCCTATTATTTGAATGATATAGGTATAATTCAACCATTCAAACGATATGGCTCTTAAATGTCCAGATATTGCATTACCTCTTGTTAGAGTATAACACCACAACTATTTTGGTGGTGTAAGCATAATTTGGGCCATTCTGAACAAGCTCACTCTCTGTATACTCGCATAAAGTATAACAGCGTCTCCCTGTGCTGGGGAGATTCGCGCTGCCTAGTTGCGTCGTGCGTAATATTGTCACGTTACGCTAGCCTACGTCCTAACATGTTTCTACGTGTTCAACGTCTTTTTCAAAGGATTAAGGCGTGTGTAGGGGCAGGAAGCTATTTAAAGCATATAGTAGCCATGGTAACCTGGACTACCTGATTGCTACACCTAAATTAACCCTATGAGTGAAAGTGTGAAAGTATGTATGGCAGGATAGGACTGAACAAAGAAAGAAATGGTCCATATATATTATTAGCATAGTAGATGGAGCAACATCAGTGGGAAGGGGGGAACCTTAATGAATAGGTGTGTATCTGGATACAGGATACTGAAAAGAGAATATATATAAGTATATCATGATGTGCAAAGAGAAAAAGTGCATATTGTGCATGAAAATAACTAGATGAATTAAAACCCCTGTATAAGGGCATAAAATAGCCAGGGTATAAAGACCCTGTATGTAAACCTTAATTAGGTCAAAATTGACATATTAATGAGACCATAGTGAAAAGTGACTAGGGGAATGAATGAATAAATGGCAAGAGAAATCTTGTATGGCCATATATATTATAACTCAGAATGTGAGGGTGAGTGGTGTTGACCACTAGAATAAAAAGATGGTCACGTGAGACCAGAAGTGAAAAGAATAATTCTATTTCAGGTAAGGTGTGACACATGAGTGGGCCACATCTACCTGAAAAAGATTATAAATAAAGCAAAAAATATTTTATGCAAAGATGAGGCATATATGAAGTAAAATTAAAGTGCATATATCATGATCCTGATTAAAGAATTACTTGGTGGTATTTCTCATATAATTAGAGGGTCCAAATCTAGGGCCCAGAAAAAGGCCTGTATAGACAACTTATGTAAGATAAAATTACACAAGACTATATGAAGGCCGTATAGGAAAAGCCTTCATTCAGGCCATCAGGTACCTGTGCTCTTAATTTATAAATCCATTGTGATTCACGCTGTAGTAATTTATTATGAAAATCACCCCTTCTAGGTCCAGTTTTCACAGAATCAATAATACAAAATTTTAGTACTTCCGGATTGTTGTTGGAATATAACCTCACTAAGCCGGAATATCAAGCTCTTATAGAACTTAGGGATGATGTGTCTCTACACATCAAGCCAGCAGACAAGGGAGGCAATATAGTCCTCATGGATAATGATGACTATAAGGAGATGTGTATGAGAATTTTAAAGGATAAAACTACTTACAACATCATTACAAAAGATCCGACTCCTGAATTTAAATTGAGACTTAAAAACATCCTAGTAGATGTAAAAAATAAGGGAATAATTGATGAGCAGACTTTTCAATTTCTATTTCCCAAATTCCCTATGGTCTCAGTGTTCTATTCTCTCCCTAAAGTTCACAAGAAAACCTATCCCATCCCAGGTAGACCTATAGTCTCCGGGACTAATAATCTTTCCCACAACTGCAGTATATTTGTGGATTATCATCTTAGGGAATTTGTGATGGGCTTACCATCCTATGTCAGGGACACTCCTGATATTCTCAGGCAATTAGAAGATCTATCTGTACCTCCTGAATCATGGCTGGTGTGTATTGACGTTGAGGCCTTATACAGCAGTATTCCACATAACATTGGAATCAATGCAGTAAAATACTTTTTACAGATGAAAGGTTCTCCTTTTGATGAACTAAACATGTTGCTAATAGCACTATTGGAATATGTTTTAAAACACAACTTCTTCCTATTCAACCAAAAATGGTACCACCAACAACAGGGAACAGCTATGGGTACACCATGTGCCCCTAGCTATGCAAACTTGTTTCTGGGGTGGTGGGAAGACAAATACATATATGATGACAACGCACATCCCTTTGGAGCAAATATACTTGTCTGGAGGAGATTTATAGATGATATTATCCTGGTCTGGACTGGTAACAGACAGGAATTGAGTTCATTTATACAATTTCTGAACACTAATGAATTAGGCCTCAAATTTACCTTTGAGACCAGTCAGAGTGAGATCTCTTTTTTGGATCTAATAATTAAAAAGGATGAAAGAGGGAAAATATGTACATCTACATTTAGAAAAGAAACAGCATCTAATACTCTGCTGAAATGGGAGAGCCAACACTTTGAGCCACTTAAGAGAGGAATTCCTAAGGGACAATACCTCAGGATCCGGAGGAATTGCAGTTCAGAGGAAGAATTTAAAATTGAAGCGAACAAACTTAGGGAACGTTTTAAAGCAAGAGGTTACCCTAATAGAAGCCTTAAGTTGGCTTATAAACATGCTATGAACTGTAATAGAACCGATCTGCTAAATGTAAATAGAAAAGCTCAAGGTAAAATGGATACCCCCATTAACAGGACTATATCTAATGAACCTAAGATTACTAGATGTATAATGACATTTGGTCATGACTCTGAAATAATCAGAAACATCCTTTCTAAACACTGGCATCTCCTCACAAGTGATAAAGATCTTAAAGACACCCTCACGTCCAAAGCAAGTATCACTTATAGAAGAGGAAAGAACATTAAGGATATGCTTGTACATAGTGTATATACAGACAAGACATCTGAACCTAAAACTTGGCTCCAACCACTGAAGGGAATGTATAAGTGTGGGAACTGTAAATTTTGCAAATTTGTGAGACCATGCAAACATTATATACATCCGACAAATGGTGCTATTTTTGATATTGATAATTTTTTCAACTGTAAATCATCAGGAGTTATATATATAGCTACTTGTTTATGTAACAAGATCTATGTAGGGAAAACCTGCAGGGAATTCCGTCGAAGATTGGGGGAACATATATATTCTATTAAAAATGAATATGACACTCCCATAGCAAGACATGTGAAATACTGTCACAACAACAATCCGGAAGTACTAAAATTTTGTATTATTGATTCTGTGAAAACTGGACCTAGAAGGGGTGATTTTCAAAATAAATTACTACAGCGTGAATCACAATGGATTTATAAATTAAGAGCACAGGTACCTGATGGCCTGAATGAAGGCTTTTCCTATACGGCCTTCATATAGTCTTGTGTAATTTTATCTTACATAAGTTGTCTATACAGGCCTTTTTCTGGGCCCTAGATTTGGACCCTCTAATTATATGAGAAATACCACCAAGTAATTCCTTAATCAGGATCATGATATATGCACTTTAATTTTACTTCATATATGTCTCATCTTTGCATAAAATATTTTTTGCTTTATTTATAATCTTTTTCAGGTAGATGTGGCCCACTCATGTGTCACATCTTACCTGAAATAGAATTATTCTTTTCACTTCTGGTCTCACGTGACCATCTTTTTATTCTAGTGGTCAACACCACTCACCCTCACATTCTGAGTTATAATATATATGGCCATACTAGATTTCTCTTGCCATTTATTCATTCATGCACTTAGTCACTTTTCACTATGGTCTCATTAATATGACAATTTTGACCTAATTAAGGTTTACATACAGGGTCTTTATACCCTGGCTATTTTATGCCCTTATACAGGGGTTTTAATTCATCTAGTTATCTTCATGCACAATATGCACTTTTTTTCTTTGCACATCATGATATACTTGTATATATTCTCTTTTCAGTATCCTGTATCCAGATACACACTTATTCATTAAGGTTCCCCCTTCCCACTGATGTTGCTCCATCTACTATGCTAATAATATATATGGACCATTTCTTTCTTTGTTCAGTCCTATCCTGCCATACATACTTTCACACTTTCACTCATAGGGTTAATTTAGGTGTAGCAATCAGGTAGTCCAGGTTACCATGGCTACTATATGCTTTAAATAGCTTCCTGCCCCTACACACGCCTTAATCCTTTGAAAAAGACGTTGAACACGTAGAAACATGTTAGGACGTAGGCTAGCGTAACGTGACAATATTACGCACGACGCAACTAGGCAGCGCGAATCTCCCCAGCACAGGGAGACGCTGTTATACTTTATGCGAGTATACAGAGAGTGAGCTTGTTCAGAATGGCCCAAATTATGCTTACACCACCAAAATAGTTGTGGTGTTATACTCTAACAAGAGGTAATGCAATATCTGGACATTTAAGAGCCATATCGTTTGAATGGTTGAATTATACCTATATCATTCAAATAATAGGGGCATTGTACCCTAATAAGAGGCAATGAAGTACCTGGTGATCTAAGAGCCAAACTGAGGATTTTTTGTATGCAAATAAATCTGTTGTTTAGAAGCATACTACCAAGCTCCCTATATCTTCCTTATGTTGTTATACTAGGTTTCACAGCCGTTACTGGGGAGAGATATATAGTTATAGCACAAGGTAATTTAGGAAGGTTTGGCCCACTATTCTAATGATTTACACCTTTTGTTGCATAGTACTACAAGCCTATACATAGACACTCTCTGTGTCTCATTTATAATACTGCTCAAACCCCACTTAATGAGTGACAGTTGTCCAGTGGTCATTAGGTTTGCAGTTTTTCTGTTCAAAGGTATTTGTACAGTTTTTATTCTTTCCCTTTTTAAAGTTTTAATCGTCGTTTTTTTCAACCAATAAAGTTTATATTTTACTATTGCCCACCTTTTTTTGTTATATATATTTAGAGTGTTATGCACTAATGGGCTTTATTCCCTAAAGATTTTTTCTGCTCTCTGATACCTTTATCTGAAAAAAAGAAAAACACTGTGAGACATTACCAAATACCCTCTTTCTAAAGCAACAGAGAAAAATGTGTTCCATGTGTCTTTAATAGTTCAGCTCAGAATCATTCACACATACTCAATGGCAAACCATAGCCTCCATTCAATTCCAAGCCCGTAACTACCTTCATACAGGCTGCATGCCTGCGGGTTAGACATTTTTTACAATTCCAGCTTTATTCAATTGATTCAAGCCTGCAATTACAGGGGGAAAGTTTAAAACCATGAACCAGTACATAGCAATTCAGGGCATGATCTATGAAGCAAGCCCGTAAGTTACAAATTAGACAGACCCAATAGTATATGAGAACCGTCATCATGACGTCAGTAAAATAAGCAGTTTAAACTACAATTAAACATACAATTAATGTTTAGTCTGTTATATGATCGTATTCACAATACAGCAATGTAAAAATCAATAAAAATTAATGAAGAAACTTTCCTAGTCCATGTGGGTGGCCTGATATGTAATGTAATTGCAGATGTGGGAGCTTCAGACTATTGGGCAATTAATTGTAATGTCTTTCATAGCTTTCCCAGTATTTTAAAGTACAGTAGTATGTTTATATTTGCTTTTACAATGTTAAGAACAGGTGTTTAACCCACTTGCGAGTTAATCTAGTACTTGAAGAAATTTATGATAAATTTGCCATTTACAGGTTTGGAGGAAATTGCGGGCTTGTTGAATTGTTGTAATTTAATATGGATTAGCACTGGTAACATTTGCAGGCTTGAAACATCAAAGGAGTAGATAAAATAGAGTTACGTTTTTTAGAAACGCAGTGATTTTGAGCCATTAACTCGCAAATGGATTGCAAGTAGCTAAATGTAGCCAATTGAATATCAGTAACTTTTATGGGCTACATTACGGGCCCCAGTAATTACATTTTGGACAATTGAATGGAGGCCCATGTCTCAACCTAATAATAGTCCTCATCCTCCTGGTTTATGACAAGCGAGGCTACCTTCCTACTGCGAACCCACTGACTACAATGTTTCATTTAGTACTTCCAACATCTTTATTCAGGCTCCACAGTCTTTCAGTATTTATCATCTGGAAGTCCATGTAGCTATGACATTTATAGCCCATATTTACAGGAAGCAATGCAAGCTGTTCATTCAAACCTTTTGGTGCCAGACGGTCCAAAGGGTGTATCCACCGAGCTTCACATTGCATCAGTAGCTTAGCCCTATACCCATCTCTTGATGGAGTTGATACATAACCAATTATTATGTGTCACAAGATTAATAATGTATGTTCCACTTTGTGATTTGCCACAGGCTGATCACTTTTGCAATACCGCTTCACTTTATGAATAGCAGATCAATGCAAAGCTGCTCTTTCTCTAAAGGTACTAGATGTTTTGCCCCTATGGACTAGGACACATGTGCAAATGTTAACTAAAAACACGAGTCAACATACATGTTAAATTATGTTTAACCTTGATATGTATTTCTTTGCGAGGATGGCAGAATTTACTACACTTTATATATACTTACAGCTCAAGCAATTCTTATCACAAATCAATTATTATCAAAAATGTCCTTAAGATTGCATTAAGCCATCCTTAAGCCATAATGGGATTAGTATTTTTGAAACACTTCAACTCAAGTGAGTGACAATTACTTTTTAATTCCAGCTAAGCAGAGGCACCAACAAACTGATAAATCTCCAGTTCCATTCACTACCAAGACTGAGTGAACCACAGTCAGTGACACTGGCCCCCGATACCATCCAGCTAATTAAAAGTGCTCACCAATTGACAATAACGCTTCACTCTACTCCAGAATTGGCCAAGATATTTATTTGAGAAGTGTTCCAACTACATGGCACTCCAGAGATTATTGTACCTGACAGGGGAACACAATTTATCTCCTGTTTTTGGAAAGCCTTTTGTGTCCAACTGGGAATCATACTCAACTTTCATCTGATTATCACCATCAATCTAATGGCATTACTGAATGGACCAACCACGAGATGGAACAGTTTCTTCATTGCTATGTGTCTCAACACCAAAATAATTGGTCAGCTCTCTTACCATTAGCTGAGTTTCCTCATAATAATCTCAAGCATGATTCCACTGTTACTTCCACTTTTTGCTGCTTGCATAGTTATCTTCTTAATCTATGTCCTCTTGTTCCATAGCCTTCTGATGTTCCAGCAACTGAAATCTGCATTTACAACTTGCAGGACTCCTGGAAGAAGATACAGACCAATTTACAGAAAGTTGCACAGGTCCAAAAATGTCAGGCTGATAAATGCACAAGATCTTCTCCAGCCTTTAAAGACGGAGATCTAGTGTAGCTTTCAACTCGTCATATCCATTTTAGACAACCATGTGCCAAACTGGAGTCAAGATTCATAGGATCATACAAAATTGTACAGCGACAATGCCCAGTTTCATTCCATTGGCAACTTCCTCCATCATTAAAGATACACCCAATACTTCATGTGTTTGCTCAAACTCTAGATTCCAGATGTCTCACAGCCTGATCCACTGCCACCCAATCATGTCATTCTCGAAGGCCATGATGAATATGGGGTACAAAGTATCCTTGACTCCCATAGTACTAGGGGTAAACTATGCTACCTTGTGCACTGGAAGGGCTATGGGCCTTAGGAGAAATCCTGGGTGGCTGAAGAGGATATGGATGTACCTGCCTTGCTTCATTTCTTCCATAAACATTCCCTTTGAAACCATCCAGGAGCCTCGTGCGAAGTAGGGGTTGGATACTGTCAGGAATTTGCCTGTCTGTGCTAGTTAAAGACCTGTTCCATTGCTTTGTAATGTATCTCTAGTGTGGGACTGCCTAGAAGACTTCAAGGAAGGAAATACTGCATCCTTGACATATTTTATGGCAGCACATGGTCTCCCCCCCTTCTTAAAGTATATTTAAATTGTACTGTAAAATAATTATTATTTATAGAACACATTTGTTAGCTCTATAATAAACACTGAAGGGCATTTGAGAGGTGAATTACGATTAAAGACCTGAATAGGACACATTTTTATGTTCTACCGGTCCATGAGGACACAGAGAGTCTGGCACGACTGAACGATGCACACACACACACATCTTAGACCATGTGTCTGTACTATATCTATTTAAAGAAAAAAAAAAGTGCAGATATGTGAAGTTGTGCATCTGCTACAGCTAATGATAAATAATTCAGTGTATAGTAAATTAGTTTGTGTGTTTGCTTATCTTAGATATTTCCAATGTACTATACATTTGAAATAAAAAATAAAAAAAAATGTGTATTTACTGTGGCTGATTGTAAATGATTCAACTTTCAATATGTTTTTGTAACATGCAATACTTTTTAAAAAGGAGTATATTCCAATATGGCCAATATTATTATTATTATTATTTTTTTTTTTTAGAAAAAACGAAAACCACCTCAGTATCTAAACATCAAGGTATGTGATTATTTAGCATCAAGTACAAATATAGCTTAAACAGCACTATTTTTCTGACTTGTTAAAGACAGCTGTAAAGTTATATGTTTACTATCATTCATGATTGCCTGTTCACCACTGGGTTAAAACATCAAAGTAAATTTGAGTATCAGAGAAGCACATAGTCAGTCTCGTCAGTATACAGACTACAAAATATATGTATAGCTTAGAGGAAAGAAGTGAGATGGGTGATATTATAGAAACCTCTAAAATATATAAGGAGGTTTATACATTTCAAGAGGGAAGGGAAGTGTCTTTGAGAAAAAGTGGTCAGGATATGAAGTTGGAAGGTGGACGATTTAGGGATAATGTGAGAAACTACTGCTTTACAGAAAGGGTAGCAGATAAGTGGATCAGCCTTCCAGTTGAGGTGGTAGAGGGATGTGTGTTCCTATGTTTATAAGCATATAAAGTTGATAACGTTCCTTTTCTAGATGTTTTTTTATATTTTTTTCTTATCTTTCTATTGAGCTCTACAAATCTAGACTTTTTTGGTGAGATTCCATTCTGCTCAGGTTCTTTCCTTTGTCATTACTCTCACACTGTTTATTGTCCCTCTCCTGCCCCTTTATAGATGTTTCCAGTGGTCCTATAACATCCTTTATTAACTTATAGCATGTTTCTCCACTGCCTCATGGCTGTTCAGTCATTGATATGTAAGAGAAGAGAAAAAAAACCTTAATAGCACTCTTTTGTGTCATACTGGTGTTACAGTGCGAGATTATAGTTAAACAAAATGGTGCTCCAGAAATTAAAATATAACTTTTATTGTTTCATATTGAAATAAAACTAAGTAAAATAATAAAATAAGAGATTCCAAGCAAATGTAATTCCCCTTCCTCCTAAATAAAGGAAAATCCTCTGTTCCTTTACCGGATGGAAAATGTGCGTTTCCCTGAGATGGTAAAAAAGGAGAGAAAGAGTGTGGTAGGGAGCAGTGACTTCTATTAATGAACCAGACCACAAAAATATCTCTTTAGAGGTAGTTGTCTCAAATATGCGAAGATGTGTATGGAGGAGTTCAACGTGTGAAGCTGAGGCTCTCATATGCTTATCAATATACATAAGTGTAGACAGAGGAAATATCTAATCCCTTGAATAATGGAGGAGTGACTCTCAGATAAAATGCTCTTCATTTGGCAGTGCCAATCCTTCCCATAATTTTGGGCAACTGAAGACATTATAGTGCTATTTTGGGTCTATGCTGCTCCCAGATAAGCCTCTAGAAGATGACATAACATAAGTCACTATGCCTTTACTATGCCCTTGTTTTTTTAACAAGTAGATCAAGTTAAGGAAGATAGACATATTGACAAAAGGAATCTCTACCCAACTAGAAGAGTGGAAGGTGTTGCCACTTTTTAACCTCTTGTGCCATCTTCTGTATGATTAGTGTAATGTCAATATAGGTCCTGGGCACTATCAGATACAGTTATTCCTAAATATCTCATAGAAATGTGCGTTACCACCTTGTATAGGAAAGACAGGGACAGGTAGCGTGAGGATCCTATCTGATATAGGGCCCAGCTACAATATTTCTGATTTATCAAAATTTACGTTCTTACCAGAAAAACTCCTAAAGGTCTAAATAGGCAAAGTAATGTTTGGAATGTCCATCAAAGATTGGTAAAAAAATAGCAGCAGATCAACCACATATAAAGCGATTTAATTTCACCTGGTTTGGATCTGTACACCAGGAATGATGTTGTGCAGGTACACTGCCAAAGAACAGGAATGTTGAGAAGGGTTGTCTCTGCCAAGTTTTGTGGCCCGGGACACAAGTGTTAAACTGCTGTGATGACATAAAGACACCAGCTTTCAAAATTAGACTACAGGGCCTGAATAATAGTTAAAAAGAACCCCTTAACATCAAATTATATTGGCTCTCCCGAGTTGAATCAATCACTTGTCTGGGATGGTTAGCTGTCCAGTGTACAGCAGACACAAAATACATTATAATTGGGCTGGCAGAGCTACTATCCCTATGCCCTATTCATTACTAAGTGTCGAGCATCCCTAGGAGATTGGAGCCTATCAGAGATTCTGTATTGCTTTATAGGCTCTCTAACTGATGGGTAACCACCAGAATGAGGAGAAATTATCGAGGTAAGATTAAGCCCATGTCCTCATTTTGGTCTTTATTCCTAGTAATTAAGATTTCCCTGAATAAATGATCCCCTTAACCTATAACCCATATGTATATCAGATAGGATCCACTGGCCAATAACAGCAGTGGCCTCATTGGATAATGAATACCAATCTCAAGCAGAACCTCACTAAATTAAAGGTCCATAGTTTGCAGTTTCTAAAGTCCAGACGTTTATGTGGCTTGCACAGAAATAACAAGTTGATCAGCAGTCCGTCCCGGACGCTCTTCCTCTTTTCCCCTGTTTCTCCTGAAATCGTGGGTAGTTTCTTAGCCCCTCAGCCCTAGCCTATAATCTACCCTCTCACTGTAGTGACAATGATGCAAGGCTGGGGATAGACAGTCAAGAACATGTTTGATGTTCTACACAAGGTTAATATCTTAAAACATATTTCTGTTATCAGTCCCACCTTGATCAGTCCCACAATGTGTTGACCGCCTGCTGTTACAGAGTATTGCCCAGCTAGTAGACAATATAGATGAAGAGTTTCCATGCCAACACAGACTTTGTCATGGTCTCCAATTTAAGAATGTTTGAGACATGGGGGTAGATTTGTGAGCTCCAGGGAAACATTGCCCTCCCATCAACTGAACATACTCTGCTTTGGGGATGATTGTCAGAATTATGTGGTGCAGCATGCAGTGTTTTAGCATATAATGCTAGAAATATATACTTGCTAAATGTTTATGTTAGTGCTCAGGGCTATTTTTTACGTCCTTTGGGCTACTTTTACATCCTTTGTGATAGTTTTACGTCCTTGGGCCTCGTTTTTGTCGTTCTGCGTTTTTTCGACAGCCATTTTTCTCTCGCTTAGGCAATTTTCGATCGTGAAAAGTCGGCAAATATGCATCAAATTAACTTGCAACCTGAGTCACAGGCTCCCTGCCTCTCCCACTGTGATGTACGTGTAAGTTAACTTGAGGCATATTTATTGTTTTTTTCATGTCTTTTCATTTTCATGGTTCTGCCTTTAGAGTCGTAATTTTGCGAGGCGCACAGTGCATGTACGGGTTTTGATCCTAAGTTGTACGGGTCGTAAGTCCCGCGCGCTTCAACTGCTCGCCTTGCTAAGTCCCACGTGCTCATTGGAGCCTAAGTCCTGCGTACCTCAACTGCTCGCAGTGCAATGAGCGCCTTCCGGGCTCATTACAGCCTAGGCCCCGCTTGCCTCAACTGCTTGACTTGCTTCACGAGGCTTGCAGTACAATGAGCGCCTTCAGTGCTCATGGCAGCCTAAGTTCCGCTGGTCGATGGCTCGCCTCGCTTTGCAAGGCAACCAGGCTCACAAAGCGTGACCAAAATCGCAAATGTTACCCACTCTGACAACTATATATGTGATACATATATATAATTTTTAAGCAATATTTATTTTTAAAGAAGCATGTATGAAGAGCAAATATGGAAAACTTCCATGTAAATTTCTTCAATGTGGAAAAAGTGCAGATGTGCAAAACATTTACTTTCAATATGTTTTGTTACAATAAGTTTAAAAAAAAAAAAAAAAAAATACATTCCAATACACTCTATTTTTTTCCCTAGGAATTATGACAAGAATATCCAGAAATAAAATGTATTTGCCTAAGGGAGCAGTTTTATATCCAGGTATGTGAATATGTAGATACATCTTTAAATATGTATAGTATTCATTAAACACAACCTATTTTATGGAATATATCTGTTTGTCTTTTGTAGCACATATTGCACAAATCAACATAAAGTAAAGATTTTTTAAGTTGTTTATATCTGCTGCGTCTTATAGTAAACAATTCATATGTGGTGCAGCATGTTAGGCCTCTATTTCTCCCAAAACTCGGGTGTTCAGGTGGGAATTTTTTCCCACCAAAATGCACAATTCACAGAGCTGTGTATAGTTTGTTGTACAGTGACAGGAACATTTAGGTATTTGCCAAAGTGTATCCCAACTCTGAGGAGCAGTTAAGACTCCAAATCTAAGAACATGACCACCACAACCAGAAGTCCCCAAATGTTTTTTTTTTTTTTTCAAATATTTTTTTATTGAGAGTAAAGAGATATGTACAATATGAAATACTAGCGAATTGCCCGTCAAAAAATGACGGCAATGAAATTGTAAGGTAGCTAATGCTGTTTGGTGTATAATAATGAAATATATAATACATTACTAAATGAATATACTTTACCTATTTTGAAGCATTGTGATGAAGAGCTGGCAATCTGTGTTGATGTTGCTGCAGCATTAGTGGTGTGGAGCTGCTGTGTAAGCGTGCTGAATGTGTGCACTGTGTTGTATGAATATCCGTAGGTCGTTTGTGGCGTTTTGCGAGTTTCTTGTGGTGTTTTGCGAGTTTAGAGTGCTGTAGCCTCGTTTTCGTTTTGTTCGGCGGCCATTTTTTCTGTCGCTTAGATTTTTTTTTAGTCTCTAAACTCTTTTATTTCGAGTAAAATCGAGGTCTAAGTTGCATTTTTGAGGTCCTGGGTGCTCCCTCTTGGTGTAGGTAAGGTTTTTATGTATGTGCTGTGTGTATGTATTGTGTTTTACATTTTGTAATGTTCGCGAGTTGCGTCCGAGTGTTGCGAGGCCGTAATGTGTGTGAACGTGTGTCGTATGTTGTTTGCGAGTGTCGTAATGTGTGTGTCGTGCTGTTTGGGTTGCGACGTGAAGTTTGCGAGGGTCGCAGTTGCTGGCATGGAGCGCCTACGGCGCTCCATGCCAGCAACTGAGACCCTCGGCCAGTGCCCTCACTTCGCGAGGGCCGCGGGCTCGCTATGCGAGCCCGCAGCGTTAGCAACAACTCGTACGCTCACAACTATATATGTGATATCTGAATATCGACAAGGAACATAAACATTTAACAAGTATATATTTCTAGCATTATATGCTAAAACACATTTTGTACTTGATTTAAGCTAATAGTAAGCACAATTTGATAAAAGAAACTTTCTTGTTTTGTTCTGTTAATTTTGTTGCTACCAGCTGTTTTACCTCCCCTTTAACTCTACCTCTCCTTTATTTTCCAAGATTTTCTATTCTCATCTTCTTTCTCCAATTCGGTAGATATAATTCTAATCTGATGTAGCTAAATTAGACCTTTCAGGGGTGAATCTAGAGGGTAATGGCTTATATTAGTGTAAGGAAGTGCAATATAATACACCCTTTAATAAGTAGAATGAAAGAAAGCAAAAATAAAAAATATATATAGTTTTTAAGTAAATAAATAAAAAGGGAAATAAAAAACATACAAATTAAATAATTCTAGTAATGAAGAAACAAAAGTGTTGAATAAATATAAAGTAGCATCTCGGCATCTCAATCCATTTATATAATTAAGAACTTCAAAATAAGGTATTATCTACCTACCTTCTCTGAACGTCTCCTGAGCTCCGGCCAGGACCCAGTCCCCTGTCAGTTTCACCCAGCTCTTTACCCACACTCATACTAAGTATTAGGTGGTTGTCTCCTGGAGGTGTTATCTTGTGAGGACAACCAAGGTCCCCAAGTTCTGAGATAGGAAGCATTTTTAT
This sequence comes from Discoglossus pictus, assembly GCA_027410445.1. NCBI lineage: Eukaryota > Metazoa > Chordata > Amphibia > Anura > Alytidae > Discoglossus > Discoglossus pictus. Next base: position 279,998,217 of record CM050163.1, read on the forward strand.
CTGACAAGATGTGTGTAAGCCTCTCGTTTAGCATTATGTAATTTAATTTTTGTTTAACTTTTACCCATTCTAGGCATTTGGATTTCCATTGTTTAGCGATATGTTGTTTTACCACTAATAATATAAAATTAAGTAATATTTGTTGATGGGAGGTTAGTGATGGAGGGGAAATCCCAGGAAAAGTAAGTTTAATAGGAGTACACACACCATTAATATAATAAATATGTTTACCCTTTGTAACTCAGACCACCTCCCCCAAAATCAGTAATCATCTAGAAAATGACAATAATAGAGAATATGCCTCTTAATTTCTGGAATTTCAAAGAAACAAATGTTTAAAAAAAATCATAGAAGTGTTGACAAAGGATGATACTTTCAGCTTGTGGGATTATTTTTTATAAACCCTTAACATCAAGAGTTACCAGAAAACTCTCTCCAGGGTAGGACCCACACACGGTTGTAAATATAAATCACAATATTGAGATATTGTGGAGTAGTGACTCATATCCTGAGACAATAGATCTGTTCGGAGGTGCAGTATACGATTTTGGAAGCATATACATCATTGGATTTCTAGAGAATGTCCGTGTTGGAAAATTTTTAGTTTCTTAGAATCTTTCTCATAATTTACCGTATATACTCGAGTATAAGCCGTGTTTTGCAGCTCTTTTTTTAAGGCTAAAAAGGGCCCCTCTTGGCTTATACTCGAGTCACCCCCCCGTGTCTCTCTAACCCCCCCGTGTCTCTCTAACCCCCCCTTGTGTCTCTCTACCCCCCCCTGTGTCTCTCTAACCCCCTCTTTCCCTCCCCCTCCTCAACACCCCTCATTCTAACCCCCCCTTATACTACCCCTCTAAATACCCCCCCTCTCCCCTCATTTACCTGCTACGGCCTCCGCTCCTTCTTGACCCGGCGTGCATGTGACGGGGGTTGAGGTTGAGGAGGGAGGTTGAGGAGGGGGTTGAGGATGGGGATGAGAAGGGGGCCTGAGGATGAGGAGGGGGCCTGAGGATGAGGAGGGGGGCTGAGGATGAGGAGGCGGGCTGAGGATGAGGAGGGAGGTTGAGGAGGGGGTTGAGGATGGGGGGTAGAGGTTGAGGAGGGAGATGAGGATAAGGAGGGAGGACGAGGAGGGGGGTTGAGGATGGGGGGTAGAAGTTGAGGAGGGTGGTTGAGGAGGGGGTTGAAGATGGGGGGTTGAGGTTGAGGAGGGAGGTTGAGGAGGGGGTTGAGGATGAGGAGGGGGTTGAGGATGAGGCCGGGTGCTGAGGATGAGGAGGGAGGTTGAAGATGAGGAGCGGGGTTGAGGTTGAGGAGGGAGGTTGAGGAGGGGGTTGAGGATGAGGAGGGGGGTTGAGGTTGAGGAGGGGGGGTTGAGGTTGAGGAGGGGGTTAAGGATGGGGGGTTGAGGATGAGGATGGGGGGTTGACGAGGAGGGGGTTGAGGATGAGGGGGTTGAGGAGAGAGGTTGAGGATGAGGAGGGATGATGAGGAGGGAGGTTGAGGATGAGGAGTGGGGTTGAGGAGGGAGGTTGAGAATGAGGAGGGAAGATGAGGAGGGGGGTTGAGGATGGGGGGTTGAGGTTGAGAAGGGGGTTGAGGATGGGGGGTAGAGGTTGAGGAGGGAGGTTGAGGATGAGGAGGGAGGTTGAGGATGAGGAGGGAGGATGAGGAGGGGGTTGAGGTTTAGGAGGGGGTTGAGGATGGGGGGTAGAGGTTGAGGAGGGAGGTTGAGGAGGGGGTTGAAGATGGGGGGTTGAGGTAGAGGAGGGAGGTTGAGGAGGGAGGTTGAGGAGGGGGGTTGAGGATGAGGAGGGGGTTGAGGATGAGGATGGGGCTGAGGATGAGGAGGGGGGTTGAGGTTGAGGAGGGAGGGTGAGGAGGGGGTTGAGGATGAGGAGGGGGGTTGATGTTGAGGGGGGGGTTGAGGATGAGGATGGGGGGTTGAGGAGGAGGGGGTTGGGGATGAGGGGGTTGAGGATGAGGAGGGATGATGAGGAGGGAGGTTGAGGATGTAGAGTGGGGTTGAGGAGGGAGGTTGAAAATGAGGAGGGTGGAAGAGACACAGGGAAGGGAGATGAGGCCGGGTGCTGAGGATGAGGAGGGAGGTTGAAGATGAGGAGGGGGGTTGAGGTTGAGGAGGGAGGTTGAGGAGGGGGTTGAGGATGAGGAGGGGGGTTGAGGTTGAGGAGGGGGTTAAGGATGGGGGGTTGAGGATGAGGATGGGGGGTTGATGAGGAGGGGGTTGAGGATGAGGGGGTTGAGGAGGGAGGTTGAGGAGAATGAGGAGGGGGGGGAGATACAGGGAAGGGAGAGGGGGGGGGGCTGAGGATGAGGAGGGGGCCTGAGGATGAGGAGGGGGGCTGAGGATGAGGAGGGAGGTTGAGGATGAGGAGGGGGGTTGAGTCTGAGGAGGGAAGATGAGGAGGGGGTTGAGGATGGGGGGTTGGGGTTGAGAAGAGGGTTGAGGATGGGGGGTAGAGGTTGAGGAGGGAGGTTGAGGATGAGGAGGGAGGTTGAGGATGAGGAGGGAGGATGAGGAGGGGGTTGAGGATGGGGGATTGAGGTTTAGGAGGGGGTTGAGGATGGGGGGTAGAGGTTGAGGAGGGAGGTTGAGGAGGGGGTTGAAGATGGGGGTTGAGGTAGAGGAGGGAGGTTGAGGAGGGAGGTTGAGGATGAGGAGGGGGGTTGAGGATGAGGAGGGGGTTGAGGATGAGGATGGGGCTGAGGATGAGGAGGGGGGTTGAGGTTGAGGAGGGAGGGTGAGGAGGGGGTTGAGGATGAGGAGGGGGGTTGATGTTGAGGGGGGGGTTGAGGATGAGGATGGGGGGTTGAGGAGGAGGGGGTTGGGGATGAGGGGGTTGAGGATGAGGAGGGATGATGAGGAGGGAGGTTGAGGATGTAGAGTGGGGTTGAGGAGGGAGGTTGAAAATGAGGAGGGTGGAAGAGACACAGGGAAGGGAGATGAGGCCGGGTGCTGAGGATGAGGAGGGAGGTTGAAGATGAGGAGGGGGGTTGAGGTTGAGGAGGGAGGTTGAGGAGGGGGTTGAGGATGAGGAGGGGGGTTGAGGTTGAGGTTAAGGATGGGGGGTTGAGGATGAGGATGGGGGGTTGATGAGGAGGGGGTTGAGGATGAGGGGGTTGAGGGGAGAGGTTGAGGATGAGGAGGGATGATGAGGAGGGAGGTTGAGGATGAGGAGTGGGGTTGAGGAGGGAGGTTGAGAATGAGGAGGGGGGGAGATACAGGGAAGGGAGAGGGGGGGGGCTGAGGATGAGGAGGGGGCCTGAGGATGAGGAGGGGGGCTGAGGATGAGGAGGGAGGTTGAGGATGAGGAGGGGGGTTGAGGAGGGAGGTTGAGGATGAGGAGGGAGGTTGAGTCTGAGGAGGGAAGATGAGGAGGGGGTTGAGGATGGGGGGTTGGGGTTGAGAAGAGGGTTGAGGATGGGGGGTAGAGGTTGAGGAGGGAGGTTGAGGATGAGGAGGGAGGTTGAGGATGAGGAGGGAGGATGAGGATGGGGTTGAGGATGGGGGATTGAGGTTTAGGAGGGGGTTGAGGATGGGGGGTAGAGGTTGAGGAGGGAGGTTGAGGAGGGGGTTGAAGATGGGGGGGTTGAGGTAGAGGAGGGAGGTTGAGGAGGGGGGTTGAGGATGAGGAGGGGGTTGAGGATGAGGATGGGGCTGAGGATGAGGAGGGGGGTTGAGGTTGAGGAGGGAGGGTGAGGAGGGGGTTGAGGATGAGGAGGGGGGTTGAGGTTGAGGGGGGGTTGAGGATGAGGATGGGGGGTTGAGGAGGAGGGGGTTGAGGATGAGGGGGTTGAGGATGAGGAGGGATGATGAGGAGGGAGGTTGAGGATGTAGAGTGGGGTTGAGGAGGGAGGTTGAAAATGAGGAGGGTGGAAGAGACACAGGGAAGGGAGAGGGGGGGAAGAGACACAGGGAAGTGAGAGGGGGGAAGAGACACAGGGAAGGAAGAGGGGAGAAGAGACACGGGAGAGAGAGGGAGACACAAGAGGGGGACACAGAGGGCACAAGAGGGACACAGTGGGCAGCACATTTCCCACCCTCGGCTTATACTCGAGTCACTCATTTTACTCAGTATTTTGTGGTAAAATAGGTGTCTCGGCTTATACTCGGGTCGGCTTATTCTCGAGTATATACGGTATATAATCTCACACTACCTTATTGAACTTGTCTTTCTTAAATCCTCTTTATGTTTTATCACATGAACCTTCACTTTCTCTAGTCTCTTTATCTTCTTTCTATCTACTGAAATGCAGAATATCTGATCTTGTAATAACTTACCTAATTCCTTAATGACTAATAACATGAAATCAAGGGAGCATCAATTTAACAAATTCAACCAGTGTCGGCAGAATTCAGGATTTGCATGACCAATAGTTGGAACCTTCTTTATGCTAAATCCTCTTTGATCCTTCTGTCTTCATGGTGCTCCGAAAGTATTATGTGTGTTTGCGCCATTCAGTCATGTCCAACTCTCCATGACCTTATGGATCACAACATACAATGCTGTTTTACTTAGTATTCATGGCAGAAATCCTGGAGTGAGTTGCCAGTTCCTTATCCAGTGGCTATGGCATGCAGCCCCTGGTATTCCAAAGTGGTCTCCCATCCAGTTACTGACCAGGCCCAACCCTGTATGGCTTCAGGGTGGTTTGACCTCTTGGTTCCCTGACTGGAATCAAACCCAGGTTGCAGTGGTGAAATCACTGAATCCTAAACAGTGGACCACCAGGGAACTTTGAAAGTATTATACCACGTGAATAAAGTATCCCTTTTCATCAGAAATAGTAACTCACAATAGAACGCTGAAGAATTAGGGCCTATACCAGCAGCAGAGTTAAGTCTGTCTTTATACAAAATGATTGCTGTCTCTTGATCAGAAAAATATAACACTTTCCATACATATATATCTTCAATGTATACTGTTCATGGAGATCAATCCTCACATAAGTGTGCAAATATTGTTTCAATAAATCCAAAGGGTGCAAACCCAAACCTCAAATTCTGATTTCTATATAAACGTGCACCGCTTGCACTCTTCAATATCAATCTTTATATGTCCCGGGACACTTCAAACGACTATGGTTAGTATAGAAAATTAAAGAAGGCACTCAACGGACTTTCAGAACGAATACAAAATGCTTATAAGTCACTAAAAATGGTTGCTTCAACAGGCCAAATTGCTTGACTTGTAGGTGTATGCAGACGCTTAGGGAATTCTGCAATCCAATGGAACAAATATTAAGATTAAACTTTGTTTAGCATGTATATCATCCCATGTATTTTCCATTATCTTTCAACCGTGTGCCCTGGTCTATGTGGGCAAAACATCAAGAACCTTTTGAGAAAGAGCAGCTTTGCCTTGATTTGCTATTTGTAAAATGATGTAAACCTGTGACATACATTACAAATGTTGAGAAATGGGATAAATAAATTACTTATGCAATGTGAAGCTTAGTCGATGCATCATTTGGACTGACACCAAAAGGTTTGAATGAACACCTTTTGTTGAATTGCTTATTGCAAGCAATTCAACAAAAGGTACAAATGCTGAAAGATTGTGGAGTATGACTAAGCCTGTTGGAAGTACTAAATTAAACATTGTACTATTTCCTTTGTTAGTGGGTTGGCAGTAGCCCCCACTTGTTTATAACCAGGAGTATGAGGACTTTTATTATATTTTGACATGGGTTGTGAACTAAAATATGAAGGGTTAACACCAGTAATAGAAGATGAACTTAATTAACCAATTGAGTACTGGTGTGCTTTTTTCACTTTGAGAAAGGTCCTCTGGTGGCTGAAAAATCAAACACTATGCACTGACATGAATATTCCATAAGCACTTTTATTTGCTTTTAAATCTGTTGAGTGTCCTCTATAACCCTAAGCCCATAACTACAGACTTTCTCTCTTCCCCAGTGGCTTGCTTAAAAGCTTCACGCAGTAGTCTCTGGATATTTTCACTTGTTCCCAGCTCTACTGTTTTATCTGTCTGCAGTTTTCTGTCTCTCTGTCACTTCAAGCAGTTCTCACACAGAAAACTGCTTCCAAACTTTACATACAGCTTGCTCTGAGACTGCTTAGCCCAGCAGTCCACAAATGGCCTTCTCTAATTGCTGAAAGCCCATAAAGCGGCCACCTGAGCTAATTTACCTCCTCCTCTTTTGGGTAAACATTTTCAAAAACTTGTAGTAGCTTCCACCAACTTCTGAGAGGCACTTTGTCACCATAAATTAAATGATTGCTGTGGAAAACTACGTCCCCACAACATTTACTATGTAAGCTAGAAACCGGCCTCACACTGATGAGAGGCGGTAACCTTGAAACAGTGCTGTCTGTGGGTGGGTTTCCTGGCTTGTACTTAATCCATCCTTTGCTTTGCTTAGCGCTGTGTAATACAGCAGGCATATGCTTAAAAGGAGCCATGTTTGAAATAATATTTGGATTAAAAAGCAGAGCCTTTGTGTGCACATTTGCATGTTCCTGCCCAGGTTCTTAGACTGCAGTGTAATAATAGAGGAAGAAACAAGTTTTTTTATTTGCTTTAGACGTTCAAATGTGAACACAATTATATGTATGTATATATATATATATATATATATATATATATATATATATATATAAATATATACATTTTTAAGCAATATTTCTTTTTAAAGAAACATATATAAAAAAACTTCCATGTAAATTTCTTCAATGTGGAAGAAGCCTATGTGCAAAACATTTACTTTCAATAAGTTTTGTTACAATTTTGTTACAAGTTTTAAAAAAAAATGAATATATTCCAATACACTCTATTTTTTTTCTTCTAGGAATTATGACAAGAATATCCAGAAATAAAATGTATTTGCCTAAGAGAGCAGTTTTATATCCAGGTATGTGACTATGTTGATGCATCTTTAAATATGTATAGTATACATTAATCACAACCTATTTCATGGAATATATCTGTTTGAACATATTGAACAATTCAACATAAAGTAAAGATTTTTAAGTTGTTTATATCTGCTGAATCTTATGGTAAACAATTAAACTTCATTAAAGGACCACTGTAGTGCTCTTGTATTTGGGTTTCATTTCTTTAAATAAAGGAACACTGTCATCAAAATATTACAATTACTCATTTAATAGCGTACCAAAATATTGTCCTGTGGATCCTAGAATGATTAAAGGTTTATTTAAGTTTTATTTGTGTTGTTATTATATTCTTTACAAAAATAAAACTTAAATAAACCTTTAATAATTTGCTGGACGTCAAAAAGCCTAAAGGATTAACTACCTTGGGTGTAACATGAATTTTTTAATCGTTGCATTTTTAACAACATTTTAAATGTACAAATAAAGATTGAATTTTTAAAATTAGTATGTGGCAATAATAATTTAAATAAAGGTTGCATAAAAGGTGTTTCTGTACAACCTTGGTTGGTTGTTCAAGGATTCCTAAATAGGATCCACAGGACAATATTTTGGTACGCATTTAAGTAATAACTCCTTGGCCTAAAAAATAAACTAAGATCATTTTTTGAGTATTATACTCATTTAATAGCACATATTTATTATGATCTTTAATTCACTGTAAAATATTAAATATCAAATTAAATACTGTTGGGTTGTATACTATAAAACCATACAAGCAATAGATCCAAATAAGTTAATCACTTCTGAAAAAAACTAAATGTTTTTTATTCTGATTCCACCTTTTGGCTTATAACCAGTAATCAGTATACTTGTGATTATGTGCTGTCTTTAAATTATCTGATACAGAGGGCACTACTAATTAGGTTTTAAAAATGATCAACTAATTTGTATTAATGCTCCCTCGCCATGGTAGTGTCCTATAGGAAGCAAGAATTGGGGGAGAAGAATATGCTAAAACTTAACTTTTATTGGTTCAATAAACAAAATAAAATCAATCTATTATAATCTGGCATATCAAAAAGTTGAGTAAAGCATTCCCACTAATCTAATATCCATCTATATTTGAATATTGATAGCCAAAAAATATAGAATAGGGCTCTATATAAGCACAGAGCATATTTTTTTACAGAAGTTTTTAGTTAGTGAAGACCTTGCTTTTGGATAGTAATTAACTAACTAAAAACTTGTGTAAAAAAAATATGCTATGTGCTTATATAGAGCCCTATTCAATTTGCAAAAACACATTTGAAGGAGGCCCTTAGTAACCAACACATCATCAACATATAAGGCCAAATGGAAATATTATCCTTAAAAATAATAGAGGCTTATTGCATTAGGGCAATTCCAAAAGTTTATAATAACTTATAATTAAATAAATCAGATTTGATTGTATTGTACTAATTCCTAATCTTCATCTGCTTGATGGTATTTACTATATCATGGTACTATAAGGATTTCATATCTATTTCCATTTGCTATTGATAATCTTCCTATTAGAAGAACCAAACTCTTTACTTGGATTTAGAGGCAAAGCTCTGTCTTTTCTGAACACTAAAGTAATTTAAAGCACCAGTCTGCTAGTGCAGATGCTAACAAACACATTTTTTCCACTTCTTCCAATGGGAAGTGGTCTCTGGAAGTGTCCTAACCTGCCTGACTGAGGTGCCGTTAATAAAGCTCTTGTAAATGGCTTAATTGATAAATAGCATTACCTAATGTGGCATTTTTATCTCTTACGGCAACTATCAAAAAGTATCCTGTCTAATATAAATCTGTATAAAATTACAGGATTGTAATAGATGTTTCATCTTCCAAAGTAATTGAACAAAAATAAACATAATTATAACAAATTTCGTCCGTTATTTAATTCCTTATTATTGATATTGTTTGTCATAAGGAAGGTTTATTTGGTTTCTAAACTTTATTTTACACATGTGAAACATCTTTTGTATCAAGTAATCCAATGATTCAGCAATGCAGAAAAAGACATATGTGGAGAAACAATATAGAAACAATATATATACCAGATTAGTGTCCTGTCTTAAGCTACCAAATTCTATATTTTTAATAAATGTCATAAGGTACAAATAATATGATTTCCTGGACACAAATACAAATAGTGAAAGGGACAACTAGATAATTATTTATGTTGCATCAGAACAAGGGTATTTGATAATGTGTCACCGTGTGTTTTCTTTTCTTCAAATGAAGACGTCAGAGCTAAAAAAAGTATTCACATTTTTAACTGCTCTTGGGAATCTTTAAAATGTATTTAAACAAAACACACTATTTCCAAAACAACTTAAATTTCTTCTGCGTCATTCGTTCAGATACTCTCTTATGAATACTCTTTAAGTCTTGTATGGCATTTACTGTACAGCTATTACATTTACTGGAATTACATTTCTCCTAATAGATACAGCACATCTGACGTTCCATAGGTGGTAGACACATAATATGTTTACTAGCCATAGTATTCTGTGATGAAAGGCAGTTATATTTATAGGCTATTTGAGAATAACATAGATATTTAAAATCTGGAATTTAGAAAAAAATCAGCAATCTTATTCCAAACGGCTACAGAACTTGAGCAATCTAAAAGTAAATGCCCCATTGTCTCTGTGTCATTACAGGTATCTCTCGGACAACTGCTGTCATTAATGTTTCTATATTTTAAGTTCTGTCTTACATACATTTTCCCAAGGAACAATAACCAAGATAGATCCTTTGTTTTGGGGGGAAATCTGGGGTCATTTAACTGCTGTAAGACTTGACTATGATTAGACTCAGGACAGTACTTGAGGTCTAGTTTGGGTGAAGCTCTGTCCAATTCTAATGTATAAACTTGTTTTATTGATAATTGTTTGATTTTCCTTTTTGTGATTTTAAATTTACTGACAATTGTAATTGTCCGTATCTTATATGATGGTAAATATCCTATATTTTGAGTGATCCTTTTAATACACCCACCACGAAACCATGGCTCAAATATTGTTAACCAGGCTTTAAAGGAACCACTCCACTTGCTTGTGCTAGAAACATACATCAAAAATTAAAACACAGAAATATCAAATTAAAAAATATCTCTGGATTTATTAATATTCCTGCTCACTAGATTTAACCTGTTTCCCCAAAATATCTGGAAGAAAAGGTTACTTAGGCTTATCACAGCTTTCTCAGGAGGTGGAAACACAAAGCTTAGGTAGACAAAGATGGGCGGCAGAAATTATTTAACAATCCTAAACATTGCTTCCATCTCATGACCTTTGTTTTACATATATTTAGTTTTTCTTCCCAATTTAGTTCCCCTGAATCTAAATTACTAAATTTAATTCCCAGGATACTAACATTTTCCGTTTCTATACCTGGAGGAAGAACAAACATTTTTCCTGGTTCTCCAATCCAAAAAGCCACAGTTTTACTGTAATTCATTTGGGAATTTGAGATTTCGGAAAATTTACCATACTCCAAATGTAAATTATCATATGGATTTCTAGAATTCACAAAAGCTAATAAATCATCAGAATAAGCAATACACTTCATATGAATTATTGGAGCTTGCTGGATATTATTATTGGTCTCAATCATCATTAGAAATGGATCAATAGAAAAAAACATATAATAGGGGACTAAGGGAAAACCCCTGACGTACCCCTAATCTTATGGGAATACTTTCTCCAATCCATCCATTGATAATTAATCTCCCCTCAGTATTTCTATAGAGAACTTTAAGCCAGGGCACACATTTCTCTGATATTCCATATTTTTTTTTTGTTAGAAAAATACATAACATAACATTTTATCGTATCTATCAGACATAAAAACACATTCAAAGCAATACCAATTTGATTACAGAGAGTTTCCAATTTGCTAGTATTGACTAAAACAGATATTTATCTTACAGTTTTAATCCTTCTGGAACTCATATAAACATAATAAATAAAATCAGGGCCCATCAGTAATTTAAATTGCAAAAACATCAAAAGAAAGAGAAACTCCACCCAAATGAGGATCTGACACCACAAACACTTAATCAAACCCCAAATAGGGGTTTGTATAAGTTATAAAACCTCAAGAAAAGGATCCTTTTTACTCCGCTACTAAGCGAAGACAGGGATTACCACTGATATTGCACCATGCATACACTAAAAAAAAAGGAAGGGGGGGGCAGGAAGAAAGAAGGGGGAAAAAAAACAAGTCCATCAAGCTTAATACTTAGAACTCTTGGCGAGAGAAGGGGGAAAAGGGAATCATATAGGAGGGAGTTAATTAACCACCTTGTTATCCCATAATATCCATTTATGTTGAGAGATTGGAACAATTCCAATATCCTCAAGATCTGTGTCAAATAATCGTTTTTTAGCTATTTTATCAAGTATTTCTCGCATAGCAGTTTCTTTTTGTTTCCATTTTTTAGCAATACTACTTTTAGCCACAACAAAGATTTGAATAAGCAGTGCCTTAGTCTCCATAGCCATTGTGTCTGGGAATATGTGGAATAGTATCTTTTCAGGTTCGAGACTGAGTGAAATGCCAAAATTATTGTTGATATAAACCACACTCCTACTACATTTTCAGTAAGTGCAAACGCTGAATGCCATGTTTCAACTGACCATTCTTGTTTCAAATCTAATTCCCAAGATTTGATTTTCAGAGATTTCTTAAAAATATATTTTTTTCTTAAGTATATTAAGGCTTTTAGCCATTAAGTGTGATTTGTCATTGGACAGGATCAATTTTTCGCATTCAGTAAAACCTTGTTGGTTAATTTTACTGAAACCTATTTTTTAAAGAAGCTCCTTAGCTTTATATATTCCAACCAGCATGTTGCAGGTAGGGCAAACTTTATATGCAAAGCTTCAAAGGAATATAGGAAATCATTTCGAAATAATTCACATACATACCTAATCCCCTTCTCTATCAATCTCTTTAATAAAGGAGAAGAAGACATTATATACAAGAGTGACACAGGAGTGATTTTACTTGGAAGAGTCATAAGAGAATATTTATAATTAATCTTAAGCCAGGATTTGCTATATTTCTTTAAGGTATTATCTAAGACCGTTATGTCTCCCCAATCTTTTGGTTGCAGATAAAGAAGCGAGCTTAGCTCTCCGTTTTTCACATGATCAACAGCTGGATCAGCACATCTCAGAAAATGAGATACCATAATGGCTTCTTGAAAATGTATCATTTGGGGATATGCCAAGCCTCCTTTTTTAAAAGATCCCGTCATCTGCTGAGCTTTGATTCTAATTTTTCTTGCATTGTGAATAAATGTATCCGTTAAAGTTTGCAGTTTACTTATCATAAATACGGGCAACTGACATGGTATACACCTCATAAAATAGGTGATATTTGATACCAAAAACAACTTAGTTGCTATAATGCTACTGGATCATGATATATGGAACTTTTTCCAATTTGAGATTGTTTCTAATACATTTTCATAAACTGTTTTAAAATTTTGAAACAAAATTTGCTTAAAGTCTGAGTAAAGAGAAATACCCACATGTGATTGCCATTTATATGGAAAGTTGGATTTCAATAGTACATTATCATTAGTATATTTATCAGCATCGCTTTGCATTTGTTTATATTAAGTTTATAGTTTGATATTTTAGCAAACTCTGAAATACACTCCTGTAGACCTCTTAAAGACTCCATCGGGTCTACTAGAGATAAAACGACATCATCAGCAAATAGTGTAAGCTTATTTTCACTGTGGCCAATTTTTATTCCCCTTATAACTTTAGATTCACGGATTGCTATTGCCAACGACTCAATCATTAATGCAAGAAACAAAGGGGAAGGGGGCAACCCTGCCTTGTACCACTGGATATATCAAACTCTTTGGGATCTAAACCCTAGGATGACGACAGAGGCGGATGGGGCCACATATATAGCGCCTTAATGGCTTTAGAGCCATAGTCCCCAAAACAAAACCTAGATTGAACCTGGTCCATGTAGCCCCATCCGACCCTGTTGAAGGCCTTTTCCGCGTCAAGAGAGAGAAAACCCGATGACAATTTATTGTTTTTGGCGACAGGGATCAAATTTAACAGTTTTCTTACATTATCTTTTCCCTGACGGTTAACCATAAAGCCTCTCTGGTATTCTGGTATATTTTGGCGCGGCACCTGTATTCTTGATCTCGTTAAAGGCAACTTTTAAGTCTCTACTTAACTCCTGGTGAAAACTTTTAAGATACTGATTGGTGAAGCCGTCTGGCCCTGGCGCTGGAAACATTTTAAGTTGTGAGATTGCTTTCTTAATTTCTTTTTCTGAAATTTCTCTATTTAGTATCTCTAATTCTGCTAAAGGAATTGTAGGAATTTGTATTTTATCTAAGAACTGTTGAATTTCCTCTATTTTTGATTCCACCACCTCCTTATGATGTGCCAGATTATAGAGTTTACGGTAAAAATTTCCAAAAGTCTCTGCTATTTCAATTGGGTTAGTTATAAGTTTGTTGTTAAACATTATCCCATCTATCCTATTTCTGTTTTTATTCTTTATTAATTTGTTAGCTTGAAACTTATTAGCTTTGTCTCCAAAATGATACAAATGTTTTTGTAACTTCCAAAGCCTATTATCTATACGTTGTTGTTTGATTTCTGTAGTTCCATTCTTTATTAATTCTTGGGTACTCTTAAGAGGAGTAATTTTATTTTCATTGTCCAGTTTGGCTAATTTGACATCTAACTCTTTAGGTGGTCTCCCCTGTTGTTTCTTTATCTGTGCTTGTAAGCCTTTCATTACTGCCTTATGAGAATTCCATAAAGAAACCCTAGAAATAACTGATTTTCTATTAATTTCAAAAACAAACCCAGCTCTTTTGAAATTGTATTTCTAATTCCCTGATCTTTAAGAAATACGTCCCTCAGTTTCCAATTTGGGGGGGGGGGGGGGGGGCTGTAGATGAAGACCCACTTTTTAAGTATATCGAAACTAAACCATGATCCGATTTAGTTATTGGGTCAATATCTGCTCCTATCTTTTTTTTTTTTATGCATTATCATTTACTAAAATATAATCAAGTCTTACATACATATGATATCTGGCTGAAAAAAAAGAATAGTCTCTGTCTATGGGATGGAAACAGAGTCAAATAACCCATGGTTATAGAGCATTTTTTTGAACCCATTTGATCTTTGCAAAGTTGCCTGATCAGCTTTAACTGGCTAAAAGGATTTTCAATCTATTTCTGGATTTGAGCACACATTAAAATCGACGCACACTAGCAGTAGACCAGAAAATGTTTACATTGTTTCAATGTTCTATTATTGAACTCTATTTGTCCTTTATTGGGTGCATATATATTTAGAATTGAAAACTTATCTTCGTTGATATAGCCTACCCATAGTGCAAATCGGCCTTGCTAATTCCTCTTTGTAAGTTAAATTCTTACCAAAAAGATTGCAGTGCCTCTGGCCTTTTTTTTTAATCATAAGATGAATTACACACATTCAAGTAACGATTAGCAAAATATGTGGGAGATTTGCCGGTCTGCCAATGTGTCTTTTGTAAGCATATTATCTCAACTTTTCCTTTATAGTATCCATTAAAAAATAGTGCTGTTTTACCAGGTGAGTTAAGACCCCGAATGTTCTTTATAGCTATTTTTACTGTCATGTTATACTAAACGTATTAACTACCATTTGCTGGACGTTAGATCCTCCCATCCCAGACCCTGTCCCCCAATTCTCGCCATGAAAAAGAAACACGAAAAAATAAAAATAAATAAATACATTTAAAAAAAGAGAAATAAACACATACATTCGTTCCTCCAACCAACTCTTTAGAGAAGAAATTGGCCAGTCCTCCGAGCCCACCCTCCATACCAACTAAGGGAAGAGGCCCGGAAGGACGGATAATAACAAACCTTTTTTTTTTAAAGTTCAAAAATAATCCAAGCCTATTTTACAGACCATTTTTTATCATCAATTTAAACAATCGGAGCACATATTATCAGAAATTCTTCCTATTTTACAGAACCAATACTTTAACAACCTGCCAATCTGTCTTATATTTATCGGAAAAAAACTATCCTGGAGATTTTAAACAAAATCATATTTATTGTCTAAACCATGAGGAGAAGGCAGAGAGGGCCTTAAGCATGATCCTTACTTGAACAGTATGCAATCTCATTCCCATTCAACAGAGTGACATATCTATTTCAAATTTAAAGGTCTACCTTTATTATAAAACTTATAACTCTATACCTTTAAGTATTTACATAAATCTTGATAGCCAATGTTTTCAGAAATGCCCCTTACTCTAATATTATTGCGCCTTGAGTAATCTTCTAATTTGTTGCATTTCTTTTTTAACTCTGCGAGTTTGCTTTTTAAATCTATCGTCTCTGCCTTAATATCCTTTTGTGCAGTAAGTAACAAATTCTGTTGTTTTTCCATAGTATCTGTAAGACCTATAAGATCTGAGATTGCTTTTGTATTTTTTGATATTTCTACTGATAATTCAGAGATTAATTCAACTCAATAAGTCCTTTATCAGATGTTTCATTAAAGAAGCAGTCACTTTCTATTTGGGATTTATCAAGATTTTTGTATTTACTTCCTGGGGAGAAGAATTTTTCTGAAGGTTTAATGTTCTTTTTTCTCCTCAATTTAACTTTAGAAGTTTGAGAGTTTTGTTTCATCATCCTTACAGGCTATATTGTCTAGTAAATACTAAACCATCAAACAGTAACCTCCCCACAGTCTTGCATAATTTTTCTCTTTATTTCTTCACTCCCTTCCTCTTCTCTTCACTTCCCCCTCTCCTTTCTCTTCCTCTCCTCTCCCCCTCTCTATCGCCTCAGAAATCTCAGTCCGGAATACTCTTAAAGCAAACTTGTTAGTAATTTCTGGGTTGAACTAGACATACATTTCCATAACCCCCTATCAAAAAATCTTTGTGTAAAAGAGGAACATTTCACATACTATTATATAGGATGTGTCCTCTAAGCAAACTCTAGGGGTATGGCTTAACAACTTTATCAGAGAAGTAAAACAGAGGAAGAGAAGAAAAAAAAAAAAAAAAAAAAAGGGGGAGGAAAAAGGGAAAAAAGGTGGAAAAGAAACAGGAAGAGAAGACAAATCAGTATATTAGCTGATATTCCAGTCCAATTATCCTCTTCTCCTTTCTTCTATGTTTCAGCCTCTTTAAGATGTCCTTTCTTGACTCATAAACTTAACAAGCAATAATCAGTTCTGTGATTGATTCACATTCTAGTTGGCGATAAAAAACAAACAAAAAAACAACCAATATAATGTAGCATTCAAGTTCTTGTTGACAACAATTATGTTGGTCCCATGAGCACCCCCACCTGGTTGAGTAAAAGGTGGTGTTTTCCACAAATAAAGCCTCAATTTATAAGCAAACTAATACACACTTTTCTTTTTTTCTTCCTCTTTTTGTATCCGGATTCCGATCATAAATTCCAGTGTGGACAATACACCTAACCAGGATATATTCCACTAAAAATTAATAGTAATGTCCATATTATATGGCCCAATGGATGCTGGTACAGGAGTGAGAGAACAGAATCTTTTTTCCTTTCTTTTTCTCCTTCTTTCTATTTTCTCCCCCCCCCCCCCGAAACTCAAAGATGGGCTTTTCCAAGTTATAGTCCCGCTAATAAATCAGCTGAAATGGTAGTGGTTCACAGAGTGACCCTCACTTTTAGAAATGGAATAAAAAATAAGTTATTTGGAACTCCAAAGTGTGCACCACTCCCATATGGAGGCCTTAGCCTAAAGACTTTGTCAATATTGAGCTTTAAATCTTCCTTTTCACACTCTGGCATTGGTCCCAATCCAATTATAAAACAATAATATTAGGAACAGTAAATGTGCTTATAAAAAGCTACGTAGCATTAAGGCAGGAAGACACAACACAGTTATTATGTCCACACACTGTTTTCCCATAGGCATATTAGCGTCACGTTGCTATTTCCCTCTGAAATCTGTGCTTTTAAATACTCTCAAAATGCTGAGAGTATTATTTCTCCCTATTATAGTCTAATGAACCTGAGTAGAGAGGTAATAGAAAATATAAGGGTTCTTTACTACCCAGGAAATCTACACAGAGATTTAACCACATCAGCGCCCAGCTACTCTGCTCCTAATGCTCTATAAAAAATATCAATAATGGACAAGTCTAAAGCCAGTTCTTGTTCTTGAAAATGTGTCAATTAAAATCGACAGGATCCTAGTGACATTTATTCCACTCTTCACATTCTCTGAAATATGTTCCTAGCACTATGTGCTTCAAGTGAGCCCTATATCCTTATGCATTCTCTGAAATTCGGGTATAGAGGAAGGGTATTCTCTACATATTTGTAGAGTTAACAGGGATTGAGAGGTGAGGGGGAATATGAAATGAATATATGTACAAAAGGGATCTGTTTAGAGGAGTATAGTACGACAGTTATATGACCTTGCTCACTTCACTTCTCCCACTCTCTCAGACCCAACACTTTTGTCCTGCAGCGTGCACAGTGGCAACGCTCCCCCTCAGCCTCTCTTACCGTCCTGGCGATTTCCAATCCAGGATGGACAATAGGACACATAACCTGCCCTTCAGATATACTTGCGCTATGCCGTTCTGTGCTGAGGATCCCACTTTAGCCACGCTGCGTGTGTCCCGGATCACTGCTCTGGATCACTGCCCCGCCTCCCACACTTCAATCACCAAGCGAGCGCCACTCTGGAGGATTGTGTTAGGAGCCAAACTCCAGCAATCTCCCGCAATAGCAGCTCTCCTCCAGCCTTCTTTTCCCGCAAGGGATCAGGCCTCATCAAGCGAACCTCACCAGTCACCAATTCTCCAGCAGCTTCCAAGCACATCTCAGGTATGGGAAAAATGCCTTCCCTTGGCTTGCTATGCAGCCATTACTCTCTGCTGGTGTTCCGATGCTGCACCTCCGCTGCCGATTTGCCGCCAAAGCCCAGCTAGCAGCTCATACTAGCTGTTTCCTGGGTGGGAATTCCCTCCCCGTCAATCCCTGATATTCCATATTTTTCTAACACTGAGAAGAGATACAAATGATTAACTCGATCAAAAGTCTTTTCCTGATCTAGACTCACCATATATCCACATAAAGCTCCACTTTTCGCATGCTCAAAAGTCTCTGTCACTGTAATGAGGGCGTTTGCAATCTGTCTCCCCTGTATACCACAGGACTGGTCAGGACTTATCAACGACTCAATGAAAGAACCCAACCGAACACACAGAATCTTAGCAAGGATTTTATAATCTGTGTAAAAGTAAAGCAATTGTGTGCCGAGTTGTTAATGTCTCTTCTATCAACCTTTTTGTACATTAATACCAGTAATGACTGAGACTGTGAATATGATAACCCTTTTGCATTCAGTAAAACATTATATACTTCGCATAGGATTGGGCTCAGCAACTTACAAAAAAAGGATACAATTCTGATGTTTACCCATCAGAATCTGGAGCTTTCATCTTAACCAGAGACTTAATAGCTGCCTGTACCAGATACTGTGATTGGGTCGCTATCTGGTTTAATATTCTCTGGATATGACCTTTTATAGTTTTTTTTACATTAAACAATTCCTTGTAAAAGTAATTTGCTAAATCTTACGGTGTGTAATAGTTTGTTGACTTTCATCTCATAGTTCGTTCATTACTCTCTTCTGCTTCCTTTCCTTACATTGCTCAAAAATATTAGGTGAAAATAGTTTAAAGACTTCACATTCACCCTCATGTGATATAGAAGAGAGCTGGTCATATTGGAGTTCCCTCATTCTCCTTTTAATTACTCAGAGTTTACCTCCTGACCTCTCTAAAGTGCAGAGAAAGCTTGACACAACTGGTCCCTACATGACAGATATTTATTTTTAATAATTATCACTGTGAGATATACCTGCCTCTCGCCTAAATACATTCTTAATTTCTTGATTTGTCTCTTCCCACCACATACCAGCATTATCATACATCCCCATAATGGATAGTCTTGCCTCTATCACACTTTTAAACATAGAGACCATTCTGTCACATTTGAGAATATTTGAATTATATTTCCAGTATCCTAGCCCAGATGAGATCGACTCCTCAATATTTAGGGTGACACCAACAAGAGCATGGTCTGAAAATTCTACAGGTCTCACAAAAACATCACTAAATATAGTTTGTTTTTTTCACATAGATTTTGTCTATTCGGCTTTAAGCATCACCTTTTACATTGTAATCAGGAATATCAGGGTTTTGGGATTTAACCACATCCACTAAATCAGCTTCAGTGCATATAGTATTTTAAAAATATGAATCATACTGAATACGATCCCTTTGTCTACCTCTGTCTTGAACATAAGATATACAGTTGAAATCACCTCCAAATACTACTAATCTTGCAGTGTGAATATATGGCCTTACTAAAGAAAACATGTATTTTCTTCCGGCTCTAGATTGAGGGCGATAATTGTTAATAAATCTGTAATTAATGTCTCCAATACTTGTATCTAACAAGAGACACCTTCCTGGCATTATGTCAACAATTTTACTAGAAATGATACATATACTGTATTTATCGGCGTATAACACGCACTTTTTCTCCCTGAAAATAGGGGGCAAATGATAGGTGCGTGTTATACGCCAATATTCCCTCCCCCCTCCTCATCCTCAACCTCCCTCCTCATTCTAAACCCCCCTCCGCATTCTAACCCCCCCTCCTCAACCTAAACCCCCCTAAATACCTCCCCCTCACTTACCTGCTTCTGCTCCGGCCTCCGCTCCGCTCCTTGACCCGGCGCGCATGTGACGTCACATGCGCGCCACGTCATTAGCATATACGGGGTGCACCGGGTATATGCTAATGACGTGGCGCGCATGTGACCTCAAATGCGCGCCGGGTCAAGGAGCGGAGCGGAGGCCGGAGCAGAAGCAGGTAAGTGAGGGGGAGGTATTTAGGGGGCTTTAGTTTGGGGAGGGGGGTTTAGGTTAAGGGGGAGGGGGGGTTTAGAATGCGGAGGGGTGGTTAGAATGCAGAGGGGGGTTTAGAATGAGGAGTGAGGTTGAGGAGGGGCGTTGAGGTTGAGGAGGGGGGTTGAGGAAGGAGGATGAGGATGGGGGTTGAGGAGGGGGGTTGAGGATGGGGGAGTTGAGGATGGGGGTTGAGGAGGGGGTTTGAAGAGGGAGGTTGAGGAGGGGGTTGAGGATGGGGTGGATGAGGAGGGAGGTTGAGGAGGGGGTTGAGGATGAGGAGGGGGGTTGAGGATGAGGAGGGGGGTTGAAGATGAGGAGGGAGGTTGAGGAGGGGGGTTGAGGAGGGGGTTGAGGATGGCGGGTTTGAGGAGGGGGTTGAGGATGGGGGGTTGAGGATGGGGGGTTGAGGAGGGAGGACGAGGAGGGAGGTTGAGGATGAGGAAGGAGGTTGAGGTTGAGGATTTTGCTTGAAAGTTCTTTATTTAAAATTATTTTTTTTCCCCCTGAAATTTCCTTCTTAAAATGAGGTGCGTGTTATACGCCGGTGCGTCTTATACACCGATAAATACGTTTTTTTAAAAATATAATTCCAATCCCATCACATTTATCAGGTTCAAAAGACCAGAAGGATGCACCTCAAATCCAGTCTTTCCTACAGATATATACATAATTTGTAGTGGACAATATTGTTTCCTGCAAAAAGAAAACATCAAAATTATATGAGTTCAGAATTGAAAACACTTCAGTCCTTGTACTTCTGGTCTTCTTGCTGTTCACATTTACTGTAGCATCAGTAAGCGGTAGAGGCACTCTGGAATAGTGTTTGTTCTGCACATAGTGATAATGGTATTCAGCATTTCTTTTTACTTTTACTTTCCCCTTTTGGGGAGGTCTCTGCTGGTATCCAAATATTTCCTGAAGTAGTCCCTTCCTGCTGAGAGAGCTGATAATCAGATAAATCTTGATCAGTGTCCTCCATTATATCTCCCCATCTTTTTTCACCTAGTGCATCATATTTATTTTCTAAATTAATTCCATCAGGTTTAGGAATTGTGTTTTTAATAGTTGAAACACATTTGCTTGTCACATGGTCTTTAGTGGCCTTGTTAGTTTTTAAAATAGATTTCTATTCCTCCTTACCATTGGATTTGCCTCCATCAGCACTTAGGTGCACACTTCCATTATCAGCAGATGGATCAGTTTGTAAAACACTATTTGTCTCCTTCCTTGAGTTTGTCACATTCTCATCTCTTATAGGAGGCGTATGTCTCTGACTTAGGTTCTCCTGATGGTTCAGAACAGGTTGCCCATCTTGCTCTTTTGACATTTCGCTCCTGTTATGCTCTGCTTCAGGGCAATCCCTAAAAGAATGTCCACCTTCATCGCAAAGATTACACACAATTTCTTTGTCACATTCAGAGCTGTGATGTCCGGTTTTACCACACTGAGAACATCGGATTTTATCACAAGCAGAACTCAGGTGTCTGGTGGAATCACATTTGAAGCACTTTTTTGGTTGCCCCCAGTAGAAACATCTCCCACGATCTCTCCCAATATACACACAGTTTGGGAGGTGACAGGCCACATTATTTCTGTACCACAGATTTACTTTAAATTTGTAGCCTCCATTCCAGAACCGAGTCTATACAGCTCTCTGGGCTGCTTTTCACTGAACACTGTCTCTGTAGCCAGTAATATATGTCTTCTTGTGCCACAGTTTCAATATAAAAAGTTATAAAAATGTCAACAGTTCTAGGGTGAGACACCTGAAAGGCTCTGAAACATTCCCATTCTGGGTTATGTTTGGCTTCCTGATATCGATACCAGAATTTCTCTAGTCCTTCTGGGGTTTTAAAGCGTATTTCATAATTCCTGCTGTTAGGAGAATGTAACAGAGCATACACTTCATTAGGCTGGAAACCAATAGATACTTTGAGCAAGTCTTTCCCTACAATACCTCTGTCTGGTATGTCCTCCTGCCCACAATAATGGAGTCTCACCACATTTCTGCGCTGCCTAGTATCCGCAAACAAAGTATTAAAAGCTGTACCTTTGCGCTTGGGACTCCATGCTGGGGCTGGGATGGTTCATCTGATCCACCTGATGGTTCAGCATTGGGGGAAGTCTTTCTAATATTACAATCACTTTCTGCTTCAAGGGCCTCCAAAGCTTCAGCATTTTCTGTAGCCTCAGCCATTTCCACTTCAGGTAAGCCTTGCGTTTGCTCCACACTCTCAGGTACACCAGCTGCATTCAGAATGCTCCCTTCTGCTTCCTACATGGCTTGCAGGGCCTGACTCCGTGCTGCAGGTGAGCTCATGCTGATTGCTTGCAGTGCCTCACTCCCAGCTGCAGATGAGCTCATGCTGATTGCTTGCAGGGTCTGACTCTCAGCTCCAGGTGAGCTCACGCTGATTGCTTGCAGGGCTTGAGTCCCAGCTCCAGGTGAGCTCACGCTGATTGCTTGCATTGTCTGACTCCCATCTGCAGGTGAGCTCACGCTGATTGCTTACAGGGCCTGACTCCCAGCTTCATGTGAGCTCATGCTGATTGCTTGCAGTGCCTCACTCCCAGCTGCAGGTGAACTCATGCTGATTGCTTGCAGGGCCTGACTCCCAGCTGCAGGTGAGCTCACGCTGATTGCTTGCAGAGCTTGACTCCCAGCTCCAGGTGAGCTCACGCTGATTGCTTGCATTGTCTGACTCCCAGCTGCAGGTGAGCTCATGCTGATTGCTTGCAGGGTCTGACTCTCAGCTTCAGGTGAGCTCATGCTGATTGCTTGCAGGGCCTGACTCCCAGCTGCAGGTGAGCTCACGCTGATTGCTTGCATTGTCTGACTCCCAGCTGCAGGTGAGCTCATGCTGATTGGTTGCAGGGTCTGACTCTCAGCTTCAGGTGAGCTCACGCTGATTGCTTGCAGGGCTTGACTCCCAGCTCCAGGTGAGCTCACGCTGATTGCTTGCATTGTCTGACTCCCATCTGCAGGTGAGCTCACGCTGATTGCTTACAGGGCCTGACTCCCAGCTTCAGGTGAGCTCATGCTGATTGCTTGCAGTGCCTCACTCCCAGCTGCAGGTGAGCTCATGCTGATTGCTTGCAGGGCCTGACTCCCAGCTGCAGGTGAGCTCAGGCTGATTGCTTGCAGGGCTTGACTCCCAGCTCCAGGTGAGCCCACGCTGATTGCTTGCATTGTCTGACTCCCATCTGCAGGTGAGCTCACGCTGATTGCTTACAGGGCCTGACTCCCAGCTTCAGGTGAGCTCATGCTGATTGCTTGCAGTGCCTCACTCCCAGCTGCAGGTGAGCTCATGCTGATTGCTTGCAGGGCCTGACTCCCAGCTGCAGGTGAGCTCAGGCTGATTGCTTGCAGGGCTTGACTCCCAGCTCCAGGTGAGCTCACGCTGATTGCTTGCATTGTCTGACTCCCAGCTGCAGGTGAGCTCATGCTGATTGCTTGCAGGGTCTGACTCTCAGCTTCAGGTGAGCTCACGCTGATTGCTTGCAGGGCTTGACTCCCAGCTCCAGGTGGGCTCACGCTGATTGCTTGCATTGTCTGACTCCCATCTGCAGGTGAGCTCACGCTGATTGCTTACAGGGCCTGACTCCCAGCTTCAGGTGAGCTCATGCTGATTGCTTGCAGTGCCTCACTCCCAGCTGCAGGTGAGCTCATGCTGATTGCTTGCAGGGCCTGATTCCCAGCTGCAGGTGAGCTCACGCTGATTGCTTGAATTGTCTGACTCCCAGCTTCAGGTGAGCTCATGCTGATTGCTTGCAGTGCCTCACTCCCAGCTGCAGGTGAGCTCATGCTGATTGCTTGCAGTGCCTCACTCCCAGCTGCAGATGAGCTCACGCTGATTGCTTGCAGGGCTTGACTCCCAGCTCCAGGTGAGCTCACGCTGATTGCTTGCATTGTCTGACTCCCAGCTGCAGGTGAGCTCATGCTGATTGCTTGCAGGGTCTGACTCTCAGCTTCAGGTGAGCTCACGCTGATTGCTTGCAGGGCTTGACTCCCAGCTCCAGGTGAGCTCACGCTGATTGATTGCATTGTCTGACTCCCATCTGCAGGTGAGCTCACGCTGATTGCTTACAGTGCATCACTCCCAGCTGCAGGTGAGCTCATGCTGATTGCTTGCAGGGCCTGACTCCCAGCTGCAGGTGAGCTCATGCTGATTGCTTGCAGGGCCTGACTCCCAGCTGCAGGTGAGCTCACGCTGATTGCTTGCAGGGCCTGACTCCCAGCTGCAGGTGAGCTCACGCTGATTGCTTGCAGGGTCTGACTCCCAGCTGCAGGTGAGCTCACGCTGATTGCTTGCAGGGTCTGACTCCCAGCTGCAGGTGAGCTCACGCTGATTGCTTGCAGGGCTTGACTCCCAGCTCCAGGTGAGCTCACGCTGATTGCTTACAGTGCCTCACTCCCAGCTGCAGGTGAGCTCATGCTGATTGCTTGCAGGGCCTGACTCCCAGCTGCAGGTGAGCTCATGCTGATTGCTTGCAGGGCCTGACTCCCAGCTGCAGGTGAGCTCATGCTGATTGCTTGCATTGTCTGACTCTCAGCTGCAGGTGAGCTCATGCTGATTGCTTGCAGGGCTTGACTCCCAGCTCCAGGTGAGCTCACGCTGATTGCTTGCATTGTCTGACTCTCAGCTGCAAGTGAGCTCATGCTGATTGCTTGCAGGGTCTGACTCTCATCTTCAGGTGAGCTCATGCTGATTGCTTGCAGGGCTTGACTCCCAGCTCCAGGTGAGCTCACGCTGATTGCTTGCATTGTCTGACTCTCAGCTGCAAGTGAGCTCATGCTGATTGCTTGCAGGGTCTGACTCTCAGTTTCAGGTGAGCTCACGCTGATTGCTTGCAGGGCTTGACTCCCAGCTCCAGGTGAGCTCACGCTGATTGCTTACAGGGCCTGACTCTCAGCTTCAGGTGAGCTCATGCTGATTGCTTGCAGTGACTCACTCCCAGCTGCAGGTGAGCTCACGCTGATTGCTTGCATTGTCTGACTCCCAGCTGCAGGTGAGCTCATGCTGATTGCTTGCAGGGTCTGACTCTCAGCTTCAGGTGAGCTCACGCTGATTGCTTGCAGGGCTTGACTCCCATCTCCAGGTGAGCTCACGCTGATTGCTTGCATTGTCTGACTCCCATCTGCAGGTGAGCTCACGCTGATTGCTTACAGTGCATCACTCCCAGCTGCAGGTGAGCTCATGCTGATTGCTTGCAGGGCCTGACTCCCAGCTGCAGGTGAGCTCATGCTGATTGCTTGCAGGGTCTGACTCCCAGCTGCAGGTGAGCTCACGCTGATTGCTTGCAGGGTCTGACTCCCAGCTGCAGGTGAGCTCACGCTGATTGCTTGCAGGGCTTGACTCCCAGCTCCAGGTGAGCTCACGCTGATTGCTTACAGTGCCTCACTCCCAGCTGCAGGTGAGCTCATGCTGATTGCTTGCAGGGCCTGACTCCCAGCTGCAGGTGAGCTCATGCTGATTGCTTGCAGGGCCTGACTCCCAGCTGCAGGTGAGCTCATGCTGATTGCTTGCATTGTCTGACTCTCAGCTGCAGGTGAGCTCATGCTGATTGCTTGCAGGGCTTGACTCCCAGCTCCAGGTGAGCTCACGCTGATTGCTTGCATTGTCTGACTCTCAGCTGCAAGTGAGCTCATGCTGATTGCTTGCAGGGTCTGACTCTCAGCTTCAGGTGAGCTCATGCTGATTGCTTGCAGGGCTTGACTCCCAGCTCCAGGTGAGCTCACGCTGATTGCTTGCATTGTCTGACTCTCAGCTGCAAGTGAGCTCATGCTGATTGCTTGCAGGGTCTGACTCTCAGCTTCAGGTGAGCTCACGCTGATTGCTTGCAGGGCTTGACTCCCAGCTCCAGGTGAGCTCACGCTGATTGCTTGCATTGTCTGACTCCCATCTGCAGGCGAGCTCACGCTGATTGCTTTCATTGTCTGACTCCCATCTGCAGTTGAGCTCACGCTGATTGCTTACAGTGCCTCACTCCCAGCTGCAGGTGAGCTCACGCTGATTGCTTGCAGGGCCTGACTCCCAGCTGCAGGTGAGCTCACGCTGATTGCTTGCAGGGCCTGACTCCCAGCTGCAGGTGAGCTCAGGCTGATTGCTTGCAGGGCTTGACTCCCAGCTCCAGGTGAGCTCACGCTGATTGCTTGCATTGTCTGACTCCCAGCTGCAGGTGAGCTCATTCTGATTGCTTGCAGGGTCTGACTCTCAGCTTCAGGTGAGCTCACGCTGATTGCTTGCAGGGCTTGACTCCCAGCTCCAGGTGAGCTCACGCTGATTGCTTGCATTGTCTGACTCCCATCTGCAGGCGAGCTCACGCTGATTGCTTACAGGGCCTGACTCCCAGCTTCAGGTGAGCTCATGCTGATTGCTTGCAGTGACTCACTCCCAGCTGCAGGTGAGCTCATGCTGATTGCTTGCAGGGCCTGACTCCCAGCTGCAGGTGAGCTCACGCTGATTGCTTGCATTGTCTGACTCTCATCTGCAGGTGAGCTCACGCTGATTGCTTACAGGGCCTGACTCCCAGCTTCAGGTGAGCTCATGCTGATTGCTTGCAGTGCCTCACTCCCAGCTGCAGGTGAGCTCATGCTCATTGCTTGCAGTGCCTCACTCCCAGCTGCAGGTGAGCTCATGCTCATTGCTTGCAGTGCCTCACTCCCAGCTGCAGGTGAGCTCACGCTGATTGCTTGCAGGGCTTGACTCCCAGCTCCAGGTGAGCTCACGCTGATTGCTTGCATTGTCTGACTCCCAGCTGCAGGTGAGCTCATGCTGATTGCTTGCAGGGTCTGACTCTCAGCTTCAGGTGAGCTCACGCTGATTGCTTTCATTGTCTGACTCCCATCTGCAGTTGAGCTCACGCTGATTGCTTACAGTGCCTCACTCCCAGCTGCAGGTGAGCTCACGCTGATTGCTTGCAGGGCCTGACTCCCAGCTGCAGGTGAGCTCACGCTGATTGCTTGCAGGGTCTGACTCCCAGCTGCAGGTGAGCTCATGCTGATTGCTTGCAGGGCCTGACTCCCAGCTGCAGGTGAGCTCACGCTGATTGCTTGCAGGGTCTGACTCCCAGCTGCAGGTGAGCTCACGCTGATTGCTTGCAGGGTCTGACTCCCAGCTGCAGGTGAGCTCACGCTGATTGCTTGCAGGGTCTGACTCCCAGCTGCAGGTGAGCTCACGCTGAATGCTTGCAGGGCTTCAGGTAAACGCTGACCTGCAGGGAAGTTCTGATTTGCTCTCCCCTCCACCTGTGCACCAGAACTGGCTGCTATTTCAGGATTTTTGTTGCTTTTTGGGTTTTCTCTCAGCACAGGCCTGGGCTGTGGGATGCTCTGCAGGTCTGTTTGTTCCTCTGTAGTACCTGGAGTTTTCCCAGTAATGGTAACTCTTGGGACTCCCATTCTTCTCTTCTCATGCTCTGTGTATCTCTTGATCTTGGTTTTCTTTTTCTTTTGCATTACTTTACTTTTTGTAGCAGTTTCAGACTTCTTTTCTCTCTTTGGTGAATAATTTTGGGCCTGGCTTACCGAGGCCTCCATTTCATTATCACTCAAATCACTTTGATTTTTTTTCTGTTGCTGTAGATTTTGCATTTCATTTGTAAACGAACCTCTCTCTTTAGTCAGAGTGTGGGACCTGTTGGTTAATCGTCTCCCACCTCCTCCAGGATCAGCCGCCATCTTAGATCTCAGACCCTCCCCTTCCAGTGTGAGGGGGAGGCCGGGAACTGCACTTGTACTTGCCCTCTGTCAGACAGTGAGATCTACAGACTAAGGTATTCTTAGTTTGAATTAAGTTTAGACAGCTTTGACTTAATAGTTGTTTATGTCCCTTGAAGTTAATGTTTTCATCCATTGACTCTCAAGTACAAGTAGTGCTTTGCCCAAATTACTACCATGTATACCCATATCTTCCTTCTCCTACTTTAGATTAGGTTTGTCATTTTAAAATTTAATTTTTTTTTAGCCACAATGGTAAATCGTGAATTTCTAATGTTACTTACATGTTCAAAGATATGTTCCTTATTTCGCTGCTTATCATTCTTATACATTTCTTGAGACACAAACATTCCAAGCAATACACAACTCATTTTGTGTTGCAATTGAAAAAAAAGACAAACTTACGTCCTTTAATCTTTTTTTTTATTTTTTAGGATTATCATCACATTTCCTAGAATAAATCCTTCATTATTTCTTAATTGCCTCCTGTAGAAGTGGGTCCTAACTAGTTTATCCCTCAAATTTGGATCTCTTCTCAAATTATTTGGCACATTTACTCCCACTATAGTGGCTAAATCCAGATCAGTTTTCAATACGTCTATATGTTTATCTGACAGATCTCTTTTTGATGTAAACTGTGGGTATTATTATTATTATGATTATTATTAACTTTTATTTGTAACAAGCCAATATATTCCATAGCGCTATACATGGGTTAAGAACAAAATACAGTAAACTAATACTCTGCTTAACGCCACACCGCAGAGCACTAATTCACTATAGTGCTGATTTTGTGTCCGATACTCGCTGAGCGTTAAACCCTTGCTATAGTGCGGTTTTTAACCTGCTGATCCCCACGTAATGCTCTGCTTCACAATATTGCAATTTTTTCCTCGCGGGACCCTGTTTAACGCTCTTAACAGCGTCACAGCATTAAGAGGAACAGCAGAAGAGAGGGAGAGAGAAAGAGAGAGACAGAAAGCAGAAAAAGAGAGAGAGAGACACCTAAATCCTACCTGCAAGATCCAGAGGCAAGGTACAGAATACAGAATACTTTTTTTGTTCCCTTGTTTTTAATAATGTGATTGTTCATTAATTTTGAATTGTTAATTGTTTAATAAAATTTACTTTTATTGTGTTTTTTGGGTAACGCAGATAGAGTAACATCTGGAGAGAGTGCCATCAAGGACCCCCCAAATCTGCATTCATTGTATTTTTTGCATTGTTTTACAGATGTCTGAGCACGAAGAAGAGAAGGCTAAGCTCAAGCGCCCAAGCCTTCCTCTAGATTTGAAGTTGCAAGTGCTGGACCGCCTGGAGAAAGAGAGCAGCAAGTGGATATTGGGGCAGATCTTCAATTGTCAACCTCCACAATCCGGACCATTGTTAAAAACATGGACAAGATTTGGACTTTAGTGACTACCAGCACTGCAAATTCAGCAAAGAAGTTCACCCGCTCTAGGTGCTACGCCCTTGAGGAGATGGAGAAGAGGCTGTCCAGATGGAGCTTAACATGCCTCTCAGCCATGCCATTATAACGGAGAAGGCAAAGAAGCCATATCCAGAGCCAAAATCTAGATGTGATAGTGAGCTTTGCAAGCAAGAGTGCATCTAAAAAAGTAACAACCTCCACAACATTAAAATAACTGAAGAAGCGGCAAGTGTGGATACTGAAGCTGCTGCGGCCTTTCCAGCCTCTTTCAAGGAGCTAGTAGAAAACTATTTTCCAGAGCTTGTTTTCAATGTGGATGAGACCGGCCTCTTCTGGAAGCGGATGCCAAGCCACACTTTCATCTACAGGTAACAGAAGAGAGCACCAGGCTTTAAAGTGGCCGAAGACAGGCTAACCCTTCTCATGGGTGGGAACGCCAGCGGTGACTTCAGAATAAAACCATTACTGGTCTGTCACTCCAAGACACCAAGGGCAATGAAGGGCATAAGCAAACCCAGCTTGCCAGATACTTGGCAGTTCAATTAGAAGGCATGGATCACCATGGACATTTTCAAAAAGTGGTTCAGTGACCATTTCTACCATTCCATGCAGCACTACTGGGACTGGAGGAGAAAGCGCTGCTCATCATTGACAATGCTTCTAGCCATCCTACTAACTTTGCTGAGCTGCCCTGCTGCATCCCCGTAGAAATGGTGTTCCTGCCACCCAACACACCGTCGCTCATCCAGCCTATGGACCAGGGGGTGATTGCCACCTTCAAGGCCTACTATCTCCGCCTCACATTACGGCAGCCGATTGACCAGATGGACAGCCAGGACAAGCAATCAATGTTGGACCTCTGAAAGAAGTACAACATCATGCAGGCTGTCACCAACATTGATCGCCTGGAAGGAGGAGATACAGCAATGCCTCAAGTCTGTGTGGAAGAAGATCTGGTCAGAGCTGTCTGGGAATGTGCAAGTTGAAGAGGCATCAAAGTGGAGATAATGGACCTAGTTACCATGTCTGGGAAACACGGATGCCCAGGACATTGAACACTTAGTCCAGGCTTCAGGTGAGAGCCTCACCAATGAGGACCTGGAAGAACTTGCAGTACAGGGCACCGAGGAATCTCACGACACCAATGACTCTGAAACAGAGCCTCAAAAACAACCTCATGGATGACCTGGTGGCCAACAACCCAGATGCGGTAAGGAGCAGCAATGCAAGATTTCTGTTCTTGTGGGGGTGTCTTGCTACCAGCATCTGCTGGATAGCCACAGGAAGCCACGGCAGTTGACCCTTGACCAGTTGCCAAGAAATCCAGGCTGGAGGATGACACTGGAACCTCCACATCCACCACTTACAGTGCACTTTTTTTTGTACAATACTGTTTCTTTAATTTATTTGGTGCAAAACCTATTCTTTATGTTGTTTATGCTGCTCTTAATGCTGCTGTGTGCAGTTCAATCAGAGTTCACAGAAAGTAATACTGTTTCAAAATTCTATTGGTATTGTGTCTTTTTTTCAATGCATTTTCAATCCCTATATTCCTCATGTTAAACTGCCCTTTTATCGATGTTTCGCTTAACACTAAGCGACTGGAATCTATCTACAAAGTGAAATGGGGTCTTTCTGTAATATCAAATTGAAAGAATGGAAGGCCTTGTTTTGAGCTTAGAATCTTTGAAGAAAGTGCATTTTCCCAAAGCACCCTACAAGATTGGAAACTTGCCACTTACAATCTAAAGGGAATGAAAATGCAGAAAAACCCTGGCAATTAGGATAGACCAGGGAGGAAGTGGAAATTAGAAAGAGGAAGAAGGGATCCGTTAAAAATATATATATATAAAAAAAAATATATGAATAAATTATATATATATATATATATATATATATATAACCTGCAACTGTCAGGAAATTTCAGCTGACACAATTAGGGTTGGGCACTTGTATCTGGGGGAAGGTGGGAGGAAAATGGTGTCTGGTATCAGAAGGGTATTTGGTGTTCCACAGGTCTGGAAAGATAGGAAATGGAAAGTCAAACAGAGTTTGAGACCATGCTGTATAAGGAACAGGAGGAGGAACAAGGAGAGGGGAGGTCAGTGTTAAACAAAGCAAAGTAATACATTCAAACACATAGGCCCCTATTGAATGAAGCAATTGCAAGTTAATGGAGCCTGTAATATAGCCCGTAAACTAATTTGCTATTCAATTGGTATCTTTTAGCTACCCACAAACGATTTGTGGGTTACAGGCGGAAAATCCCTGCAGTCAAAATTGTAACTCAGACCCAGCTAAGCCTTTGATCTTTCAAACCCATAAATGTTACAATCGCAAATCTCTATTCAGTTAGTTCAATTATAGAAGAAAATCCTAGGAGTACCAGATAGGGCTCGCAAGGGGGTTAAAACACCTGTTCGTAGCACTGTAAATGCAAATAAATAATCTAAACAGCACTTTAAAAGACGGGGAAAGCAATGAAAGACATTAGAATTAATTGCACAACAGTCTCAAACTCGCAAATCTGCAATCACAAATAATTTTTTTATGTTTAATTTTCGTGTTATATTAATCTCAGTAATCTACGAGTTAATACATATCAGGCCACCCACATGGACTAGAACATTATCATCATTCATTTTTATTATTTTATATATTGCCGGGTTGTGAGTCTGATCGTCTATCGGACTTCTAAATGCTAATATTTTGACGTTTAACCACCATGTTTTAATGATGTCATGATGATGGTCTCATTTGCTATTGGCTGTTTCTAAATCGGTAGTTACGGCCTTGCTTAATTGATCACGATCATGCTCTCAAATGCTACTTTCAAGTGCATGGTTTACCGTTTAGGCTTTCAGCCAGGTAGCTGCAGGCTTGATCAATTGAATCGGTCTGTAACTGTAGCAAATTTCAAGACCACAGACTTACGGCAGGTATGAAGGCAACTTTGGGCTTGCAATTGAATAGGGGCCATAGTTTTTACATAGATTAAGTAAATTGCAGAAAAAGAACAGCAGAAAATCCAGGTTGATTGGAAAAATATACCTTGGTTAAATGGTAGTGTCTGGTATCAGGAGGGTATTAGGTGTTCCACAGGTCTTGGTTAAAGGTGATGTCTGGTATCAGGAGGTTATTAGATGTTCCACAGGTCTTGGTTAAATGGTGGTGTTTGGTATCAGGAGGATATTAGATGTTCCACAGGTTTTGGTTAAATGGTGGTGTCTGGTATCAGGAGGGTATTAGGTGCTCAACAGGTCTTGGTTAAATTGTGGCTTCTGGTATCAGGATGGTATTAGGTGTTCCACAGGTCTAGAAAGATAGGAAAAAGGTACCAATGAAGTGAACTATTTCTTTACCAGCCATATTATCAATTCTCTGTTTGGGCGTTAAAAGTGTATCCATATCTGTATATACAACACTTTTTCATAATATTTCTTATTAATATTACTAGACTGACCTCTCTAGTAGCCTTTCAGCCCTATTAAATTCCCTCAAAGTTGAAAACCGTAGCCCGTAACGACTTACAGCTATTAAATTGGCATCTCAAACGACTTGCGGCTTAGGTGCGAAAAAACCCTACGGGACATGGGAATTTGAACTAAGCGCCCGCAAATCCTTGGTTCTCTCAAGTCTGTAACCACTACGTTACCAATTTCTCTCATAAATTGCAACAAATCCACTGGCGTTCAACCCCGTAAACTGCAAATGGAGCCAAGAAGCTAACAGGTGCTAGCAAGGACCCGCAAGGGGGAACAAGTCCTATCCGTAGCACTATAAATGCAAATAAAAACATACTACTGTACAGATAATGGAAGGGAAAGGTTAGGTATTCAAATTAATAGCACAACATTCTCAGGCTCACAAATCTGCAATATGATATTCAAGTCCATGGAACTCGCATGGACTTGAATATCATATTTACTGATTTAATACTATTGCATTATTTCTGGAATGCGGGTGCAATCGTACCCTGTAATTGAAAAATAGAAAAGGCTTTGAAATCTAAGCTCCATTTTTCATTGACGTAATGCTGAAAATCTCTTTTACCATTGGCTCCGTCTAAATCCGTAACTATGGGTTTGACTAATTGATCGTGTTCACGGCCGCACATCCAATGGCACACAAATGGTTTATGGGCTTGTGTCTCTCCAGCCCGTAACGCGCAGCATGGTTTAATTTAATACCCTGTAGCCTTTGCAGGCTTGCAGATCCCTCTACGGGGTCCAAATTTAATAGGGCTGTTTGTCTAAGTTCTTGAAGCCTTAATTTAAAAGTCTCTATTTTTTAAGTTTACAGCAAATTCTTAAAAAATCACCAGTAGGTATAGTTTTTTTAGTGGCTTGTAAGCATGCACTTTCACAATGTGGGATGCAAATAGTTGCAGCTCTTTTCATAAAGAGATCTGTTCTCAAGTGCCCTCATTCATCCCTTTTGTTAAATAAAAAAAAAATGTTTAGTGCCATCCCATAATATCAAGAGGTCACCAATATATCTCAACCAAAACATAATTTTCATCTGAATAGACCTTCTCTTGTTCCCAAATAAAATATTTATTAACTATTCAGATACGTTTTTTAGAAGTTGTCTATCTTAAGGGTCGTATTTACACACATGGTGCTCATGGAGAAAAATTGAGTGGTCCATGACATTTACGACCAACAGTTAATATTTATCCCCCAAATTGTGCTTATTGGAAATACTCCCTAAAACTTCAAAGGCATACATACACATTGCAACTAACTGGAAAGGCCAACTCTTTCTTGGCACCAAATTAGCACATCATTAACAATTATTAAAAAAATTGATTCAGTGGCCTATCTGGAAAGACTGACTTATTCTTTAAAAAAAATCACTATATGGCATATAGTCAGTACAAATAAACAGGACAAAATTAAAATGACAAATTACTCAGGAGTCATGAAGCTATGTAATATTTTTCATCATATAAGATATTCGTCATAAACGTATTCTTTTGTATTTGCTTGGTTTGATACATTTGTTTTGGTTATTTTGTTATGTTTAAAGAGTTGTAATTTTTTAAAAGTAAAATAAAAAATTAGATTTTATTTATATTTGATGACACCAGATGACTCTATTACACTTATTTTGAGGTGCTATATTCCATGTCATAACATTGTCTCTTTCAATAAAAAATATATTTAAAATACAAATTTCAACACTCTCAGAATAAAGCTGTTATATTCTCTATTCTCAATAGGCGCCATATTTAAAAAGAAATACACCGAATTACACCCTACTTGATAGTCTACAGGTGTGTAGAGAGATACTGTGTCACATATGAAAAGGAGAGCAATTTCACTGAGAACTATGGAGGCCACTAGCGACTTGCCCGTCAAAAAATGACGGCAATACAATTGTAAGGCAGGTAATGGTGTTTGGTACACAAAGTAAGTCTTTTGGTTGTGTGAGTACCTTCGGCTCTCATTGCGAGCCTCTTGGTTGGTGTATGTTTGGTAATGAGAGCTCCTTTGGCACTCACTACAAGGTTTGCGCTGATGGCCTTTTGGCGCCCATTGCAAGCCTCTCCCCTGGTGTAGTTGTGCTCCTCTAAACACCGTTGGCGCTCCTTGTGAGGCGTGCTCTGAGCACGTTTACCGTTTATTGTGATTCTGTTTTGTTTTTTTGTTTCTGTCTATGTATTTTTTAATGTTAATTAATCAATTTGTAAAATTATAAATTAATATACTTTACTTATTTGTAATTAAAATATGCAGGAAGCAATATGCTGAAGAGCTAACAATCTGTTTTGATGTTCCTGAAGCATACAATGTAGATTTGTATTGTTGGTGAGCTGAGGTGTAAGTGTCAGCAATGTGTGCAGTGTGTAGTGTAAATAGGCTCCGTGCGCGAGGGGAAACCGTTTGTGTAGCTGTGTAGTTCCGCATTTAGTAATGGTAATGTTAATAGTTTGAAGATTCGTGTTGTAAAATGGCTGCAATTGTGTATGTGTTAGGCGGGTGTGGAGCATTTAGCGTCCTTCCTAATAGTACATTTAGTAGCTTGTATGGTTCTGTGTAAAAGGCGTATGTACTTGGAGGTGTTTTGCTTGCTTATGGGTTGTGTAACCTCGTTTTTTTTTTTCCGGCGGCCATTTTTCCTCTCGCTTAAAGGATTTTAGAGTGGCGAAAATCTTTAAATTATATTCAAATTGGAGTGTAACCTCATTCCCAGATGAGGTTGTCCTGGCTGTCCCCGCTTGCTGTGTGTGTTTTGTTGTTTTTATTTTAGTTTTTATTTTGTGTGTTTTTCGTGTTTTTCGCTTTGCGTGGTGCGGCTGTTAAGTTCGTATTTTTTGCTGTCCCTTTTTTATTTTTCTAAGTGCCGGTTTCCTTTTGTAAGTGTTACGGGACGTAATTTTTGTATAGCCGATTTTTTTAAAAGTGCTACGGGTCTCGCACTTTGAATTGTGTATTTAAGTTTTGTGTTGCTGTGTAGTTCCCCGGGTTGTAGGTATGATGCACAAGTCTTGCAATCCATAACAATATCAAACATGGCTTCCCATAATCATATGCCCGCTGTATCAAACAGCTTTGAGCAAAGCTAAGGTTGGATTATACACAAGCTAGGAATCCCACCCACGTACAGCCATTTCAAAGTTACTGCCTCTCATCAATGTGGGGCCGGTTCTTTAGCTTGTGTAGTGGATATTTTGAGTAGGCGGCTCACCACAACAATCATTTAAGATATGATGGGCAAAAGAGCAATAGAAGTCCTTCACCGTACAGTAGTACAGTAAATAAATAGAACATTTGTGTTCACATTTGAATGTCTAAAACAAGTTAAATATGTAATATAAATGCATAATTACATTACCAATGGTAGACAAGGGACCCACATCTGGGCATATATAGGGGGGATCAAAATAATTTCTTCGCACCTGGGCCATACATTAACTAGCTTTGCCACTGGTAGTTATGTCTTGCTCAGTACTTTATCCGACAAATTGATAACTTCTGATTTGTCAAGCGCAGGCATTGGGTTGCCACGAAGCTCATCTGAGCCAACTTCTTCCTCTTTTGGGGTATGTGGGTGGTCTCTAGCCCCAAATCTCTCTGTTCCTTAAATGTCTTGCTTTTTGATATAACATATTTTAATAGTGTTTTTGATTAATGTTTTGTTTATGGAATTAATTAAAGTTAAGTTTTAGCATATTCTTATCCCCCTTGATTATAATTTGTTGCTTCTTATAGGATCTGATTATCAATAACTGCTTGGAAGTGTTTTTCTTTTTTCTGTTTTTATTACTGACTAAGCTCTCAAAATTTTGAAATATTAAACACATTACCAAATGTTGTATTACCCCTGGAACAATCAGATCATGCTTAAATTAATGTATAGGCATAGCCCTTCGCCACTAATTTTTAAAAAGTACAGACTATGTCTGTAAATTAAAATTTAATTATAAACATTACATTTGAATTGTGGTGTTGGAGAAAACTGCTTAGAGTCACTTGGGCTGTGAGAATTATATAGTATAGTAGGAATTAGGCTGAACACATGTCCAGTGTATGCCTACCATACAGCAGCTTTATTAATTACAGTATATCTTGTGTTAAACAGTCAACCTTTAGAAAGTCTTTTTGATTGATGTTGTACTATGAACTACAAGAAAAAGTTTCAATAATTTGTCTACTTCTTTTATCCATTTTTGTAGGTATATCTCCAACTACTTTGCATGTAGAAAAAGCTAAATATCCAGGTATGATAATTTATAATTACCAAAAATTATATGGTGTGTATATATATATATATATATATATATATATATATATACAGTATATATATATAAATATATATATATATATATAAATATATACAGTATATATATATATATATATATATATATATATATATATATATATATATATATATATATATATACTAGCGACTTGCCCGTCAGAAATGAAGGCAATAAAAAGTGAAGCCTGGCAATGCTGTTTGCCACACAATGGGAGCTTATCGCGGGCCTCGCAATGAGCAACTTTGGAGCTGATTGCGAGTCTCTCCCTCTGTCTACTTCCTCCATAATTTCTCATTGTCTCATTTCCCCCCGCCTCTCCTCCCCTGTGTTTTTACCTCCCTCTCCCTCCTGTGTCTCAAAACCCCCTCCCGTGTCTCTTTCCCTCCTATGTCTTTCACCCCTCTCCCTTCCCTGTGTCTCTTTCCCCCCTCTCCCTCCCCTGTGTCTGTTCCCCCCTGCGCTGTGTCTCTTTCCCCCCTGTCCCCCCTAACCCCATGTCTGTTCCCCCCTTCCTCCCACATTTCTCTCCCCTGTGTATCTTCCCCCCTCCTCCCCCTCCACTGTTTCTATTCCCCCCTCCTCTCCCTCCCCTGTTTCTCTTTTCCCCCTCCTCTCCCTCCCCTGTGTCTCTTTCACCCCTCTCCCCCCCTTTGTCTCTTTCCCCCTCTCCCTGTGTCTCTTTCCACCCTGTTTCCCTTCCCCCTGTGTCTCTTTCCCCCCCTCCCCTCCGTGTCTCTTCCCACCCCTATCCCCCCGTGTCTCTTTCCCCCATGTCTCTTTCCCCCCTCTCCCCTGTGTCTCTTTCTCCCTCTCCCCCTGTGTTTCTTCCCCCCCTCTCTCCACTGTGTCTCTTTCCCCCCTTTCCCCCTGGTTCTCTTCCCCCTCCCTCCCATGCATCTCTTTCCCCCTCCCCTGTGTCTCTTTCTCCCCCTCTCCCTCTGTTACTTTCCCCCCTCTCCCTCTGTTACTTTCCCCCCTCTCCCTCTGTGTCTCTTTCCCCCCTCTCCCTCTGTGTCTCTTTCCCCCTTCTCCCTCTTTGTCTCTCCCCCCCCCTCTCCATCTTTGTCTCTTCCCCCCCTCTCCCTCTGTGTCCCTTTCCCCCCCTCTCCCTCTGTGTCTCTTTCTCCCCTCTCCCTCTGTGTCTCTCCTCCCTCCCTCTGTGTCTCTTCCCCCTCTCCCTCTGTGCCTCTACCCCCCTCCCTCTGTGCTTCTTCCCCCCATATCCCTCTGGATGACCGCCTGACCACAGACCCAGTGCATGCTCATCACGCTTACAGCAGCCCTGCAAATATTTTGCCTCTACATATAAGTAAGTAGTTTTGATTTAAGCGGGTGAGGTATAGCACTTTAATATTGGTTTCCAAAAAAAGTGTTTTTTAAGGACCTTTTTTGGGGATTAGTACATGCTTCAGATCACACTATATCTTTTCAATAATGTTGATGTAAAAAGTTACATTTATTGTATTTTATGTTAAAAATCCAACCTTTAGTAAGTATTTTTGATTGATATTTGTATTATGAACTATCAAAACAAGTTCAAACAAATTTGTCTACATCCCACATTGCTTTTCTAGGTATATTGACAACAACTGTAGTATGTACTTTGCCTGTAGAAATAACTACAATTCCTGGTATGTAAATTACAAATACATATATACAGTAAATATAAATATATATATTTAAAGAAACAGAAATATAAACATTCAAGGGCAAAGGTAATGGGAAATAGTTAAATCTCAACCTATAATAATATTTGTGTGTTGTTTATGTGACATGTGAGTTAAGGATTGAATTCTGCCATGGATCATAGTGTTATCCAAAGTGTGAGATAGACTTTCCTGTATCAAGGCATAGTTTATCTTCGAAATAACACAGTGTAAGTGTGCTGTACATTTTTCCACAACATGGTAATGTA
Organism: Discoglossus pictus; assembly: GCA_027410445.1. Lineage (NCBI taxonomy): Eukaryota > Metazoa > Chordata > Amphibia > Anura > Alytidae > Discoglossus > Discoglossus pictus. The sequence continues at coordinate 280,036,946 of CM050163.1, forward strand.
GACATCTGTTGTAAACAGTAAGAATTGCTATAGCTTATTCGATGAATTGTATAGCACTGCACTGGGACATGTATTTCTAGTTAGCGTATAGGAAATGCTAGGTGTCAATTCACTGGTAATTTTGATGGTGATTAGGATCATCACCTGTTCCAAGAATCACTGCGCCCACGTACATACAAACTAGACATACCAACCTGTCCTTGTCAGAGCTGCCGTGGTGGGTTGCAGGTCTACCTTGAAATTTCATTTTAGTCATTTTAAGTAAAACTGACACAGTACCATTTTAGTAGAGGTTTCTAACAAGCCCAATGCTGTTGCTTGCCTGCCACAGGGGAGAGAGAGGGGGGAAAAGAGACAAAAGAGGGAAAGGAGGAGGAACAGAGACTCAAGGGAGGGAGAGGGGGAAGGAGACACAGTGGAGCAAGAGGGGGAAAGGAGACATGAGAGGGGTAAGTAAGAGGGGTCAAGAAGACACATGGGGAAAGGAAGAGGGGGAAAGGAGGCACAGGAGAGGGATAGAGGGGGGAAGAAGACACAGGATAGGCAGAGGGGGGGAAGGGAGAGGGGGAAAGGAGGTACAGGGGAGTGAGAGGTGGGAAAGGAGACACAGGGGAAGGAGAGGGGGAAAGGAGGCACAGGAGAGGGGGAAAGGCAGAGGGGGAAAGGAGGTACAGGGGAGTGAGAGGTGGGAAAGGAGACACAGGGGAAGGAGAGGGGGAAAGGAGGCACAGGAGAGGGGGAAAGGCAGAGGGGGAAAGGAGGTACAGGGGAGAGAGGGGGGAGGAGACACAGGGGAGGGAGGAAGGAGAAACAGAGGAGGGAGAGAGGTGGAATGAGACACAAGGGAGCGAGAGGGGGGAAGAGACACAGGACAGGGAGGAGGGGGGAAGACACACAGGGGAGGGAGGAGGGGGTAAGAGACACAGGTGAGGGAGAGGAGGAAAGGGAGAGGGGGAAAGGAGGTACAGGAGAGGGAGATGGGGAAGGAGACACAGGGGAGGGAGAGGGGGAAATGAAGAGAGGGAAAGGAGACATGAGGGGGAGGGAGATGAAGGAAAATAGAAACGGGGGTAAAAGGGAGAGGGGGAAAGGAGTTACAGGAAAGGTAAAGAGGGGTGAAAGGAGACACGGGAGAGGCATGGGGAAAAGAGACAGGGAAAGGGAGAGGTTAAGGAGGTACGGGAGAGGGAGAGGGGGGAAAGGAGTCACAAGGGAAGGAGAGGGGGGAAGGGAGAGGGGGAAAGGAGGTACATGAGAGGGAAAGGGGGAAAGGAGACACAGGGGAGAGAGGGGGGGAGACACAGGGGAGTAGGATTGTATTCCCGTCATTTTTGACGGGCAATTTGCTAGTTATTTTATATTGCTCATTTAAATCAATGCCAATTGAGAGATTACATTTTGTTCAGTTCTATTATAAAACAAGTGAGAGTGATGTGGAATACATAAGATGGCAGGCTTTAAAAATTATTGATAGCTTTCTTTGTATAAAAAAATGTAAAAAAGATTTGCCGCATCCTCAGGACTTCTATTGGCTACATTTGGGAGTGTCAGCGAAAGCAGATTCGACAGTGTCTCTTAATGCTGTACTCCAAAAAGATGGTTCAGCTGAATTTGCAACCAAGGTCATAAATGCTTTATATGTTAACTCAAATGCATTTATAATAGGACCTGGTATAAAAACAGAAAGTTTGATATTAAGAACGGTACTCGACAGGGATGTCCATTATCCCCCTTATTATTTGTTCTGTTTACAGAACCTTTAGCAGAAATCATTAGAGCTTCAAAAGATATACATGGAGTACAGATAGGAAAAGTTAATCATAAAATTGTTCTCTTTGCGGACAACATTATATTGACACTTAAGGACCCGGAAATCTCTTTTTACCATTTGGATAAAATCCCAATAGAGTTTGGAAGAGTTTCCTATTTTAGGGTGATCTATTTAAAAAACAATATGATTTCTAAAGGAATTAATATAGAGCAAAAAAAAAAATGAAAAAAAATGTATCCTTATATTTGGGACACTGACTGTATTACTCACTTGGGAATAAAATTAACATTGAAATTGGGAAATTAAATGAAAGATAACTTGAATGGGGTAGCTAATCAAATCAGATTGATTTAATATTTCATGGTCTGCAAGAATAGCAATTATAAAAATGATTATTATACCTAAGATAACATATTTTTGTAGGTACATTCCCAAAATAGTCCCTCATTTTGCCTTAAATAATTTACAAAGAATATTAGACAAATTCATATATAAGAATAAAAAACATAGAATAACGTTTAATATTATTAAGAGGAAATTTGAAAAGGGTGGTCTGTCTATACCCTCCTTACAGGATATACATGACTCTATAGCTATTTCTCATATGATAAGTTTGAGTTTATCCTATAACAACAATATTGGAGAAAGATTTAAGTTGTCTTACTGTTAGATTTTTCTATTCAACATATCTTATGGCTCCCAAAATTTGATCCATATAAATTTAAGAGCTTCCCTAGAGGTGTTAAGTCTTTCATTACATTTTTGTATAAGGAGAGAGAGAAAAAGTAATTATCCTCCTTCCCCTCTAGGGGAGCCCCAATTGAGATCTGGGCCTCTAAAAATAAAAACTTAAATATAGCTTCTTGGAAAAAAAGGGACTAAGTATCATGGATGATCTATATATTGGAGGAACAAGAGTTGACGTCAATTACAAAAAATATTATATAAACACAATTACATGGATTAACTATATGGCATTAAGAAGTGAAATGATATGGTTATCAATTATATGAGAGATTTAACTCCTTTCGAGAAAGTTAATCTGGAATTAAGACAACTCACACATAATTTCTAAATGTTTTAGAACAATGACTTCCAACTGGCCCTTTGAGAAATCTAGCGGGATCTTAGCCTGAGAGAAAGATTTGGGTATTTTAGATAATGGAGGTACTTGGCCTGGAAGGGATGCCGGCTAAGGGTTACAACCTTGCATGTTTGGTGGGAATGTTAAAGAGTACAGTGTTTTTGGAATCAATGTTGTTTACAGATTTCAAAAATGATTGGGAATGATATCCCTTGTAGCCCGCAATTGATTATATTACATTGGGAAATTAGCTTGTTGTTCCCACAACACAAAATTTACATTGTCCCATATTCTATTGGTCGTAAAGTGGCTTTTTGTACAATATTGGAAACTTAACCAGTTTCCTTCATGGATGGAGACAGAAAATATTATAGGAAGAAATCGAGAATATGCCAATGAGCCTTTTATTGGGGATTTAAAGAAAAAGGATTTATCCTCTAATTGGCAGAGATGGGATTCAGCAGAGAATGTTGTTTTCTTAAGGGAAGTATTGTGTTGAATAGTGTGGGTTAAATCATTTCCCCTTGAGTTCAAGTGGCATAGGTTTATCTAAATTGCCATCTGTCAAAGTTGTGAATAGTTTTGAGTTTTCTAAGGTAATGGGAGATAATGGTTAGGGGCTAGATCATTTTGAAATGTGTATTTTGGTTAGAGGCAAATTCATTTAGAAATCTATATTTTATGAGAGTTCAGTCAATGAACCTAAATCAGTAGTCAAAACGACCCAGGTTACCAAATACTAACCCTGTAACAAGAGGAAAATACATAGACAAAGCAAACACTTCAGAATTCTGGGCTAGTAGAGTTCACAACCCCAAAATGGTCAGACACCAGGGTGATTTGTCCTTAGTGAAATAGAGAAACAATAAACCTAAGGAATTCAGATGGATATATGATCTGCAGCAGAGTGGCACACTCAGGATTGTGGGGATGGGTAAGACAGGCACACTTGTATGGACACATTGCACAGTGACAGGATGCAAAATCTCCAGGAAACTGGCACACTCAGGATTGGGGTGGTTGGGTTAGACAGGCACAGTGGCAAGCTTGTATGGACACATTGCAGAGTAACATAGAATGCAAGTTCTTCAGCAGACGGGCACACTCAGGAACAGGTGGCAGCCACACTGCCTGGTAATGTGTTTTTTTGTTGCAAGGAGTATGAATTGCAGGGGCTTATTTGATGAATTGGGTTGCTCTGGGACATGTGCCCTCACTAAGCACATAGTGATGCCAGGAGTCATTTCACAGCTAATAATAGTAGAGATTAGGCGGACCGCCTGTCCACAGATTCAGTGCATGCCCACCACGCTTGTAGCAGCCCTACAAGTATTTTGACTCTACTTTTGGATAAGTAGTTTTTAGTCAAGCGTGTGAGGTGTAGCACTTTAATACAGGTTTCCAATAAGCATGTATTTTAAGGACCTTTTTTTGGATTAGTGCATGCTTTAGACCAGCACCTGATGCACACTAAGAGCCCCTATCGTCTCCGATTCCAGAACTATTCAATTAATCAAGCCTCCAAGTTACTGGCCCAAAGCCGACTCCGTATGGCTCGTAGCAGTTCAGGGCGGGAACATGATCAATTAAGCAAAACCGTAACATCCCATTTCGAATTAGCCAATAGAAAATTAGACTGTCATTATTAAGGCAGTAAAACCTGGAGGTTACATGTCAATCAATTAGGTTTGGGGGTCCCATATGTGATTAGACTCGCAAAACCGCAAAATACAGAATTATGAAAATGAATGGCAATGCGGTTCTTGTTCATGTGGGTGGCCTGATATATATTAACTCATTGATCCCCGAGATTAATATAACCCCAAAATTAAACATAAAAATACATTTTATTTTTTGCCGATTTGCGACCTTGAGACTGTTGTGCAATTAATTCTAATGTCTTTCATTGCTTTCTCAGTTATATACAGTGCTATATTGATTTTGTATTTGCATTTACGGTGCTACGAACAGGTGTTTCACCTCCTCGCTGGTCCTCTCTAGCACTCGTAGGATTTTCTCCTTCATTTGCCATTTCTGGGTGTGAAACCATTTTCGGGCTTGGGAAATTGGAGCCATTGAATAGCGATTTGTGATTTTAGCCATAGTAACTCACTACCGTTACAGTAACTTGCGATAGCTCAATTAAATCAGGCTCTATATCTTTTCAATGATGTAGATGTAAAAAGTGATATCTGTTGTATTCTATGTTAAAAATCCAACCTTTAGTAAGTTTTTTGGATTGATGTTGTATTCTGAACTATAAAAAAGTCTTAAATATTTTGTCTACATCCCACATTGCTTTTCTAGGTATATTGACAACAACTGTAGTATCTCCAACTACTTTGCCTGTAGGAATAACTAAAAATTCAGGTATGAATATATATTTACAAATATAAATATGCCAATTGAGAAATTACATTTTACAGTTCTGTAATAAAACATACATGTTAAAGGGTGTTAAAGGGGTGTGGAATACAGATGTTTGCTGCATTCTCAGGACCGCTATTGGCTAAATTTGGGAGTGTCAACTGAAACAGATTTGTTGAGAGACTGTACATTTTTTCTTCATATAAGAATGAACTTATAATGTTGTGATTGCTTACTTCTTTGGGGAATTGAAATAGTTTAGGGGAAGTGGAAGGTTGATTTAGGCATGATTTGAGAAATAACTAAATAACTAGCTCTGGTTCTAAATCAATTACTTCCACTTTTAAAAAAAAATGAACTAATGTATTTGTTAGAACACATATGACTGATATATATATATACATACAATAAATAACAACATTGTTTTATTAGAAAACAAAAAAACAAGTAGAAGGCCTATGACTTAGCAATGAACCTATGACTTAGCAATGAAGAAAATGTTTTAAAACAGAATGCCTACAACTGTGCAAATCATACTTGGCTTATAAGTGGCATAGGTTCAAGTGGCATATGTTTTTCAAGGTTGTGAATAGTTTAGAGTTTTCAAAGGTAATGAAAGGTGGCTCAGGCTTTCAAGAATGTAGTAAATTTTATTTGTCAAAGTGGTGCATGGTCTAAGTATCGTGAAGATATCATTCATGCTTTAATTTCACAATCTTTTGATCACTCTGCATTTCTGCATTGAGAGTGTTATAGGAGAGGCCACCATGCCTTTTGGACAAAATATTATACATATTTTCGATTTTCAGAGAGTTAGCTGAGGTTAGTTCAGCTTGGTAGTGTAAATTTACACAAGTAGGGTTATAGAGCATCTTGGTGTGTAGAGATATTTTTGTATAAGAATCCATGATTTTATTGTATATATTATTGAACTAAATACATTATTTTTGAAGATCTTCAATGTTTTATAACATGGTTTTCTTATCTAAGTTTAAGGGGTCCATTAAAAGGTTTTTTGAAGTTGATGTATTCCTTTTTGTGTTCTTGGAGCGTGGTTAGCAGTTTATTGTTCATTGTGATGTGAACAACAAACTGTGTATTAACTTTTAGGTACTCTCTATTTGAGATGCCTTCACCCCTTAATACCCCCTTTGAAATAGTATCAGAACTGAGAAGTTACGTTTCCAAGTCAGATGAATTAGTGTATGGTGAGAAGGTAACAGTTTAGTTATTTTGAGTTATCTGTTGCAGGATCAGGCAATTGACCAAAAAGATATTGAGGCCTGTGCCTTTAAAAGAGAGATTAATTTGAAAAAAGAGTGGTACGTTATTAAATACCCTCTTTCAGATGCAACAAAATGTTTTCAATGTCCCTTTAAGAGCCCCAGAAGTCATGCCAACAAACTGTTTTAATGAGCGAAATAGTCCTGCTGAAATTAATTTATTTCAGTGAGCATTGCTGTTGATTCAGCACTGTCTGTTTTTTTTTAACTATTCGTCTGCCCATTAGTGTACATGACGTACCACATATTTTTTTCAGGTATTGTTAGTATGGGTGTAGATTAGAAGAAGAGTATGATCCCTTATATATAAGTTGTGGTTTGCTGCAGGTGAGAGAGAGAGAGAGAGAGAGAGAGAGAGCGAGAGAGAGAGAGAGACTAAGGCAAGTGGACTGGATCGAATGTAGTAAATTAGAATAGTTTTGACAGTAGTCATGTGAAACCATCCTGTTTGGCAGTAGGGTAAGTAATGGTGGGCCCAAGCTCATTCATGAGCTAATAGATTAAGTATTAGCTTTTTACATTTTTTTATTGAGTCTGTTGTGTTAAGGCATCTGAGAACGTCTTTGTCTGCTTCATATAGAAGCACATATAGAAGCACACAAAGACGTTCTCAGATTCCTCAACACAACAGACTCAAGAAATATGGAGTAACAGATGTTCTAATGTCAGTTATTATGATGTGGATCTGAAGACTGTTTAGGTGCAAAACACAGCCTTTGGGTCATGCAAACCATGAGACCCCCCCATTGTTTATAGTTTTTACATTATATTATATTTGAACTTTTCTCATTTTTCTTTTTCTTGTTGGTTTCATAATCTGTGTTGTGCAGTTATTTTTTTTAAGTTTCTACTGGTCCTTCCGCTGGTATATTACTATGGTACAATGGAGAAATAGGTATCTAGGCAGCTTTTGTGATCACTTTATTTAGACAGTGAGGGATATGAGATTACCATAGATTCTGGAGCTCTACCCTTGCAGTAGGTGCCAGATTGGATTGGCTCTGTATTGGCTTGTTCATTAAAACCTCTAATGTGTCTTGCGGTGCTGGAGGTGTTTGTAGTGGTGGATAACAACCGTGCAGAATGGTGAAAAATGTGTTAGGAGCTGATTTATCTTGCAAAACTATGTCATCCAACCTGAAAGTTCATAATTTAGTATTCTGAGTAATAATATCCATTTTAATGTAGTTCACTTTCTTTTGTAGCAATCCTTGAAAATGTTAAGAAGCTTGTCGCTGATTCCATTAAAGCAATTAAGAACATTGAGAATAAAGGTACATATAAATATGAGTAACTTAATTTGGATATAAAAACTAAAATGATGTATAAAAACAAATGTGACCCAGGCTGGTGAGTAAGCTGCTTCAAGGGATACTTTTATGGGACACATTTCAGAAATTTTAAATAGTCAAAAGTTATATAAACAACTTTTTATTTTATGTTTACAAAAATGTTATATTTTCTGGAAAAAAAAACATACTGGAAAGGTTATTTTTACAAAGTTCTTTACATTGCATCTTTTAGCATCTTTTTGCAAACTGTGACACAATATCAAGCACAGTTCCCTGCAGCTGCCCGACTACTGCACAGCTTTGGTGGAAATTTGAGAAACATGGGAGGAGCAATCTATCCTGAATATTAAGGAAAACCAGCTATTTTCAGTATGCTTTTTTATTTAAGTTGTAAACATCAGTGTAAACAACTTTTCAGTGTATTGTGTTAAAAATAATCCAGAAACATTTTGATTAGCATGCATATTGAGATCAGATTGAGAGAAAATAGAATGTTCCTGGTAGTAAAGAATTTCCATAATTAAAATGTTAGAACTTCCAAAAACAAGTTATTTTTTTTAAATTTATCTTCCATACCAGTGAAAACAATAAATGCATTTATATAATATTTGTTTAAATTTATTTAAAACTGTAAAAAAGCACCAGTGAATTTAAGTATAGCAAGAAGGAGTTTAAAAAAAAGTGACCTTGGTATGCCAAGCGTGTTGATTTATTATGACACATGAAGGTTGTGTGACATTTTAGAATGGAGAGAGAGAGAGAGAGATTTCAAAATACCAAAATGGAAGCAAACTGAAAATCATAAATTTTCCGTATTGACTAAAAGAAAATATTTGGCTGGATAAACATTACATAAAATAAACTTTAATAGGATATGTTAAAAAAAATGGAAATCATTGCCGCTAGTGTAACAAACGTGCATAATTACTTAAATGCAAAAAGCCTAGACTATAGTAAACTTAAAAAATTATAACTGTACACAGACAGGGCAGGTATATTGCTCCTATTAGGTCCACATTGGAGTTAAACATAAAAGTGTGAGCAGTCCTCATATGAGTTAACTGCTAATCCTAGGATTGAAAAAAAAGACTACATGATAGCACAAAAACACATTTAAAAGCAAAAGAGCAAGAGCATAAATCCTGTGTTATATATAATGGCAATATAAGGTATACACAGCAAATCAGGGTTTATGCAGCACAAGAAATCACAAATGCAGGTAATACTTGCAGTTCAAGTACTGATTAGAATAACCAAGTACATATGCTGTAGCCCATTTCTGAAACCTTGTTGGCTGAGTATATCACTCATAAGTCCAGGGTGCTCTGCTTAGAGAAAAAAGAGAATTGCCAACGGGCCATTTCGTCCACTGAATTAATTTTTTCATGACCTAAGCAAGGCCCAGTTGGTATGTGCATATAAGAATGTATACCCCATCACCCATTGAATATAAAATTAGACACAGACCACTTCTTGGGAGATAACTGGCCACAGCGTTTATTGGTAAACACAACATGATGTAATAACCATAACGATAAATAAATAAACATAACCCGAGGGGAGGAGCCTGGACAGAGACAGTACACCCTACGCCCTGAAGCCTCATCCAGGGCCTACCGTGTTGGAACATCCGTACCACCGTAGGGGAGGATCTCCCCCATTTTCCACTGTCCCGGCAACTCCCCTCACCACCCGCCGCTGTGACAAAATAAACAAACATTTGATAACATATAATAAATACTTAATGATACATCCACAACAATGAGTACTTCAGACAATAAACAACATAATCCACAACTTACTATTCATCTTTTTTTTTTTTTTTAACAGTACAACATATACATCACTTTAACAACAATACTTTAGGGATGGGTGGGTGGGCATCTGCTCCCATGGCTAGCTGGGGGCAAACTGGTGGAAATTGGCGGCAAAAGCCTATAATGGCTCCACCTCCCCCAGCTAGCCACCTCCTGCCCCTCCCAGGTCCTGCCAGGTCAGGTGGCCCCTCCTTCCAACCCCAGGCAAGCCTGAGGTGGCCTACGGGCCCTTCATGAGGCTGAATCTATGGCTGTTCTGATGGGCTTTTAAAGCCCTATTATAGAACAAATGTGCTTTGTAAGGATCACTGAAGGACTAATAAAAATGTATGCACTAAATAAAAATATATACACTAACTAAATAAATCTAGATTAGGCTGGGGACACTAATATGTGACACTCCGATATCATTTACACCCACACAGCAGTCAAGCACATTATCTAATTAATAATGGGCTTCACTCACATCAGCATTTTCCCTTTTTTCACACATTCTATAATCAATTAGTACATTTCAGAATAGCATTAATCCTTTCTCTCACTCTTATACATCACTATTTGACTTTCACTCATTTACACTTTCATCACTAAACCATTATTTAATATTATTATTACTATCTATTTCCCTACATAGTCTATAAAATGTGTTCTTATTTCACATCTTTATATTATTGGACACATATATGGAATTCACTATTGTCTCTTTTTATTGTTGTATTATAAACAATGATTTGTATGCTTTTGGACATGTAGTCCTTTACTGATCCATACGAATCACATATGTTCTATAATAGTCATCCAAAGCCATCACGTCACCTATGCAAAATACAGCAAATGTCAGGACCTTATATTAATGACACCCCATTAGTCACAATTTCACTATCAAGTGTATTTAGCATTTATCATCATCTTAGGTACCGCCTCTAGGGTACTCTATATATTAGTTTGACCATGTCCGTAATTTAGTATACGTTTACTACTCTATGCATCTATTACAATCCATATCAATGTACGTTTGTACAATAAAGTTGTCATACTTTGAACTGCAAGATCACGTGGCAATCGGCGTCATTACGACCTTGTATGAGAAACATATTTATTGGGTATCAGGAATATGTCTGTGCTTGTGTGCTAAGAACAGCATAGTACCATATAGCTGCCGTATTGCTGTTGGTGCTTGATTAACACACAGGTTCTGGCACAGGGCATGTACAGCAGCCTCTGGCCACACTCACCCCTCTGGAGCAGGCTAGCTAGCTCAGTCCTAGTACTGATACACTGATCACACAGGCACAGGGCATGTAAGGCAGCCTCTGCTCACACTCACCCCTCTGGAGCAGGCTAGCTAGCTCAGTCCTAGTACTGATACACTGATCACACAGGCACAGGGCATGTAAGGCAGCCTCTGCTCACACTCACCCCTCTGGAGCAGGCTAGCTAGCTCAGTCCTAGTACTGATACACTGATCACACAGGCACAGGGCATGTACGGCAGCCTCTGCTCACATGTGGGAGCAGAGGCTGCCGTACATGCCATGTGCCTGTGTGATCAGTACTTACACTGAGCTGCTCCAGAGGCGTGAGTGTGGGCAGAGGCTGCTGTACATGCCCTGTGCCAGTATGATCAGTGCCTACTTACTGTTAGTTGAGTCAGTCAGGTACAGTCTCAGAAGCACTGCAGGGATGACCAGCTTGAGAAAAGTGTGGGAGCAGAGTGGGGGGGAAGGGAAATCATGTGCTTCTGTAACCTTTTTTTATTTTGTATCAAACTATTGAGGCTCCATTGCCCTCAGGCGTTCAGAGGGGACGTCCGACAGCATTTTTACAGCTGCCTTATTTTCTCTTCATTCTAAATGGATTATGCTGCAGCTAATAGCAAGGCTCAATTCTACATATAAGAGCACCGTACACGTGAGAATTAGAAAAAAAAAGTCTCAAGTGCTGTGACGCCCAAATGGTAGCTGTGCTCTTATCTGTGGCATTGATGCAAGCTGCTTTAGCAGCAGGGGGAGAAAGGCAGATACTATGGTTAATAATTTAAGGTGACAACAGCTTTTTTTTTTTCAATTAATGAATGTGAAATTTTATTTTATAAATGTAAAAATAAAAAAATAAGCCTGGGATAAAACAATTTTTTGGGGGGGGAAGGGCGATTGCCCCTATGCACCAGCCTCCACTGGTTATTAGCTAGTAAAACAAGTCTTTATGGATTCTGTAACACACTGGTATATAATTTTTTTTTTAAAGAACAATGTAACGAACAATGTAATGAACCAAGGATATTTAAGCTTTAAGTCAACATTTTTTTGAAAATTATAGGCCTAGATTCCACTGAAGCACTACATTAACCAATAAACAGTTTTCCTCACTAACCAGCTAACCTAGATGGAGCAGAACAAACAGACCAGTTTGTAAAATTACTGGTCTGTATATTTCTTCAGATTTCCAGGTTTCCACTCTGCTCCAAGCAATCATAAGCTTCAGACTGTTGTTTCACTGTGTATGTCTTTCTCCAGGTCGGACAAAGGCAAATAATCAGTCCATAAGCAGCCCCACCCATACTTCAGAAGCAATCTTAAATTTGGGCTGCCTAGGTGCAGCTAATTACCTGAAAATAACCCCTGTAGTCCTACTGGGGGAAGAGAGCTTTGCAGAGTCTGTGGCTCACATACCCACCTTTGATAACTCAGTGATAATAAAAATAAAAATTTTGAACTTAGCTGTCAAAAGTAGAATATTTCAAGGGTTCATCATGTCAAATTTACAAAAATACATTCCCTTCGTCAATATATGGTAAGAGCCAATCTGCAGCATGTGTCTGTAAGTGCTAATTTGCATCCTGTATCTGTAAGAGCCAAGATGCAACGTGTGTCTGTGCGAGCCAATCTTCATCATGTATCTGTATGAGCCAATTTGTAGCCTGTGTCTGTAAGTGTCAATCTGCATCCTCTGTCAGTAAGTGCCAATCTGCAGCCTGTGTCTATAAGAGCCAATTGTCACGACCCACTCTCTGGCTGGGGTCTGCTGACTGGATTTGGGTTACTCTGGACCTTGGAGTAGCTTTGAGTACAGGAACATCATGTCTCAGCCCTTGGTTTAGACTGAGCAATATTGACAGTAACTCTGACGAATCTTACTGCAAGCATATGTCCCCGGGTAAATAATACATCTACACACCACGTCTTGATGAAAATTATGAACCACGTTTTATTTTGGAACAACATATTTAAAACATTTCACACACACACAGTGGAGGGAGTGGCTACTCTTAGTCAAACCCTCATTCCCCTCTGGCCATTCTCACAGAAGTAATTTGTGGGAACTTATTAGTCTCCTCCCCCAGGGCCTTCCCCAGGCGTGGCTACTAGTTCATTTTGGTCTGGATCTCAGACTGGAAACATCCTGTATTAGCTCTTGGACTATGCCCCTGGGCTTGTGGTTGGGAAACCCCATACTATACCATTGTCCTGCGGTGCCTGGCAGTCTGGCAAATCTCTTTGTTTAAGTTATCTCCTTTGTTTACACTAAGGACCATATGGCCAACTCCTGACTGAGAGTTTATACAATGGGGGAGGGTTGACTAATTAAAACATAGCTATCACTCCATAATACAATATACAATATAATACTAACATATTATAACCCATAACACAATATACAGTGGGTCTCCTAAACCCAGAACTCTTACTCTCCATATGGCACCAACTGTGGATGATATACCAGCCCCAAGATGGCGGCTATTGGTATATAACAGTCCAGTCCCAATATAGGCCACTGCTGCCAGTCTCAAAATGGCCCCAGCATAGTTCACACCAAATCCAATATGGCCCCTGGGTGATTCATGACACCAATGTGTAGCCTGTGCATGTAAATGCCAATGTGCATCCTGTATCTGTAAGAGCCAATATGGGGCGTGTGCCTATAAGAACCAACGTTCAGAGCAATAACCTTGCTCCTCTTTCTCCTCTGTTACATCGCCACCATCCCATTGGGTCCTCAAGTCCTCTCAGTATGTTATCTGATGTAATTATTGTTTTTTTATTTATGCCTGTTTAGTTTTAAGGTTTTGTATAAAAAAATAAGACCGTCAGTTCAAACTAAAAGTGAAAAATCTGGGGTTCGGAACAGATTATTTCAATTCACATTGATCCCTATAGGGAACCCCTGGGGAGGGGCCCAATTTTTTTTATTTTGCACTAGTTTTTCCACTGTATCCTGTAGTTGATAAAGGGTGGAACTATGACACATGGAGCAAAGCACCAAACAAACAGTGGAAGCAGGCCTACTGGAACTGCACACCTCCTATGGAATCTATGTTGGATACACATGGTAGGCATTTGTTGGTAGCATTTTGCTCTCCCTTTGAATATATGATGGATTTTCATGTTTAAGCAGTGAAGTTTTATTTTAGAACAGCTTGAAAATAATGAAAGTACAATCACTCCTAAAGCAACAATGAGCCTCATTCAATTGAGGCATCGGGAGATCCGGGCTTCGGAAATGGAGCCCTAAGATATTTTGCTATTCAATTGGCGTCTATTTGCGAGCTCCGATTGAGTTATGTGCTCCGGCCTCCAATTGCTTGCGATGGTTACCATTGCGAGTAAATGCCTCTTCAAGTTTTTGATCTTTTACGGCCGGAAGAGTTCTGATCGCTAAACTCGCAAATCGCTATTCATTTGGTTCGAGTCCCCCTCGCTAACCACCCTGAGTTTGCGAAAAGGCATGTGGGAGACTTCCAAAATGTATGGAGGAAGGTGCTCTGGACTGATTAGACTAAAATTGAACTTTTCGGCCATCAAAGAAAACGCTTTGTCTCGTGCAAACCCAACACATCAAATCACCCAAAGAACACGATCACCATTCAGCAGCCGGACTAGGAAACTGGTCAGAGATGAGGGAAAGATGGATGGTGCTAAATACAGGGATATTCTTGGCCAAAACCTGTACCACTCTGTGCGTAATTTGAGGCGAGGACGGAGGTTCCCTTTCCAGCAGGACAATGACTCCAAACACACTGCTAAAGCAACACTTGAGTGGTTTAAGGGGAAACATGTAAATGTGTTGGAAAGCCCAGAACAAAAGCCAATAGAAAATCTGTGATCAGACTAAAAGATTGCTGTTTACAAGTGTAAACCATTCAATTTGAAGGAGCTGGAGCAGTTTTGCAAGGAGGAATGGGCAAAAATCCCAGTGGTAAGATGTGGCAAGCTCATAGAGACTTATCCAAAGCGACTTGGTGCTGTGATTGCAGCAAAAGGTGGCTCTACCAAGTATTGACTTTAGGGGGGGTGAATAGTTATGCACGGTGACTTTTTCTGTTATTTTGTCCTATTTGCTGTTTGCTTCACAATAAAAATAAATATCTTCAACGTTTTGGGCATGTTCTGTAAATTAAATGATGCAACTCCTCAAACAATCCATGTTAAGAGGCACGAAAAACACGAACAATTGCAAGGGGGTGAATACTTTTGCAAGGCACTGTACATTCAATAGCATGGTTTCCAAATTTCGCTATCGCCCCATAACTTGTGGGCTTTCTGAATTGAATAGCACCATAAGCTGCGGATGCTGCATGCCAACTGCAGGCCTGTAGATATACGGCCTACATCCCTTAACTTGCGGAGGCCTAATTGAATGAGGCTCAATGTACGTTAAATCAGCTAGGATCTAAGATAACGTATATACTCGAGTATAAGCCGAGTTTTTCAGCCCTTTTCTTAAGGCTAAAAAGGGCCCCCTCGGCTTATACTCGAGTCACTCCCCCTAGTGTCTCTCTAACCCCCCCCCGTGTCTCTCTAACCCCCCATGTCTCTCTAACACCCCCATGTCTCTCTACCCCCCTGTGTCTCTTTCCCTCCCCACTCCTCATCCGAAAACCCCCCTCCTCAACCCCCTTCCCACTGGCACCCGGTATATGCTAATGGTGCGGCGCGCATGTGTCGTCACATGTGCTCGGGCGTCAAGACGGAGCAGAGGCCGGAGAAGAAGCAGGTAAGTGAGAGGAAGGTATTTAAGGGAAGAAAGTGAGGAGGGGGTTGATGAGGAGGAGGGGGGTTGAGGTTGAGGGGGGGTGAGGAGGGGGTTGATGAGAAGGAGGGAGGTTGAGGAGGGGGGTTTAGGAGGTGGATGAGGTTGGGGGGGTTGAGGATGAGGTGTTGTGGAGGGGGTTGATGAGGAGGGCGGGTGAGGAGGGGGTTGATGAGGAGGAGAGAGGTTGAGGTTGAGGAAGGGGATTCAGGTTGAGGGGGGGTTAGGAAGGGGTTGATGAGGAGGAGGGGGGGTGAGGAGGGGGATGAGGATGGGGGGTTGAGGATGAGGATGGGGGTTGAGTATGGGGGGTTGAGGAGGGGGTTGATGAGGAGGGGGGGTGAGGAGGGGGTTGATGAGGAGGAGGGAGGTTGAGGAGGGAGGTTTAGGGGGGTGAGGAGGGGGTTGAGGATGGGGGGGTTGAGGATGAGGATGGGGGTTGAGGAGGTGGATGAGCTTGGGGGGGTTGAGGATGAGGATGTGGTGTTGTGGAGGGGGTTGATGAGGAGGGGGGGGTGAGGAGGGGGTTGATGAGGAGGAGAGAGGTTGAGGTTGAGGAAGGGGGTTGAGGTTGAGGGGGGGGGTGAGGAGGGGGTTGATGAGGAGGAGGGGGGGTGAGGAGGGGGATGAGGATGGGGGGTTGAGGATGAGGATGGGGGTTGAGTATGGGGGGTTGAGGAGGGGGTTGATGAGGAGGGGGGGTGAGGAGGGGGTTGATGAGGAGGAGGGAGGTTGAGGAGGGAGGTTGAGGGGGGGGTGAGGAGGGGGTTGAGGATGGGGGGGTTGAGAATGAGGATGGGGGTTGAGGGGGGAGGATGAGGATGGTGGGTTGAGGGGGGAGGATGAGGATGGGGGTTTGAGGAGTGAGGTTGAGGGGGGATTGAGGAGGGAGGATGAGGAGGGGGTTGAGGATGAGGAGGGAGGTTGAGGATGAGGAGGGAGGTTGAGGGAGGATGAGGAGGTGGTTGAGGATGAGGAGGGATGTTGAGGATGAGGAGGTAGGTTGAGGATGAGGAGGGAGGTTGAGGAGGGGGTTGAGGATGAGGAGGGAGGTTGAGGATGAGGAGGGAGGTTGAGGAGGGGGTTGAGGATGAGGAGGGAGGTTGAGGATGAGGAAGGAGGTTGAGGATGAGGAGGGAGGTTGAGGATGAGGAGGGGGTTGAGGTTGAGGAGGGGGTTGAGGATGAGGAGGGGTGTTGAGTTTGAGCAGGGGGTTGAGGATGGGGGGTTGAGGATGGGGGAGTGAGGATGAGGGGGTTGAGGATGAGGAGGGAGGTTGAGCTCAAGATGAGGAGTGGTGTTGAGGAGGGAGGTTGAGAATGAGGAGGGGGGTTGAGGAGGAAGAGACACGGGAGAGAGAGGGGGGACACGGGGGCAGCACATTTTCCACCCTCGGCTTATACTCAAGTCACTCATTTTACCCAGTATTTTGTAGTAAAATAGGTGCCTCAGCTTTTACTCGGGTCGGCTTATACTCGAGTATATACGGTAAGTAACATGGGACTTAAGTTAAATAAACTGGAATATCACAATTTTTACTTTATGAATGCTAAAATATATAGATCTTAACTGTTTCTACTAATGTTATATAGAAATAAAAGGTTCAAAGATTTTCCTTAATACAGCATATGTTTTGAAGACAGTGTTGCTTTCAGGAAGATTCCATGCAAGTAAGAATAACAATATATTATGATTACTGGTAACTTAAATGAATCTTATAAGATTTTCTTTGATGCAATATATGCTATGAATATGGGTATTTTTATTGCAAGATTGAAACACAATAGATTTTGGAGCAGAACAGTGTTCACGGAACTTATATGTAACCCCTTCCCTATAAATTTAACAGAAAGTAAGCTCAATGTTGTTTTTTTATACATATATTTTAGTTTTAATCATTTTTATTGACACGTTCCATATATATAGAAACATCCATAAGGTAATGCAATTACAAGAATGAAGCTGACATAGGTCCCTATTCTGTTGCCTAATTCATAAATATATACACATTTAAAATCATTCTTAATATTGACACATAAACTATTAGCTACTCGCAATACGATTATGAGTTCCCTGCTGACAATCACTATGGGTCAGTCAAAGACGCAAAACCGGCTTTAGAACTCCATTGGCTTTAGCGCAGGTCGAATATTATGGGCTCTAAATAATTAGTTACACAAAATCAATATTCTATCAGTTCTAGCTTTCAAATAAAGTCTGACCTGCGATGGAAAAAATATCACATTGCTGTCAAAAATACTAAGAATAATAAATAGGACTCACAAGGGCTTTTTCAAACACTTATTAGAACGGTGACAGCAAATAAACACACAATACTGTACTTTTAAAGCACTGGAAGGCATGGAAAGTAATTACAATTAATTGCACAACAGTCTCAAACCCATAAATATGCAAATAAAAAAGAATAATGTAATTTTTGTGTAATGTGGATCCTGGGGCTTAAGTGGTTAATACATATCATGGAACCCACATGGACTAGAACACATGATCTAATGCATTTTATAGAGTGCTAGATTGCTAGATTGCGAGCCCGATCGGCAATTATTACCACTAATTAATTCTTATCCTCTGATTGCAATTACCTCTAACTTCCTTGTTTTACTGACGTCATAATGATGGTCTCATTCATTATTGGCTGTTTATAAGACGTAAATTACGGGCTTGCTTAAATATTGTCAGATCATATGATCATGCCCCTGAAAAGCTACTTAATAGTGCAGGGTAGAAGCTTAAAAACTTAAATTACGGACTTGATTCAATACATCTTAAAAAATATATATATATATATAAAAAAAACACCTGTAGCCAAAATCGCAGGTCTAATAGAATAGGCCTCATAGTCATTAAAGCTTCAAAGTACATGTATACTTAGTGAACTTGTCATTCTTTAATGGCCAGAATGTCTTCCTGAGCGGGCTGTGCATGTTGTTTCATATGCACTTTTTCAGGATTGTTTGTTGTGCATAACTTTCCGTAAAGTGTAGAAAAGTTGTATTTGCTTCTCATATAGATGGCTGTATAATTGGGAATTCTTTCATCTCTTCTTGGGTACTTGTGCTGAAAAGTCTTGGAAGATTTGTTTCAAAACTTATTTCCCCTTTCTCCCTGTACGTGAACAGCAGTCTTTCCTTTTAACCACAATTCAGGATTAATATAACTGTGCAGTTTATGGGGCAGCCATATTGTTAGCAAGTCCATTAATGCTTTTTGTTTGATTCTATTATGTTTAGAGTCTCAAATTGTTCCACAGGCACAAGCGTTTCCTCTGAATTTTCTATCAGATGTGTTTATTGTTTAATCCTGTTGAATTATTATTTATTATTAGTTGTTTTGTTTTTTCTTCAACTGCAGATTTATTCATGTTCTGTTAATTAGCTGTCATGGACAGTAAGCTGCATCAGAGCCGTACCTATTTTATCTGAAAGTTTTACTGTTTACATTTTAACATATCTCAAGAAATGCAAGAATATTGCATAACTGTTTAGGATGTTTTCTAAGAAGCAAACATTTCTACACATATATTTAGGTGCACTTTCTGTCATGATTTTCACTGATTTCCATTCCAGCTTAATATCCCTGTGACCACATCACTTACTACTGTGTTAAACCAAAAAAATGCAATGCACAGCGCGACTGAGTAATAAGTGATGTGGTCACAGGGATATTGAGCTGGAATGGAAATCAGTGAATAACATGATATAAAGTGCACCTAAATATATGTGTAGCACAATAAGAAGTTAGAAAATACACATTTCTATGGGCACAAGCACCACACACATATGCTACATACAAGCTGTCCAGCGCACTCGTGCTGCACATTGGATTTTTTCGGTTTAACACTTCTATGGACACAAGCACTGTATTATAACCCAATGCATTTCCAACATGTGTGATCTTTTCTCCTGCCTTAAAACTGCGCCACAGCGCCATCTAGTACCAGACCAGGATATGAAATTGCAACACTCTGTGTATAAGACTATCCCCCTTTTTTAAATGTAAAAAAATTTGTAAAAAATATAGTCTTATACACAAAAAATAAAAATAAGGTATATATATCATATACATATGTATGTATGTGTATACATATATATATATATATATATATATATATACATATATATATATATATATATATATAAATATATTATTAATTACTATTTTATATATATATATATATATATATATATATATATATATATATACATATATATATATATATATATATATATATAAATATATTATTAATTACTATTTTATATATATATATATATATATATATATATACATATATATATATATATATATATATATATATATATATATATATATATATATATATATATATATACTTTAGTTAGTGGTTTTAAAAAAAGGCATACTATTGGTTGGTATTCACTTTAAAAAAAATTTTTGTTCTTTCATATTTCAAGATATACAAAAAACAAATTGTGTACTTTGAAATTGCAGTTCTGTATACAACAAAATTTGACATAATATGTAGCTCTCATAAAAATAAAAATATAAAAGAAACAAAAGCCTTATATATTTTGAACCATGCCGTGAGTTACAGGCAAGCCCATAAACCATTCTTGCGCACGTTGCATGTGCGGCCGTGAACATGACCAATTAGTCAAACCCGTAGTTACGGGTATAGATGGAGCCAATAGTAAAAGAGATTGTCATTATTACATAACTGAAAAAGGAGGTTAGATATCAAAGCCTTACAGGATTCAATTACGAGTTTTGATCGGACCCGCATTCCAGAAATAATGCAATATTAATAAATCAGTAAATCTGATATTCTAGTCCATGCAAGTTCCATTATATGCATAAACACATTGATTGCCGGGATCGATATAACACAGAAATTAAACTTATAAAAAAAAGTATTTTATATTGCAGATTTGCAAGCTTGAGAATATCGTGCTATTCATTTTAATAACTAACATCACTTTCCCTTTTATAATAAGTACAGTAATGTATTTATATTTGCATTTACAGTGCAAAGAATAGGACTTTAACCCCCTTGCGGGTCTCTCTAGTACCCCTTTGCTTTTTGGCTCTATTTGCAGGTTACGGGTTTGAACGCCGGTGGATTCGTAGCAATTTAATATCAATTTTCGAACGTAACAGTTACAGGCTTGACCGATCAAAGAATTTTGCGGCTGTGGAGTTCAAATTTCGACGTCCCGTAGGGGTTTTTCGCCCTTAACCTGCAAGTTGTTTGCGTGTAGCTTTGAGAGGTCAATTTAATAGCCATAAGTCTTTCGGGGTACATTACGGGCTAACGTTTTAATCGTTTTTAGTTCCATAGATTTTTTTTGTTTTACTGTGATTTTTTTAAATTAAATTGTAAATAGTTTTTTTTTTTTTATATTGAGTATTTTTTTTTACTTTAGTAGTGTTACAGACTATGAGGTTCTTCATGGAACCGAATGGGGGAATAGAGTTCATGGGATCCAGGAGGAGTCCCTTTTATCCCTTTTATAGGATTTAATGTTAGGGAATGCAAAATAAAGCATACAAAGAAAGATCCTTTTAGGTAATGCACTCTGAGATCAACGGAATAGTATTATTCAAGGAGTAAGACTTAACTTTTATTATGTATCCCTTAATGAATTCAGAGTAAATAAAAAAAGAAAATATGCAGGAACAGTATATGTCAATCAATAAAGAAACACATAATGTCAAATTCTAATGTTAAGGACAAAAGAAAGAATGGTATATACACCTTAAAAACATTGACCATCATTCAATTGCTCAGTTTTTGAGTTCTGGGCTCACAAGTGGAGGTCACAAGTTATTTTGCTATTCAATTGACTGAGGTCTCACAAAGTGCTTAATGACAAATTGGAGCACTTTAAAAGCAGCTAAAAAAAGCAATACTGAACTTTTAAGAAGAGTGAAAGTGATGTTCGGTCTTAGAATTAATAGCACAACATTCTCCAATACTTTATTTCATATTCAATCTTCATGTTATATCGATCACAGCAATCAATGTGAAGTCCTATGGGCTTCAACCTCCAAGCCCGTATGACTCCTCTGGACTTGGAGGTTGAAGCCCGTAGGACTTTGAAAATGGAGGATGGATTTCAAAGTCCTATGGCCTTCAATTATGAGTTACCGCCTTGGAGGTTGGTCATGATGATGATCTCTGTTTCCTTTGGCTGTTTCTGCATCGGAGTTACGGGCTTGCTCCCAGGCCCGCAAATGCTACTCCTGACGGCAGTGGTTTGCGATTTTCGCTATCAGCCCCTAACTTGCGGGCCCGGCCAATTGAATAGCATTGCAAAAGTAGAGCAATGGGAGGACCCAACTCAATCGCAGGCATTTGGCTGTTTGCGATTGAGTTGCGAGCACAAATTGAATGAGGCTCATAGTATGGAATCTGTATCACTTAGATGTATCATGCTCAGTTTAAACTCTGTAAAAGTAATGATAAGTTGTCATAACAGTCAGTAATATCCCAAAAATTAAATGATAATGAAACTTATTGAGATACATAGGCCTGAATGCTACCTGAACCCAAATGTGTACCTTAAATTAGGCTGCCTACTACTGTAATAGATCTGGTTCTTATTGTCATATATGTCCAGTACAGTCCTATATTAAAGATTGAGTCAGTAAGTGTGTAACCAATTGGTGGCCCTCAGTGCCCACTAAACAGTGAAAAATGTGCCCAAGCAGTAACTCGCTAAAAGATAGATGTCCACATATTAATGAAAATGAAAAGAAAACAGGCTTCCCTCTAATGTAGATACTGTTCTGAAAACATGTTTCGATGGGAGCCATGGGAGTCCATAGTAACTTCCATGGTAATAGCTTAAGATAAGATTTAATTTTAGTGGCCAAGAAAGTAAAAGAATCCAGGAGGTTTTGCTGGAGCCATGTAATTGAGCTGTAGGTCTCCAGCTGAGATGTGAAAATGTTACATCTTCCTGGTAGACCAAGCATTCTTCCCCTGAAGATCTTATATTGGGTGGATATCAGCAGCAACTGAGTCTGAACAGCAAGATTAATATTTAAAATAGCTTTTTTGAAGCATTGAATCTGAATTTTATTAGTGAACAATGCCTAATTATCACATCTAGCTCTGTCTAAAATCGACCCCCGCCTCCTCCTCATCTCAGCAATAGCATACCTCCGTTGACCCTTCTCCTCACTCAGTGTACTATGTAACACTCTTTCTCACTTGCTTCCTCTCTTTCCAGAACACTGCAACTCACCTCATTTTGGATCAGGATACCACTTCCCTCCCATCCTCCCCCAATTGTTACAGCTATATATCGATCAAATTACTATCTCCTGACATTCCCATTTGCGGGTTACATTATCTGACCACTAGGGACAGTTGACATATTACATACAATTTACCTCAAATTACTTTCTATCATATCTCTTCCCTCTTCCCTCTCCTACTAATTGAAAAACATTTCTAAACTTTGCACACCTTCCTTCCTATGTAAACTTTCACTTTCATCCTGACCATTACTATTCCTTATTTGTTATTCTTGTCCAGGTTTCTGCCTCTTCCATTCCCTTTAGATTGTAAGTAGCGAGTTTCCATTCTTGTAGGGTGCTTTGTAAAAAAACACTTTCTACAATATTCGAAGGTCAAAACTGCCCTGCATTTTCTGCAGTTTGTTAATATTGTACTTGTTCTTATCCCCTGTACAGCTACAGAGTATGTTGATGTGTTACAAATAAAAGTTAATAATAATAATAATAATGTTTCACGTGTACTACAGTCAACCTTTGAGAATGGAGGGTCTCAAAATGGGTAAAATTTATTATAAGCATTAAATATGTTGTATAAAATATTTCCTTTCTCAAAATATATATAATTGTAAGTAATGTTGGTTATGTTGTAGCACTGTAATGTTACTTAATACAATATTGTGTTGTTTCTTCCTAGCTAAGAAGCTACCAACGTAAAAAAAAGGTAAGCAAATACATGTGTGAGCCAAAATGTAAAGGATCTGCAATTCACAGACACAAAAGTTTGAATTGCAAAAAACTTGCAGTAGTTTTGCAAACTATAGATTTTTAAATTTAAATTTGAAATATGGAAAGAGGTTTGAAACCCAGTGTTTCAGTGACTTACAATCAACCAGATTCATTTACCACTTATCTATATGCTCACTTTTTCCCTAGGTTGTAAATCTCTGCAAAAGCAATATATGAATGCCGTAGCAGCACAGTTAATCCTACCTAGTTATATTAATCCCCCATCGCTAAAACATTGAGAGAGAACTCCTACGGGTCACTGCTACCAGTGGACTTCATGACTAAGCCAAAAAGCAAGGCAAAAATCAAATTTTTGGGGGCACTGACAATAAATTACAAATTATTTCCTGACACTCAGATACCCAAACCCTATGCTAATAAGATTTTATGGATCACTCACAAATCAGGGCACTGAAGTGTTTTTCAAACCCTTTCTGAGTCACCCAGAAGCCTTTGAAGTGATGAAATTTCAGCATTATATGAAACTTAAAAGTCCGATCTCAACATGTGTGTAATTAACAAATATGATATGTTAGTATTAAGCCGGTTTTATGATACAAAATCCAGGGTAACACACAACCCAGTACTCAATGAGTTAAAACAAGTCACAAAACCATGTTGCCTAGGAACAAACACTCAATTGCATTGTCTATAAATATATCATAGTTTAACACAAAATAAACACATGGACCCTCATTCATTTGAGCCTTTCGGGAGATCCGGGGCTCGCAAGTGGAGGTCGCAAGTTATTTTGTAATTCAATTGGCTTCCGTTTGTGGGCTCCAATCGAATTAGCTGCTGCGAGCTGCGATCCATTGCTATTTGTAAAATCGCAAGTTAATGCCCTCCAAGCATTTGATCCTTCACGGCCGGCTAGAGTCCCGAATGCTAAAATCGCAAATCGCTATTTAATTGCTCCGATCCCCCATCGCTAACCACTGCTTCAAGCCTGCAAATGGCAAATATCTAACCACAAGTTACTGGTACCAAGGCGGTCTCGCAAAGTGCTTAATGACAAATTGGATCACTTGAAAAGCAAATAAAAAAGCAATACTGTACTTTTATGAAGAGTGAAAGTGATGTTAGGTCTTATAATTAATACCACAACATTCTCCAATACTTTATTTCATGTTCAATTTTTATTTGAAAATCCAACCTCCATTTCTTCAAAGTCCTATAGGCTTGGAGATTGAAGCCCGTAGGCCTTTGAAAATGGATGTTAAATTTCAAAGTCCTACGACCTTCACTTACGAGTTACGGGCTTGGAGGTTTGTCATGATAACAATCTCTGTTTCCATTGGCTGTTTCTGCATCGGGAGTTATGGGCTTGATCCCAAGCAGGCAACTGCTACTTCAGACGGCAATGGTTTCTGATCTTCGTAATCGGCCCCTAACTTGTGGGCCCGGCCAATTGAATAGCACCTTAACTTGAGCCCACAGTAGGCCCGTAAACATAAGTCCTATTTTAGGTAAATTACAATGCCTCTATTGAATGATGCTCGAGTTGTATGCTCCTGTTGCTCAACTTTTGCGATGCTATTCAATTGGCCGAAGTCCTACGGTTGAATCCCATAGGACGTCACATTGATTATAACACGAAAATTGAACATGAAATAAAGTATTGGAGAATGTTGTGCTATTAATTCTAAGATCTAACATCACCTTCACTCTTCATAAAAGTACAGTATTTCTACTTTATTTGCTTTTAAAGTGCTCTGATTTGTCATTAAGCACTTTGCGAGACCTTCTTGGTACCAGTAACTTGTGGTTAGATATTTGCCATTTGCGGGCTCGACGGAGTGTTTAGAGAGGAAGAATCGGAGTAATTGAACAACGATTTGCGATTTTAGCATTCGGGACTCTTGCAGCCGTGACAGATCAAAGGCTCGGAGGGCATTAACTTGCGATTTGACAAATCACAATTAATCACAGCTTGAAGCACGTCACTTGATCGGAGCCCGCAAACAGAAGTCAATTGTAGCAAAATAATTTGAAAACCTCCACTTGCGAGTCCGGATCTCCAAAATGGAGCAATTAAATGAGGGTCATATTTATTTATTGAATCTATAAATACAATTGTCACACCATTTCATTATCAAAATATAATAAATTAAAAATAATTACTTTATAAATATCTCTAATGTTTCCTTGCCCAGCATTTATGGAACCTGTTACGGCACTTCCTACTTATTATAATACTCATGACGTTCGCACTCAGCCCACAGCCGTAAATCTTGCCTTAGCCCCAACAGATTTCCGTGCATGGAGTTACCAAACCAAGCTTTACGGGTGAGACGCGGCTCTAGGTGCCAATAGGAAATGCGAACATCATGAATGTTATAATGAGTGGGAAGTGTCGTAACCAGTGCCGTAACTCTTGCTGCAAGGAAACTTAATTAAAGTTATGTTCTGTAACTTGTGATGTTTAAAAAAACAGTGATGTAGGATTAAATTATATGTAATGTGCTATGTTTTTGCTATAATGCAAACTTGCAAAAAATATATACATCATACATAACCTAACTCTGATTATTCATTTTTATTCTATAGTTCAATTTTCCATACAGCGTGGAGAAGCTGTTAACGATGAAGCACTCATAATTCATTAAAACATCTTTTTTTTTTTTTAAGTGACATTAAAGTATGATTCCAATAAATAGATACAAAAGCTTCAAATGATATTTATGTCAACATTATTTTTTTGTCCTGTAAAATGCATTGAGCCAATGAAAGGAAGGAAAAGAAAAGAATTGGAAAAGAGGGTGGGAAGTACACTGGCAGTTGGGGTATGTGCCCTGGCGATTTCCGTCTAAGCTTACAAAACTAAAGCCCTGGGAAACCAATGAACAAGTAGGAAATCATAGTCTCAAGGTAGATGAGTGAGAGCTATCCAGCACTGAAGCAGTCCACAGGACCTATTACTTGTCTTTTTGATGCATTGGTCATCATGGACTGTTAATAAGTGTGGAATATTTTGTATGTTCTAGATTTTCTGCTTCACCTGGTGAATTATAGGTATGGAGCTTTTCTAGGTTTTGTAATGGTATTTCTAGTAGGTAGGAATATTTAAGATGTGAGACCTGGTACAGAGGTTAGGGAATTGTACACTGAATTATTGGGGTTTACTCTCTCATTATTGATATTACTGGATGCATAAACATCTTCCCATAGAATATCAAGGATTAGACCATCTCAAATAGCTTGTTGAGGGTATTGATATCATTACATATTTTGAAAGAGTTGTCAATATCCTCTTGCCAATGAGGGTGAACCATGAGCCTCACATATGTAAAGTATTTCTTTGATATTCTAAACTGTTAGAGGCATGCTGTGTAGTAGTATGACATAAAGGTCTGTAGCTTCTACACCTCTTTTAGCAGCAGTTTAAATAGGTTTGCCTATTCTTGACCTAGACCCATGCTAAATGAAGCACTGGATAGCTCTTTTAAATGTTTGAATGTGTGAATGGCATATAGGGATGGGTAAGGTACAACATAATTATAGGATTCAGAGAAGGGTAGATCCTGTACTTCCAGGAAATTCAGTGATATTGTCAGTCATGGAGATCCCTTTGCAAATGCTTAATGAGCGATGACTAGCTCACTTTATAGAGTTGCAATCTATCAAGAGTAGTATTGTCTCATTAATACCTAATTTGTTTAGAGGACACATCACAAACTATCATTTTAACTAGAGCAAAGGAAAGAGTGATGTTAAGTGATCTACTTTTATCAGAGATAACTTTGTATCCTGAAATATAACTAAAAGAGTGTAGGAGAGAGAACAAGCTTTAAAGATAAGTCAAGGGTTTAGTGATGAATAGCATGACATATGTAAATAAACTTATCTTGTATCCAGTGGAATTTATTTATAGGTCTGAAACCTCTGAGAATTTTGATAGCCAATGGCTCTATACAAAAGGCAAAAAGGAGGGGAGATAAGTGTGTATCCTTGATGAGTGCCCCATTACCAAGGATTGAAGAAGACTGAAAATCTGCACCCTGGCTCTTGTGCAGGTGTACAGAAATAAGATTATTTTTAGACAAGGGCGACTAATGCCTTAAGCCAATAGACCATGTATGTCCAGTCCAATATTGTCTGGTGCTTTGCTGTTTAAAACAAATCCTATTTGGTCAGGGAGTACAAGAGATGAGAAAAGTGCAGTTTAAAATCACGTAATTAGAAGTATTGCCCTGTAGATTTTACACTCCAGTGGGCTTTACCCTGTTTAGGAATAACCACAATCTTGGCTTCCAGCATCTCTTGTTTTACAGGAGTTCCTAACAAGATCGGATTAAAAATGGTGGTTGGTGGAGAATAAATGACGGCCAAAATCTTTTTAAGTAAGTGATAGGTGTCATCAGAGCCAGGTGTTTTGTGGGGTTTGAAGAGTTTTATAGCTTCTTTGATTCCTTATTGTTTCATATGCATGTTTAGAGAAGGTAAGGTTTCATAGTCTGGAGTATGTATTGACTCTAAAAACTTGCAAAAAGCCATACAATTATTTGATGTGTGTGACATGGGAGAACAATGAGCAAAAATTTCAGAAAGATGGTTTTAAATAAGGGTTATGCTTGAAACTTGTTGACTTTACCATGGGGCATTAATTATTTCCATATTGAAAACAAATGTAAGGATATACTGATCAGGAGACGATTAATGTGGGAATGTCTAGTGGGGGCCTGAAAAATAGGTTTTGTATATTCTCTAGCATCAGTTTCCCTCTTTCCCCCTGTCCCCGTCGTCTCTTCCCCCCCTTCCTCGTTTCTCTTCACCCCCATATCCCTCCCCTCTGTGTCTTCCCCCTCCTCTCCCTCCCCTGTGTCTCTTCCCCCTCCTCTCACTCTCCTGTGTCTCTTCCCCCCTCCTCTCCCTCCCCTGTGTCTCTTTCCCCTCCTCTCCCTCCCCCATGTCTCTTCCCCATCTCTCCCTCCCGTGACTCTTTCCACCTCCCCTGTGTCTCCTACCCCCCTTTGTCTCTTTCCCCCCTCTCCCCCCTTTGTCTCTCCCCCCACTCCCCCATTTGTCTCTTTCCCCCTGTGTCTCTTGCCCCCTGTGTCTCTTTCCCCCCTCCCCATGTCTCTTTCCAGCCTCTCCCCCGTGTCTCTTTCCCCCTTCTCCCCCGTGTCTCTTTCCACCTTGCCCCCCGTGTCTCTTCCCCCCTCTCCCTCCCATGTCTCTTTCCCCTTCCCTCTGTGTCTCTTTCCCCTCTCTCCCTCTGTGTCTCTTCCCCCCTCTCCCTCTGTGCCTCTTCCCTCTCTCCCTTTGTGTCTCTTCCCCCTCTCTCTGTGTCTCTTTCCCCCTCCCTCTGTGTCTCTTCCCCCCTCTCCCTCTGTGTCTCTCCCCCCGCTACCTCTGTGCCTCTTCCCTCTCTCCCTTTGTGTCTCTTCCCCCTCTCTCTGTGTCTCTTTCCCCCTCCCTCTGTGTCTCTTCCCCCCTCTCCCTCTATGTCTCCTCCCTCCCTCTGTGCCTCTTCCCCCTCTCCCTCTGTGTCTCTTACCCCCCTCCCTCTGTGTCTCCCCCCCCCTCTGTGTCTCTTTTCTCTCCTTATGTGCCGCGCATGCGCAATGCACGGCTCATGTCGCGATCTGTGCATGTGCGGCTCGCGCCACGCTCTGCGCATGCGCGGCCCGTGCCGTGTTTTGCACATGTGCATGCATTTGAAATTAAAATGATTATGTTCTTTAACAGTAATAACTAAGGCCTTAATGTAGACATTGATATTTTATCTCATTATCCAAATAATTAGTTTTCTGTATGTGCCTTTCAATACTCCTGGTTTAGATTGTATGCAGGGAAATTATAAATCCATGTTCCCAGGATATAAGTTGCAGCATTAACATGCGGGGGTGTCCTTCCTTTTATTTAGGACAGGAACAAGCTTGTATCTCCCCTATATAAGGTCCCTATTACTTCTACAACAAAGTCTTATTCCTGACCCCCTGTTGATAAGAACTTAAAAAATGTCTTTAAAGACTCATGGGCCCCTTTTTGACTTGATGAGGGTTCACCCTCTCTTTTCCTGTGGCAGGCTCAAAGTCTAGAGTTTCCGAAAAGGGCTGCAGGGGCCACAGGAGGTCAGGACCCTTGGTGCCTTGTACCGTTTGCAGTAGCTCCACCTCTGCGACCAAGGGCAAAAGCTTTGCAGACCTCTTTAATATATACACCAAATGTTTTATCAGCACTAAATATTTGATGCAATGTCACGCTTCAGTTACCATAGGTCTTAAAGGGGCACTTTGTGATGGAGTCTTTGTTTCTCTTAAAGTACTTTTCCATTGCCTATTCTGCCTGAAAAACGGATAGAATTCATATCACGTCTATACCTCTATTGGTATAAGAATGCAGGCAATCATCATTCAAATTTCCTTAATTACAATAAATACATGTATGATGTATTGCCATATACCTTATTTTGTTAATATGTTATTATAAGATCAGGAAGACCATGATGTTGATTCTGATCCAGTCTCAAATGTGTTGTGACCCAAGGTTTTGTGCTGAGCTCTTTTTTCCTCAGTAATAATAATTGCAGTTTCATGCTACTAGCCTTGCCTGTAAAAATAAAAACAAAAAAAGAGAAGTGTTTTGACTGAAAAAATATTCATTACATATTTTCCACTCACTCAGTATGGAGGATATGTCAAAGAGAAAAGAGGCCTGCCACATATGTGATAATTCCTGCATGGAAGGGAAGAAATTATTCCTGGAATGTTTGAGACTCTTGAACTATAACCAGCAAAGTTTCTGGACCACAATAGCCATGGAAAGGGATAAGATAGACCCTATCAGGCCATGAAAAGAGAACATAGATGGATATTCTACTGACTCTGCTGGAGAAGGTCTTTCTTATTCGCATTATAGAGATAATATCTCTGACACTGAGGAAAAAAGTGTGGAGGATGATGAGCCTACTCAATTTTACTACAACTTGGTCAAGCCATTAGCACAGACTGTGAGAACAAATTGTAATCTCAAAGAGATTCATGTTCCTATTTCTGAAGAAAATTACTCCTTTTCCACTACACCTATCAATAATTTAAGGGACGTTTTTCTACATGAGTGGAATAAAAAATTAAAAAAAAAGAATGACTATAAAGTGTAGAATTTCTAGACTCTATCCTTTTTCAGAAAAAAACTCTAAAGCTTGGACAATATCCCTAAATTGCATGCACCTATTAACAAAGTATCCAGAACACTCTCTATCATTTAAATATGTAATGAAATCACATTGACAACAATCTGGAGCTACATGCTGATTGGCAAATGTCTGTTTCCAAAACTTTGAAAGCACAGTTTCTCAGTATAGAGGAAAGTCCTTCGCAAAGGCTTTTTATTGTTACTCTTAATTTTTAAAGCTCCAATATTTTCTATATCATAATTTACAAAGTAGACTAGATTACAAGGTTTTGAGGCAGAGAGATATTATTATTATTATTATAGTTCATTTATAATGCACCAACATATTCTGTAGCGCTGTACATGAGTTAAGTTCAGAGATAGTCTGGTGGTGCAACACAATTCCATAGACTAGGGGCAGCTTGAGAAAAGTCCTGAAGGCCGGAGCAAGAGGAGGTGGCAAGAGAGGAGCAAAGAAGAAGGCCATTAGCAGAACAAAGATTGCAGTTTGGGGAGTATTTTGTGATGAGGGCAGATATATAAGAAAGTCCACTGTTTTTATTGACAGAGAGGTGCTGCAGACACTGAGCGTTGCATATGGTAGAAGAGTCTAGATGAAGAATTTATTTGGCATTGAAGTAGAGACAGATGGGAGATGAGGAGGCCAGCAAGGAGTGAGTTGCAGTCGAGGGAAATTATGAGGATAGAAAGGATTCAAATTTAAGTTGTGTCTTGTGTAAGAGTGATATATTTTGGAGATGTTTTTCAGTGAAAATTACATGATTTGCTTATTGAGTGTGTGTGAGGAATGAAAGAGAGGGTAGAGTCCAAAATAACCACAAGACAATGAGCCGAGAAGTGGGACTGATGATGGCATTGTCAACAGTGAGGCATATTTGAGGAGTGGAAGCTGTAGTAGATGGTGGGAAGATTAGCTCAGTCTATAAAATATTGATTGTGAGTTGATGGCTGGACATCCAGGAGGATATGCTTGAGAGGCAGTTGACAATGGGGGAGAGGGGGAAAATCTGAGGCTCAGATGTATATAATATTGAAATCCAAAATATTTTAATAGAGTAACCAAAGGAGGTTGTATAAATAGAGAAGAGGAGGGGGCCGAGGACTGAATCTCGGGGTACACCAACAGTATGAAAGAACAGGAAAGAAGTGGTGCCAGAGAAGAAGACACTAAATGTTCAATATTCTAGATAAGATGTGAACCCCAAGAGAGCTGTATCAGGGATGCCAAGAAAGTGAAGAACTTAGATAAGAGGAGGGTGGTCAACTGTGTATAAGCAGAGAGATACAGAAAAATTAAAAAAGAGAAGTGACCCTGTAACTTGGCGTTGAGCATGTCAGTAGTGACTTACTTTTATGAGAGCTGGCTCTGTGCATTGAAGCTAGATTGGAGGGGTCACTAAGAGAAGAAAGGAATTGAGATTGATGGCTGTAGACGAGTGGCTCACACAGTTATTATTATTATTATCATTTATTTGTAAAACGCCAACACATTCCGTAGCTCTATACATGGGTTACAATCAAGGCAAAAACAATAGCAGTATTATCATATTGCATAGGATGGAGGGTCCTGTATTTGAACTTAGAATCCAGTGTCCAAAGTTATTTTTTCAAAATCACCTTTATAAGATATGGCTTATACAGTGATCATTTTTAAACATTGTGCCTTTAATAAGTGTATATTATAAAATATATGTAGTTGTGTAAATCTTTATATATATATATATATATATATATATATATATATATATATATATATATATATATATATATATTCCCTGAGAAACCGGAGGTGTGACTATCTATTCCATTCATACTGTAACAAAGGCTTATGCCTGGGGTTGTTTATGGATAAACAAAAGAACAGTTGGGTGTGGTGGACTCTTGGCCCAGAGTGTTTATATGTAAACAAGGGGACATCTGTGTGTGTGAGATTCCCATCTATGGAGTTTTTATGGAGTTTGGGGGAAGGTGAGATGATTTCAGTGAGAGGGTCAGTCACATATTAAGGGGGAGTGTCCAAGAAAGATATACAAAAGCCCAGAGAGTTTTAGTCAGTCTAAGTCTGGAAGTCTGGAGGTCTGGAAGTCTAGGAGTGTGTGTGTCCATGAAGAGGTGTCCAGAAGAGTCATCCAGAGGAGTGCCCAGCTGAGTAGAAGCCATGCCGTGGTGTGACCTGAGGCCTAAACACATGGACTCTGAAGTTATTGCTGACCTTTGGTGTAGTATCTAGTTATGATGTAGTATATTATTCATATAAGTATCTTTTTGTAAATATCATTTTATCCCTACTGTCTATCTGTTTGT
Organism: Discoglossus pictus; assembly: GCA_027410445.1. Classification (NCBI taxonomy): domain Eukaryota; kingdom Metazoa; phylum Chordata; class Amphibia; order Anura; family Alytidae; genus Discoglossus; species Discoglossus pictus. Next base: position 280,070,061 of record CM050163.1, read on the forward strand.
CTAAAACCCATTGTGTAACCGTATACTGATTTATGCAAAATATATATTTTTATAAACTTATTCATATGTTCGTTTATTGATTTAGCCAAAAGAACTTATTATTTGTAGAAATTATACATTAATTATTTAATTATTAGTTCATTTCTTAAACCTTGCAAGATTGAAAACTTGCAAACTTACAATCTAAAGGGTTTGGGTGAGGTACAGGAGAGTGAAAGACAAGTTGTATAAGTTAAGGTGGAATGTGATAGGCTTGTTTAAACAGATGCATTTTAGTGAGGATTTGACGGTTTAGAGGCTGGGAGATAGTCTTGTGGAGTGAGGCAAGGATTTTCAGAGTAAAGGGGCAGCACGAGAAAAGTCCTGAAGGTGGGAATGAGAGGAGGTGATAAGAGAAATGGAAAGAAGAAGGTTGTTAGCAGAATGAAGAGGGCGGGTGGTGAAGTTTTTAAAGATGAGAGCAGAGATATAAGCCGGTGCGCTGTTGAGGGCTTTATATTACATTTTATTCTGGAGGAAACAGGAAGCCAGTGGAATGATTGACAGAGTGGTGCTGCAGAAACTGAAGTGTACGGTAGATGAGTCTTGAGGTGGTGGGTGGACATCCAGGAGGATATACTTGAGAGGCAGTTGAAGACGTGTTAGAAGAGATGGGGATAGATCTGGTGTTGATTTGAGTGTCATCTGCATACAGATGATACTGAAATCTGAAAGATTGTATTAGGGTTCCAAGTGAGGATGTATAGATGGAGAAGAGGAGGGGGCCTAGGACTGAACCTTGGGGTAAACCAACAGTCAGAGGGTGAGGAAAAGAAGAGGTGCCGGAGAAGGAGACGCTAAATGTTCAATCTTGGACGTATGATTCGAACCATGAGAGAGCAGTGTCTCGGCGTCAAGGATTCGGATTTGAAGAGGGCGATCAACTGTGTCAAAGGCAGCAGAGAGATCTAGAAGAAGTAGAATAGAGAAGTGACCCTTTGACTTGTCATTGGTGACTTTGGTGGGAGCTGTCTGTGTTGGGGCCAGAAGCCATATTGGAAGGTGTCAATAAGGGAGTTGGAGGCAAATGGTCACTCTAAAAGTAACTTAGATCAGTGGTCCCCAAACTGTGCCCCACTCGCCCTGTGGCACCATGACTGGCCTACAGGGGCACCACACTGATGTGCCACTGATGAGATTGCACAGTATTGTTGCTAGAATAGACCCAAATGAACTCACCCAGATGTCAGGAGTACTTATTAGTTTGTAAAAGGCCACATATAACAAATTATCTTGTATATTAACCCCAACTACTATGCAACTAAAACTATTTATTTATCTTCCCTATAAATTATAGACTAGTGGCCAAATGAACTAGTTTAAAAGTTCCTCAATCTGAACAGAAAAACACATTTAGTAGTAAAATTGAACAATACCAACTATGCTAAAAGCAACATGCCAGACTCTTTGTATTGGAGGGACAATGATTGTGTCACAGATTTAAAGTATTTCGTAAAAACATTTCAACACAATTTAAAATTAATGTTGCATTATTAAGCTCTCTGAGCACATGGACATATTTGTGTATGCTAGCATATTTCTTAACTATGGGTCCATAGACTAGAGGTGGGAAATTGTGAGCCTGCCCTACAGGTGGTAAGGGCCAATGATAATAAGTTCTTCTTATTATAATTAATTTGTAACGCACCAACATTTTCAGACTCCACGTATGTGCCTACCATAGTTCCACCCCAAAGAGGGCAAGCCAAACGCAAGGTTTTCCCTGCCTCGCTATAGGCTCTTTGGACCAATCAGCTACATATTCCCGGAGTCACATATGTTATTGGCTAATTCTAATCTGGGATGATACCAGTTGCCTGAAAGAGGGGGAATGAACATGAACTTGATGAAGCTCAGAGGGGCAGTGACTGAGAGATCTACCTGGCATGCTGCGGTCCATAGGGTCAAGAAGAGTCAGACGAGACTGAACCACTAAACAACAACAACAAAAATCATTACTATCCTATGATGATTATTATTACTTTACTACTACTACCACTACTACTGCTAATAATAATAATAACAATAATAATCACAGTATATTAATGATATTATTATATTAGGTATCATTATATTATTATTAAAGTACTAACAATGTTTATTATTGTTAGTGCTAATATTATTGTGCTACTACTACTAATATTAATTATAATATTAACAATATATTAACAATGTTAACAATGGAAAAGAGAACCTCCTGGGCTTAGTCATATCTAAATAGGTCAACCTATGTTGTTATTGATACACTTCTTCATAAGCACCCTCCTTCCACTTAGTTATGTGGCCTCTAAAGGACCAGATTATAGTTACCCTCCACTCTTTAAATCTCTTCTTCTACACTTCTCATCTTTATCATTTTCATCTTTAATGTTCCACTGCTATTTCATCTTGTTCATTCCTGATCTTGCTATCCTCACACCAGTCTTTGAGCCTCATCTAATTTCCTCATCTCTCTTCATTTACTACACTAATTTGTGTACCCCCTAACATGCATCTTCTTCCCCTCTTTACTCCTCCTTTCAGCATTCCTTCTTCACATCTATATTTCTAATTTCTTTGCATTTCTTTCTACATAAACTTTTTTTTTCATTATTATTTCTCTGCACTTGATAATTACTAAATATTTTCTTTCAGCATAAAACCATGTGAAATGAAAAGACTGAGCATGCTCTGACACCAGGGAGTAACTAGGCTAATTCCTCTGTGGGTCTTAGTATGTTTGGTCTCTTCTGGGACTTCTACTGTGCCCTTCAAGCAAGGATATCCTGAAATCCTAGCCTTTGCCGCAATGCTAGGGTTTTAAAATTGTTGCTTTTTGCCTAAAAAAAAGCTTAAAACAAAAATTAAAAGATCACATTGAAAGACAATATAAAAATAAAGTGTCATTAATAAACCATACCTTAACTTTTAGACATGTTTGTTTTATAGATTAAGTTGTAAAACAAACTCAGAACAGCTCAGTTGCATATAAGACGTGTGGACCTCAAGCAAATAAGCAGTGCTAATATACTGATACCAATCACTACCAATATGTTAGCTGTTAGTACTCCATAACAGAAACAGCCCTGAATACTTATGTTTGAGAGTCCTTATTTGTTAGGTACAGTATCAGGTGACTTTTCACATCCCAAACATAACGTTCTTCATTATGTATTCTTACATCTAATTTTTTTTGCTGCTTTAATTTAGAATGATAATTAAATTATCATCGTCATAATCTTCCTCAAGATTTGAGAAACTTTACTTCATTGACATGTATTGGGCATCTAACGCTAACACTTTGCAACCTGGATTCTCTGTCACATTTACAAAACTAGTCTTCACCAATCCTTATCACAGTGCTCATGTAAGTATCATCAGCCCCCCCCCCCCCACACACACACAGACACAAACACAATCTACCCTAACAACAGCTACACTGGTGGCAGAGATAGCTTTATGGTTTATTATGTACAACCATTTTTACCTTGATGTTTTGGTAGCAGATTTTACATTTCTCTTTTTGGTTTTATTACCTGTACTACTAGAGAGAAGTGCTCTTCCAAAGTTACATTTGTGATGCTGCTCTCCTGAATCACTTTTGGAGAAAGATATACTTCAGCTCACTTGCACAGTTTAGTCTAGATTGCAGAGCGTGAAATTACTTATTGGATCTGGACCTTTGCTCAATAATAAAAAGTCACAATGCTTTGCAAAAATACTTTCTTATTTAGGCTCTTGTGGAATAATGTCAGCCTCTGTCAGTAATTCACCAGCCTCTTCAACACCTAGCAGAGCCATTGGCATTCCGAGCACTGGAACTGTGGTTTCTATAGTTGGTGTATCAAATATTATTGAATGTAATGGGGTAGGAAGGGTAGAAGTGATAAGGGATGAATTAACAACTCATGGGGGACCCCGATGGGGGGGGGGGGGGTAGTATAGTCAATAGGGAGGTATAACTAAGTAACTCAAGTAAAGAGGCAGGCACCTCAAAATTACAAACTCATAACATTTGATGCATGCTTGCTAATGCCAGAAGCTTGCCAGGAAAAATGGGAGAGTTAGAATTATTGCAAAAATAATGAGAAATGGGATTTAATTGGCATTACTGATGAATCTCATGACTGGACTGTTAATCCGGATGGTTATATCCTATTTAGGATATATAGGGGCAATGGTAAAAGAGGAGGAGAGATTTGTCTGTATGTTAAGCCTGAATTTATTCCTATAGTCAGTGAAGATATTTATGCTGGTAATACTGAATGTTTGTGGGTCGAGTTAAATAGCGGAGCAGCAAATTCCAAAATAATATTAGTTGGAGTATGCTATAAATATAGATATAAATATAGTTGAAAGTGAGGAAATACAATTATTGTTACAGATTGGAAAGGCAGCTAAGCATGGGCAAGTTCTAAGAATGGGAGATTTTAACTACCCTGAAATAGACTGGATAAATGAGACCATCAGTTCAGCTAAGGGGAGCAGGTTCTTGAGTACACTCAGGGATCATTATCTGGCCCAGGTTATACATGAACCTACTAGAAATGAAGTTATCTTGGATTTAGTAATCACAAATATTATTGATATAGTATCAAATGTTGAAATAGAGCAACCTTTGAGAAACAGTGATCACAACACAGTCTCATTTGTGATTAAATTAAAAAAACAAAACTTTAAGGGGACAACAAAAACTCCTAATTTTAAAAGGGCCGATTGTAACTGTCTCAGGGCAGTAATACAAAGTATAGACTGAGACAGATAACTGACAGGTAAAAATACTGAACATAAATGGACAACATTTAAATCCTAACTAAATATACATACTTATCACCATATACCAAGTGGGAATAAAAGTAAAAGTAGTAAATCACATCCAATGTGGCTTAACAATGATTTAAAGATCAAGATACAGAGTAAAAAACAGGCATTTAAATTATACAAACAAGAGGGGACAGAGACTGCTTTAAGTGAGTACAAGGAAACCACTAAGACTTGCAAAAGGGCTATTAGATTGGCTAAAATAGAAAATGAAAAATTTGTTGCAAAAGAGAGTAAGACTAACTCTAAAATATTTTTTTAAGTATATTAATGGGAAGAAGGCCAGGAAGAAAGCTATAGGAACATTACAATGTGACACAGGCCATCTGATAATTAGTGACCAGGAAAAGGCAGATGAGCTAAATAGGTTATTTTCTTCGGTAAACAGTTTGGGAACGGTGGCTCAGGTATAATGCATAAGTACCAAATCCAAATAAATACATTCAGGGTGCTCCTAAGGATATATAGAGATTTATGGTACAAAGAAAAAGGAAAGATCCATTTATGGGGCACTCCTGAAAATCCTAATCTCAGAAGAAGAGAATGAACTAAATGATAAAACTTAACTTTTAATGATAGTTAAAATCCACTTAAAATATATAATCGTAGGTAGCAGAGAGATTGCTAATATATAAGGTTTTCTGTAATTAAATCCCACAATTGTGGAAAATGCCACTTGAGGTAGACCATATAAAGTGCTACGTGCTGATATAGTCACAAAATAAAGTGACTAGTGTATAAAATAAAGTGCTATATAATAATAAAGTGCCAAGTGCTATGACACATATAGTAAAATATATATCTATATGTGAGTGAAAACAGGTAAATAAATAATTTATATGGTAACCTATAAGGTGCAAAAAGATCTATTTGGCAGCTAAATGCTGATCATAAACAGAAAACAATGTTCTTATGGGAATGGTTAATGGCATGGCATTATGGACTAGAGTAATACCTATTGGGAAATGAATGCCTCCATATTGCTTGTCTCTAGTAAAGTAATGTTCCAAATATCCCAAATATCCCAGATTCCCAAATTCGAGCATTGCAGTCAGGATATTACTTCAATCTATTGCAAATGTCTCCCTAAAGCTACTAAACTAACTAAATAGCGTAGATATAGTAAGCAGGGAAGGGGCTTTAAGCTATGGGCCTGAAACTGGAAACGCTGACTCTCTGCTAGTCACGCCACGGTCTAGACGCAAAGTGATGACGTCATAGACTTGCGACGGCGCTCCTACGTGCACCAAAAGGGATTTACATAAAATTGAGGAATGGGAATCTAAATGGCAGATGAGATTTAATATTAATAAATGTAAAGTTATGCATCTGGGAAGGAAAAATAGCCATGCAATTTATAATCTTAATGGAGCAAATCAAGGTGTATCAGATATTGAAAGGAATTTGGGAGTGCTTGTGGACAACCACCTAGGTAACAGTGCTCAAAGCCAAGCAGCAGCTGCAAAGGCAAATAAAATATTAGCATGTATTAAGAAGGGTATAGAAGCCAGGGAAGCAAATATAATTCTGCCACTATACAAATCTCCATTATGTCCTCATTTGGAATATGGAGTACAATTTTGAGCACCACTTCATAAAAAGGACATTTTAGAGCTTGAAAAGGTACAGAGGAGGGCAACAAAACTATTAAGGGGAATGGAGGGGCTAAGTTATGAAGAAAAACTAACCAAATTAAACTTATTTTCTCTAGAAAAAAGGCATCTAAGAGGAGATATGATTACCTTATATAAATACATCCAGGGTCAGTATAAAGATTTGTCAAGGGAGCTTTTTGGGCCAAGAGGTTTTCAACTGACAAGAGGACATCCCTTGAGGTTAGAAGTAAAAAGATTCCACCTTAAAGAAAGAAAAGGGTTCTTCACAGTAAGGGTGGTTAATCTGTGGAATTCTCTCCCAGAGGAGGTGGTGACAGCGGATTCCATAGAGAACTTCAAAAGGGGACTGGATTTATTTCTAATTAAAGTCCGGTCGCCAGTGTCTGGGATCAGGAGGGAATTGATTTTTTTTTTATACAACTAATTAATTAATAGTTAATCCACATATTGCAGATCAGAGGAGATCTTAAAAGGTTGAACTTGATGGACTGAGAGTCTTTTTTCAACCTTAAATACTATGTAACTATGTAACTATGTAATGGTAAAAGAGGAAGAGGGATTTGTCTGTATGTTAAGCCTGAATTTAAGCCTATAGTCAAAGAAGATATTTATGGTGGAACTAGCAGTAATGCTGAATATTTGTGGGTAGAGTTAAATAGAGGAGCAGCAAATTCCAAAAGAATTTAGTTGGAGTATGCTATAAACCCCCAAATATAGCTAAAAGTGAGGAAATATAATTATTGTTACAGATTGGAAATGCAGCTAAGCATGGACAAGTTCTAATAATGGGAGATTTTAATTACCCTGAAATAAACTGGATAAATGAGACCAGCAGTTCAGCTAACGGGAGCAGGGTCTTGAGTACTCTCAGGGATCATTATCTGGCCCAGGTTATACAAGAACCTACTAAAAATGAAGCTATCTTGGATTTATTCATCACAAATAATATTGATATAGTATCAAATGTTGAAATAGGGGCAACCTTTTGGAAACAGTGATTACAATGCAGTCTCAATTGTGATTGAATTAAAAAAACAAAAACTTAAGGGACCAACAAAAACTCTTAATTTAAAAAGGGCAGAATTTAACTGTCTAAGGGCAGCAATACAGTATAGACTGGGACAAAGAACTAACAGGTAAAAATACTGAACATAAATGGACAACATTTTTTATTTTTATTTTTTATTATCACATATAAAAAAGAGTTACAATAACAAAATAGAAAACATATTTTCCAATTATACAATGTCTGACACGCAGGTCAATAAATAAGACATTTTATAATTTTTTTATGAATCTATCTTGGCAATGAGATCATGTAAAGAAAAACATAGGAAACACATAAAAATCACAAAACAAAAGAACAAATTCAAGACAAACTCACAACATAAACAAAACATAAACCTTCAGCATGAGAAGAGGACAAGGCAGGGAAAAGAGAGGAGGGGCCCACCCAGAGTCATATTCTAGACAAAGAAAAAAGAAACCTTCAAGCTAGGGACAAGACATCTTATTGAATTTAAACTTGGGTCATTGAAATATTTTTTTTTCCCAAAGGGCCCATTTGGCTCTTATTTTTGGACCTATCCCTGTATTACTGAGTCCGCATTCTAGGAGATAAACATACTCCAGTCTTTCTCTAAGTTCCGACCAAGTTGGACTTACATTATTTTTCCAACTAGAAGCTACAAGTTTTTTTGATACATAAGGAAAAGCAGAGCCATTCCTTTAATTGCCGCTGAAAGACCTTCAGGGAAAAAGTGCAAAAACACTATTTCTGGTGCCGGAGTTATAACAATTTCACATATCATAGATAGATGTTTAAAACTTTCAAGCCAAAAATTCTGTATGAGATAACAACTCCACCACATATGGAAGTGTGTGCCAATCTGCCCACAACCTCTCCAGCAGTATTTTTGTTCTTCTGATTTATTTAACTGTCCCAGTTTCATTGGAGTTATATACCATCTATTAATGATTTTAACTGAATTTCCCTATACATAGCATTTTTAATGAATCTTGAACAATTAGAGAAAAGGCTGAGTGCCAATTTTCAATTGGCCAAGAATAACCTAGATCGTTTTCCCATAACCTCCAATTGAAAGGTTTCTCAAGTTGATATTTTTTCTTAATAATCTTGTAACACTTAGCCACAAGATGATTTTTATCTTTTGAAGATATTAATACTCCAAAGTCAGTCGGCCTCCTCATCTCCTCCATATAAAAGGGAGATGATGCTAGTACCTTTTGCAGTTTAATATATTCTAACCAATTGTTTATAGAAATTGAATAAGTATTTGAAACTCCATTAATTTCTTATCGCCATATATATCTTTCAAGCTTTAGCCGAATAAATTTGCCAACGAGGCCAAAGCAGTGATAGGACTAGGTAGGTTTTCTATCTTTAAACTCCCTTTCTGTTTGAAAGAGTAAGAAATTTAGATCCCCAGATTCCAATTCAAAGTTCTCAATTTGAGTCTAGTTAAATAAATCAGATGGCTGTGTCCATAATATTAGTTGAGACATTTGTATAGCTTGTTGATATTTTTTAATCATCAGGTATGCGACCCCTCCCCATTCAAAGTCACATAACATATATACTTTCTTTATCCTAATTCTTTTGTAATTATGAATGTATTTATCAATTAAGATCTGGAATTTGTTAAGAATATATGCTTTGACCCATATCAGGAAGCTACGTAGAAGATAGGTGATTTTTAGGGAATACACATCTTTACCGCCTCTATTTGCCCAAACCATGACATGATGTTATTTCCCCAATCATGTAATATGTTTTTTATTTTTATGTACAGTTGTTCAAAATTCTGCACAATAACTTGTTTTAAGTTAACATATATTTCAATACCCAGATGTTGAATCTTATTCTGCCACTTGTAACAATATTTTCCCTTCAAACTATCTATTGCGGCTAGAGATAGATTGATAGGCAAGGCTTCAGATTTCAAAATATTCATTTTATAATGAGATATATTGCTAAATTCTTCAATCACTTTATGGAGAGATCCCAGAGAGCTAAGCGGGTTCTCCACTGACATCACCATGTCGTCTGCAAACAAAGATGTTTTATGTATACTTGATCCTATCCTAATGCCTTTAATGTTTTCTGAGCTTCTAATTGCTTGAACCAATGGCTCAATCAATATGGCGAATAGGACTGGGGAAAGAGGGCAACCCTGCCGGGTTCCATTTGAAATGAAGAATCTCTCTGAGGGAAATCCTAGGTCCCTGACAGAGGTGGATGGAGATTCATAGAGTGCTCCAATGGCTTTAAGACCAAAATCTTCCAAGCCAGACTTCTCCAGCGTTAACTCCATGTATCTCCATGCGACCCTGCCTTCTGCAACGGAGTTGGAACACGAATCCAATATCTCAGCTGGTATACGGTAAAATATCCAAGAAGCACTACAGTCTCCCCATCCCCAACCTCCCATATTGGAGGACACTCAATTGGGAGTCAAAAGAATACTGACTTTATTTTGTTGTGCAGAAATATATATACACATCTCTTCCCACAGGCAATACACATCCCCCATAGTTGGCCACACAATACACATAGAGGGACAATAGGTGTGGTCACACCCCCCGGAGGCTACCTGGCTACTTTGATACAATCAGACATTGATCAGATTCTACTTCTTTGTTCTTATGTCTGATAATGAAAACACTTTATACAATAGACTTCCTTATCTTATGAGAAGTCTCTGTAATAGGATTATCTATTATGCCTAGGTCTGCAATAGTCTGTGCTAATATTCTGCAGAGCATAAACCAACATACATACAGTATAACAGAAGAATCATATTTTCACCATAATAATTAAATAACCATAAAACAGGGTAAAACAGTGATGGGTTCCGTTACACACCTCGCCCGTGACCATAAGCCGGCATACACGGTCTGATCCCAGCGGATCGGACTGGGGATGTCCGGACAAAAGTATTTGTTGGTCAACCCATCAGCAGTACTACAATTCACCTTTACTCACATTTCAAGAACAAGACAAATGCACACTTCATACAGCATTCACAGCAATAAACATTTCAAGGAGAGGGAAAATAAATTTTACAAACAGGTTTTACAGAGGCCTCTGTACTGGAGACAATGGGGAAAGTAATCCAATTATCCAGGGATAGAGGCAGACTCCATTGAGCACATAGTTGCAAAAAAAACATAAACCACTTTAAAATACATAAAGTCACCTTTTACACATAACACACAGACATTTCACATATCCCCAGATAGCTGAGATCTGAGCGCACAAAACTACCGAATAGCGCTCAGATCCTATTCACACAGTTCTATTGACAGGTAGCTAAAGTCTTTCCCATAGTCTTTCATTATATGAATGGGCTCCATGGCATAGCTATCTCTGGTATCACCGCTCCCACAGGGCAAGTACCGAATGACCCCCCTGTATTTAAAGTGCCAGAATGAGTTACATACACTCTGGTATGGCCGAATACTGTTTTTAAAGGGCAATATGTCCCAGGGCCATAGTCGCAGGGCAGGAGGCTGGCAATAAGTCCTCTCCAGGACAAAGTGGCAAAAGGCACTTCGTCACCCATCTCCCCTTTGGGGGGAAGTCTAACCAGGCACCTGGATATTTCGCTGTGGTGATGGGGCATCACGCTGAGGGGACTTGAGGGGCAGAGGCCAGCGTCACTCTGCCCTGATGCCAGCTCTTCTGCTGGTATAACCTGCAGGACATTCTGCTCTGTACAAGGGACAAAGGAAGGGCAGAGGCTGACTGCACTCTGCCCCACTGTCATCTCTTCTGCTGGGGTACTTGGGACATATTCCGGCTCAGTAGCCAGGGAAAGGTGGGGGTCAGTGGGGATTAACATTTCCTCTGTTAACCCTGGGGCCACATTAGGTCAGGCACAGAGACCATGGTCCCATCTGCGCCGTCTGGGAGATTGGTGTCTCCCCTTGTTAGGGTAAGCTGTCGCTGGGGGGAGAGGGCGACACCTTCAGCTCCCTGGGGTTCACACTGCCACTGGGGGGGAAGGACGACACCTTCGGCCCCCTGGGGTACACACTGCCGCTGGGGAGGAAGGACGGCACCTTCTGCTCCCTGGGGTACACACTGCCGCTGGGGAGGAAGGATGGCACCTTCTGCTTCCTGGGGTACACACGGCCGCTGGGGGGGACGGACAGCACCTTCTGCTCCCTGGGATACACACTGCCGCTGGGGGGGGGGGGGGGGACGACACCTTCTGCTCCCTGGGATACACACTGCCGCTGGGGGGGGGAGGATGACACCTTCGGCCCCCTGGGGTACACACTGCCGCTGGGGAGGAAGGACGACACCTTCAGCTCCCTGGGGTACACACTGCCGCTGGGGAGGAAGGACGGCACCTTCTGCTCCCTGGGATACACACTGCCGCTGGGGGTGAAGGACGACACCTTCGGCCCCCTGGGGTACACACTGCCGCTGGGGAGGAAGGACGGCCCCTTCTGCTCCCTGGGGTACACACTGCCGCTGGGGAGGAAGGACGGCACCTTCTGCTCCCTGGGATACACACTGCCGCTGGGGGGGAAGGACGACACCTTCGGCCCCCTGGGGTACACACTGCCGCTGGGGAGGAAGGACGGCATCTTCTGCTCCCTGGGGTACACACTGTCGCTGGGGAGGATGGACGGCACCTTCTGCTCCCTGGGGTACACACTGTCGCTGGGGAGGAAGGACGGCACCTTCTGCTCCCTGGGGTACACACTGCCGCTGGGGAGGAAGGACAGCACCTTCTGCTCCCTGGGGTACACATGGCCGCTGGGGATGAAGGACAGCACCTTCTGCTCCCTGGGGTACACACTGCCACTGGGGAGGAAGGACGGCACCTTCTGCTCCCTGGGGTACACACGGCCGCTGGGGGGGACGGACAGCACCTTCTGCTCCCTGGGATACACACTGCCGCTGGGGGGGAAGGACGACACCTTCTGCTTCCTGGGATACACACTGCCGCTGGGGGGGGAGGATTACACCTTCGGCCCCCTGGGGTACACACTGCCGCTGGGGAGGAAGGACGACACCTTCAGCTCCCTGGGGTACACACTGCCGCTGGGGAGGAAGGACGGCACCTTCTGCTCCCTGGGATACACACTGCCGCTGGGGGGGAAGGACGACACCTTCGGCCCCCTGGGGTACACACTGCCGCTGGGGAGGAAGGACGGCCCCTTCTGCTCCCTGGGGTACACACTGCCGCTGGGGAGGAAGGACGGCACCTTCTGCTCCCTGGGATACACACTGCCGCTGGGGGGGAAGGACGACACCTTCGGCCCCCTGGGGTACACACTGCCGCTGGGGAGGAAGGACGGCATCTTCTGCTCCCTGGGGTACACACTGTCGCTGGGGAGGATGGACGGCACCTTCTGCTCCCTGGGGTACACACTGTCGCTGGGGAGGAAGGACGGCACCTTCTGCTCCCTGGGGTACACACTGCCGCTGGGGAGGAAGGACGGCACCTTCTGCTCCCTGGGGTACACACTGCCGCTGGGGATGAAGGACAGCACCTTCTGCTCCCTGGGATACACACTGTCGCTGGGGAGGAAGGACGGCACCTTCTGCTCCCTGGTATACACACTGTCGCTGGGGAGGGGAATTAGTTGGAGTATTCCACGTGGAGCGGTTTCTGTTTCTGGGACAGTCTCTCTGCATGTGGCCCTGCTGGTTACACGTGTGGCACCTGATGTACCGTGGAGGGGTTTGGTAGTTCCAACCAGCCGGATGCAGTGCTGGGGGGGGGGGGGGGGGTAATGGTGGGAGGTGGGTTAGCAGCTCCCAAGATGGACCGCCCCCGTGCCCGCTGCTTTTCCATTATGTATTCGTGGACATCTGTAATTAACTATTCCAAGGTTATTGTGGGAAGTGTACCTGGGAAAAAGGCCAGTCTGCTTTGGAGTTCTCTTCCAAACTCATTCTGTGTGCTGTCCGTAAGAGGTGCTGTAGCCGCTGCCCGGTCTCCCTCCATGAGTTCCTTTCTGTCTGCATTCCTGTAGTCCGCGGCGGCCTCCTCCTCCTCATCATGGAACGCTGTCTGAAAACTAGCCGGTTCCATCCTGCTGTAGCCAGGGGCGATGTACGGATACTAGCGTTGCCCTCAATTTGTAACTCCACGGAATGGTGTCTCCTGTAGCTGTCCTTATGACCGTTGGAACAAATCCGCCACTTGCCACCAAATGTAACGGAGTTGGAACACGAATCCAATATCTCCGCTGGTATACGGTAAAATATCCAAGAAGCACTACAGTCTCACCATCCCCAACCTCCCATATTGGAGGACACTCAGTTGGGAGTCAAAAGAATACTGACTTTATTTTGTTGTGCAGAAATATATATACACATCTCTTTCCACAGGCAATACACATCCCCCATAATTGGCCACACAATACACATAGAGGGACAATAGGTGGGGTCACACCCCCCGGAGGCTACCTGGCTACTTTGATACAATCAGACATTGATCAGATTCTACTTCTTTGTTCTTATGTCTGATAATGAAAACACTTTATACAATAGACTTCCTTATCTTATGAGGAGTCTCTGTAATAGGATTATCTATTATGCCAAGGTCTGCAATAGTCTGGGCTAATATTCTGCAGAGCATAAACCAACATACATACAGTATAACAGTAGAATCATATTTTAACCATAATAACTAAATAACCATAAAACAGGGTAAAACAGTGATGGGTTCCGTTACACCTTCTGTGCGTGCAGTGAAACAAACACTGCCTGGGTACCATTCTTATCAAGATAAGCGATCATATTTAGTAATCTTCTGATGTTTGAGGTATTATAAAACCTGTTTGATCAATTTCAATTAACAAATTAATTATATTATTAAGTCTCTGAGCTAATATTTTTTTATAGATTTTTATATCATTGTTAAGTAGAGATATGGGTCTAAAGTTTTTACATTCTGGTATTTCGGAGTTTACCTTTTGTATGTTCACTATAACAGCTTCCAGCATTTCGCTAGGAGCTCTCTATGAAACAATTTGTAGTAATAATTATTGAAACTGTCAGGTCCGGGTGATGAATCAATCTTCAGATTACCAATTACCCTCTTGACTTCCTCTTCATTCATTTCCCTATTTAACAATTTTAAATCACTTATACATAGTTTAGGGAGATTAATTTTTGATAAAAAAAATCTTATTTTTGATCCTGGATCACCCTATCTTACTTATTCATTTCTAAATTATATAATGCAGAATAATACTCTTTGAAAATTTTTACTATTTTCTCTGGGTTTGAGATGATGTTATCCCCATACTTAATTTTATCCAGGCGTTTATTTAGGTTTCTTGATATAGTTTTATATGCTAAATCTTTACCCGCTTTGTTTCCTCAAAAATAAGATCTCTGTAAAAATTTCAGTCTTGCATCATCCACTTTTTTTTTCTCTATTTTTTTAATTGAAGACTCAATACACTTAATTTCCTCAAGAATATTTCTATCAAGACTACACTTATGTTTTCTATCCAATTTAGCCAAGTCTATATACATCTCCCTCAGCGTTCTCCCTCTATCTTTGAACAATTGAGATTTCGCTTTTATCAGGATCCCTCTAATATAAGCTTTGTGAGCCAGCCACAAGGTTACACAAGAGTTAACTGAATCCCTATTCTCTTCAAAGAATTTATAGATTTATTTTTTAATGTTGTTACTTAAATATTCTACTTTAAGAATATAGGGATCCAATTTCCATGGGGAATATTTCTTACCTCTGAGATCTCCTTTCCATCTGAAACCATACCATGGTCCGATCCTACAGTCGGTTTAATGTCTGCAAAATCTAAGTACTTAAAACTCGATTTGTTAGAGAAAACATAGTCCAACCTGGCATATGAAGCATATCTATGCAAGTAATGTGTGTAGTCCCTTTCTCCCGGGTGTAGGGACCTCCATGTATCAAAGAGATTATAACTACTAATTAGTTCATAAAACTGTTTAGCTTTTCGAGTGAGAGCAGGATCGATACTAGAATCTTTGGGAAGTTTGTTATCTTCCACTGGATTCAAACACATATTGAAGTCACCGCAAACAGTAAGAAAACCTGAAAAAGTATTTCCTCAACTTCTTTCACTAGTTCTTTATTGAGCGCATATATATTCAATATTGTATGTTTTACACTATTAATCCAACCTGACCAAAGTATAAATCTACCTTCACTATCTAGTTCAAATAATTCTTCTTTTAGGTTTAATTTTTTACTGAACAAAATTGCTGTTCCTCTAGTTTTCCTTCTATACATGGAAGATACACCTCACACATAATGCACGTCATAAATTAAAGGTGCCTTATCCCTAGCCCAATAAGTCTCCTGGAGACATATAATATCCACTTTTTCAGCTTTAAACATCTTGAAAAAAGCACGTCTTTTCCCTGGGGCATTCAGACCCTGGGTATTTTGGCCAATCAATTTGAAGCGAATCCATCCCTTAACCAGGGTCTGAGTTCCATACAAAGTTGCCCTCCTCTCGATTCTCCCCACCTCTCCCCACACTGGATACATACAAAACAATTCATAAAAAACATGCTTAAAAAAACAAAAAACACTAAACCACCCTCCTTGCTTGGCATGTTTGACTTCAATTAATTAGTCGACGGCCTAGCTCTTCGGGTGCAAACTTAATAAAAAGTTCCAATGTGAACATGGCGGCAAGAATTCAACAAAGGGAATTCATCTTTTTTCCATTTCCTTCCCCTAATGTTCTTCCATTCCTTTTCCTCTTTCTCCTTCTCTTCTTTTTCTCCCTTTTCCTCCCCTTCTCTCTCTCTTTTCTTCTCTTTTTTTTTCTTTCCTTTTTCACCCTTTTCTTTCTCATCAATTTGCCTTATGTTCCCATTTATAACCTTAGACAAATCTTATCTGACTAGCTAGCACCCAAAATAAAAATTCTTAAATTCCCCTTCTCTCCTCTTTTAAAGGAGTAGTTTGTAAATACATATTTATATGTGAAATATTAATAAAGTGTTTCTTAATAATTTTACCCTTATTTAAATGGACAACATTTAAATCCTTACTAAATATACATACGAAACACCATATAGCAAGTGGGAATAAAAGTAAAAGGAGTAAATCACATCCAATGTGGCTTAACAATGATTTAAAGATCAAGATACAGAGTAAAAAACAGGCATTTAAATTATACAAACAAGAGGGGACAGAGAGTGCTTTAAGTGAGTACAAGGAAATCACTAAGGCTTGCAAAAGGGCTACTAGACTGGATAAAATACTAAATGAAAAATTAGTTGCAAAAGAGAGTAAGACTAACTCTAAAATATTTTTTAAGTATGTTAATGGGAAGAAGGCCATGAAGGAAGCTATTGGAACATTACAATGTGACTCCGGCCTTCTGATAATTAGTGACCAGGAAAAGGCACATGAGCTAAATAGTTTTTTTGCTTCTGTATACACAAGGGAGGTACACAGCAAAATAATGGGGCTGCGCTACCTTCACAGAATCATTGGTTAACGCAGGAAGAAATCCAAAAGAGGCTGGAAAAAAGAAATGTTAATAAAGCCCCGGGTCCTGATGGAATACATCCAAGGGTACTGAGGGAACTGGGTTCTGTAATAGCCAAACCATTATATCTCAATTTTCAAGGTTTCACTAAACACAGGGGGCCTCATTCTATTATCGTCCGTAGGAGATGCAGGGCCGCAAGGACCGGCCGCAAGCTATTCGCCTATTCTATTCCCTTCCGGTCGGGGATTCCGGCAGGCTTGCGGCTGGCGCCTTGCTATCCCTTGCGGCCGCACGCGCCAGAGGAAAGCTTTTGATCTTAAACGGCCGCAAGAGTTTCGGCCGTAAGAAAATCCTGGTTGCTATTCAATTGCTCCGGGAAACCTCTCTGCAAGGCTAAACCGAGCCGCAGATTACTTGCAGCAAAAAAGGTCCCGCAGGCACACAAATAAGCACATTATAAAGCCATAATAAAGCCGTCCTGCACTCTGAGGAGACTATAAAGTGATTGTAGGTGTTAGCATTCATAGCACAACATTCCCCTACACTCAAATCCGTAAATAAAATGTTTTTTTAATTTATGTCACATATCCATGTAAAAAGTCCAGAGGGCTTTGAGCACCTCAGACTCGCCCACGCTGCGGCCGGAAAATAAACAGTTAATGTAATCTCGGATTTGGGCTGATGTGCAAGCTTGAGAGGGGGTTGCTATTAATCCTCATGTCCCCCATAATGATCCCTAGCATTTACAGAGCTTTACAATGCAGTCTTGAATTTATTTTAGCATATAAAGATTTCTGAGCTTACGGCCGATTGCAAGATATACGGCCGGCCGTAAGGGGATAGCCTTGCGGTGCCGTATAATTGAATTGCAAGGTAACGGGAGCCCCGCAAGGAATCGCACCTTTGCGGATGATTTACGGCCGATAATAGAATGAGGGCCAGGGTCTTTATCAGATGACTGGAGAAAAGCAGATGTGATACCTATATTTAAGAAGGGAGCAAGAACAAATCTGGGAAATTACAGACCAGTAAGTCTCACTTCTGTAGTGGGAACATTTTTAGAAGAGTTACTATTTGAATAGGATTAAAAGTAGGAGTCAACATGGATTTATGAGGGATAGGTCATGTCAAAAAAATCTAATTAGTTTCCATGAGGAGGTTA
Source organism: Discoglossus pictus (assembly GCA_027410445.1). Taxonomy (NCBI): domain Eukaryota; kingdom Metazoa; phylum Chordata; class Amphibia; order Anura; family Alytidae; genus Discoglossus; species Discoglossus pictus. The sequence continues at coordinate 280,088,175 of CM050163.1, forward strand.
ATATGGATCAAGCATGGATGTAGTCTTTTTGGATTTTGCAAATGCTTTTGATACTGTGCCTCATTGGAGACTATTGTGCAAACTAAGGGATACAGGAATTGCAGTAAATATCTGCTCATGGATCGAGAACTGGCTAAAAGACAGGAAGCAAAGGTTTGCGCTAAATGGAACATACTAAGATTGGACTAATGTGATAAGTGGGGTTCCTCAGGGTTCAGTATTAGGTCTCTCCTTTTTAACATATTTATGGGACTGCAAAGTAGTGTCTCCATTTTTTCTGATGACACAAAGTTGTGCAAGGTAATTAATCAGATAATGATGTACTTTTCCTTCAAAGGGATTTATAAGAAATAGGTCATACATATTGGCCTACAATACATTATGTTTATGTTATTATTTTCTCTCTCTTTCTTTATATATATATATATATATATATATATATATATATATATATATATATATATATATATATATGTGTGTGTGTAGATATATAAATGTCATTAAGAGGTCAGTCAGTCATTCCCAGGTTAAATTCCAAAAGAAACACATCAAAGGGGTGAGAAAAACACATAATTGCAATTCTCACATGTATCATAAAGACAAGATATATGGGGTCTATTCACATAAATACAGGGCACCACCCGTGGAGAAGATAATCAATGATACTGGTAATTGTTTTAGTACAGTTGACTAAAGAGATCTATTGGTTAAGATTGCGAGAAAGTCAGAACAGGCTTCTCTGTCAACAGATCCAATTAAGATATAGAGGGGGGGGGGACAGACCAAATATCATATTTATCATATTTATTTTTCTTTCTCCCTGTATACTGATGATATATATATTGGGGTAAAAATATTAATTACTGTTTTCTTTCTTGCTGTATACCTATGATATGTGGATATATATATATTAATTAATGTTTTGTTCTTTCTGAAAACTGGGGAAATGTTTGCTGTTTTTCTTTTCTCTTGAAGGGTTAAAAATAATTTAGGTGTTTTCTTTTTGTAGGAGCCAGCCATTAAATATCAACTAATTGTGCTTATATATAAATATGTAGGTTATATTTTGTTTATATTTTGTTATTTCATAAAACTTTACATCTGTGATTATTTGTTTTTGTGTTACTTTGTTTTCCCACATGTTCTTGTATGATTATTTGTTTTTGTGCACAGAAATATATAAATATATGTTAATTCATAAATCTTATTGGTGTGTTTTATTTGTCAATCATTCTCAAAAGAATAGAATTTCTAGAAATTACCCTTTAATTTCTTACAGTTGGTGAGCCTAGGTCCAGGAGTGTGAGGAATTGACTCTGCTGGGTTTTGAACCTGGTCCCCAGGCTGCTGATCCTCTTCCCTACCACTGCACTAGCCTGCCTTTGTGAAATTCCTGGAGATCTGATAACCTTGACTCTGCTAGCAATAGCATCAGTGACTAAGTCTCTTCAGCTGTGTCTGGTCCTTGGCCTATATTAAGGCACTTCCTGTCAATGTACCTTGCCAGATTATTGTGGTTCCTGATCCCTTCACTAAAGCTTGTTCCTGTTTCACCTACAAAGTTGCTGAATTGGATTATTGCTGACTTAGGCTGCTGGTCTCCAAAACCTTGTGATACCTATATCATTACAGAATAATCTGGCCAATTCATGGAGACCGCCGGGTCAGATTCTGCATTGGCCCAGCAGGTTGCTTTATTTGCAAGAACTGTGCAGACCCAGGCACAGACCATTCAAGTGCTGCCGGACCAGGTAGCTGAACTGCAAAATAAAGTTCAGTCAATGCACAGTGAGTATACCAGCTACAGGGCACGTGATGTTGCGGCTGCTACTGTTACACCTGCACAAGATGCCCGCTTGCCCCTACCAGAAAAGTTTGGAGGAGATCGCAAAAGATTTAGGGGTTTCCTAAATCAATGCCGTTTGCACTTCATGATGTTACCTCACCGATTTCCATCTGAAAGAGAGAAGGTGGGATTTATTTTCTCCCTATTCAAAGATTAAGCCTTGGCTTGGGGCTCCCCTCTTCTGGAACAGGACAGTCCAGTCTTGGGTAATCTAAATGACTTTCTTGAGGCCATGTGCCTAGTTTTTGATGACCCCAATTGATGTGCTACAGCAGAAGCCACTCTCCTTCATTTGCATCAAGGGAGGCGCTCTGTGGCTGAATATGCTGCTGAATTCAGACAGTGGGTTGCTGATACTACCTGGAACCAATCAGCCCAGAGGTTCCACTTCAGAAAAGGTCTCTCAGAAGCTTTAAAAGATGAGCTAGCTCGTGTTGACCTTCCTGCTGACTTTGATGCATTTGTGCGTTTGGCTATCTGTATTGATCGGAGACTTTCTGAAAGAAGATTGGAAAGACAGGGCTCTTTTAGACAAAGTGCTATTCCTACTTTATATTCAAGAATTTCTACTCCGACCCCACAAACACCTACAGACTCTGAGCCTGAGGCTATGCAGGTAAATCTAATAAGAGGGCCATTATCCAATGAAGAAAAACAGTGGCAACGCACTCACAATTTATGCCTGTATTGTGGTAGTGCAGGGCACTACGCCATCAATTGCCCTAGCAAATCCAAAAGAACAATAGCTATGGCTGCTGAGGGTGCACAGATTCGACACCAATCCCAGATTTCAGATCAACTGGATTCTGTCACACAACCTTTGTTTTCTCTGGCTCATGGTGAAGAGGGTATGTTGACTCAACATCCTCATTTTGTGGTGCCTATCACTTTGCAATGTGGTGATAGTAAAATTTCAACTACAGCTATGATAGATTCTGGAGCAGGCGGAAACTTTATGGACATCAAATTTGGAGCAGGAAATAGAATTCAGTCTATCCCTAATTCTTCACCTGTGTTAATGGAGACAGTAGACGGTTCTCCACTTACGTCAGGACCGGTTACACATGAGACTGTGCCCTTAAAGTTGACTCTGGAAGTGAATCACCATGAGACTATATCTTTCCCCCTAATTTCCTCAACACAGTTTCCAGTGATTTTGGGTGTACCTTGGCTTGCTCTGCATAACCCACAGATTGATTGGAAAATCAGAACTTTGTCCTTTCCTTCAGAACACTGCTTAATGAATTGTCAACCCTCTAAGGTAACACCTGTTGCCACAACAATTAATTAAATGGTTGCTACAAACTTAACTAAGCTTCCTGTACAATATCGGGATTTTGCAGATGTCTGTGATAAGAAGAATGCTGATCAGCTTCCACCCCACAGGCCTTATGATTGCCCAATAGAGCTGTTACCTGGGGCTGCTATCCCATTTGGCCATATATATTCCCTTTCTGAGCCTGAATTGAAAGCTCTTCATGAATACATACAAGAAAATCTTGCCAAAGGCTTTATTCTACTGTCTACTTCTCCAGCAGGAGCTCTTATATTCTTTGTAGAAAAGAAAGATGGCAGCCTACGGCCATGCGTTGACTATAGGGACATTAATAACATCACTGTTAAAAACCGCTACCCCTTGCCTCTAATTCCTGAACTTCTGGAGAGACTTCGCTCAGCTAACATATTTACGAAGCTTGATCTTCGGGGGGCATATATTCTGGTTCGCATAAGACCAAATGATGAATGGAAAACAGCTTTCAGAACCAGGTACGGGCATTACGAATATCTAGTAATGCCATTTGGGCTTTGTAATGCCCCTGCAACTTTCCAGCATCTTATCAATGATGTTCTACGAGATCTCCTGGATCAGTTTGTTGTGGCATATTTGGATGATATCTTAATATTTTCTGATAATCTTGAAAACCACAGAAAATAGGTCCGTATAGTTCTGGAGCGCCTTCGTACCCACCACCTATACATTAAACTGGAAAAATGTGAGTTTGAACAAACAGAAATTCAATTCCTGGGGTATGTCATAACTCCTAAAGGTTTAAGTATGGACGCAAGTAAAATTAAAGCTGTGCTGGACTGGCCCATCCCCTAGAATGAAAAAGATATTACATTTATGGGGTTTGCCAATTTTTACAGGCTTTCCATTAGGAATTTCTCTGCCGTTATTACACCGATCACTGAACTTACACGTAAAGGGACTCCTTTTCAGTGGTCCAATAAGGCTGATACCGCATTTTCCCAATTAAAGACTCTGTTTACATCTGCCATTTATTGTGGGAGTTGATGCTTCTGATTCAGCTGTTGGTGCTATACTGTCTCAAAGGACTGGACCTAAGATGCTGTTACATCCGTGTGCCTTCTATTCCCGCCAGATGGTGCCAGCAGAAAGAAACTATGACATAGGGAATAAAGAACTATTGGCTATAAAAGCCACCTTCACCGAATGGAGACATCTCTTGGAGGGAGCTACCCATCCAATTACTGTCCTCACAGATCACAAAAATCTGGAATGTATCCGATCAGCTAAGAGACTGTCAGCCAGACAAGCACGCTGGTCCCTATTCTTCTCGAGGTTTATTTTTTTGGTTACATACCGTCCTGGCTCCAAGAATGGTAAGGCGGATGCCTTGTCTAGAATAGCTCACCCCCTACATACTACCGTAACCAAGACCACCATCTTGCCGGAGGATATATTTATAGGAGTTACATTTCCTTCTGATCTGATGTCTCGCATTAAAAAGGGCTACGCTGAAGACCCAGTTCTTCGTGATCCTCCTCGTGATCTCCACATGACTATGCTTAATGGGTTTTGGATTTTTCAACAACAACTGTTTGCTCCGGAGTCAGTGCAACTGGATCTTTTACGTCTCTACCATGACTCAAAACCAGCAGGTCATCCAGGAATCCGAAAGACACAAGAGCTACTCGCCCGATCCTTTTGGTGGCCCAAGTATTATGAGGATGTTAAGAAGTATGTGTCCTCTTGTGATGTATGTGCCAGACATAAGACTCCTCGCTCATCCCCTGTTGGCTTGCTTCAGCCTCTTCCGATTCCTTATCGTCCCTGGGGAACTACCTCCCTCTAAGGAACACACTACCATTCTTGTTGTTGTGGACAGGTTAACTAAGATGGGTCATTTCATACCAGCTCATGGTCTCCCTTCAGCTAAACAGATGGCTGACCTGGTTATTCTGGAAATATTTCTCTTGCATGGAGTGCCTGGTGAAGTAGTTTCTGACAGTTTTTGGAAAAATTTTTGTTCTAATCTAGGTATTAATGTAAATCTGTAATCAGCTTTTCATCCACAAAGTAATGGACAGACTGAGCGAACCAACCAGACTTTGGAGCAGTATTTGCGGTGCTATATTAGTTACCTGCAGGATGACTGGCTGGATTTTCTACCCACGGCGGAGTTTGCCTATAACAATGCCCAACACTGCTCCACTTCTTTTGAGCCCATTTTTTGCCAACTATGGTTACAATCCAACCTTTCTAGTGAGTCTCCCAATTACTACTTCCATTCCTGCAGTCACTGATCGGCTAACCACCTTACGAGATTCCCAAGACCTCTTTCGAAGGCTCAGGAATGTTACAAGAGAGCTGCTGATAGGCATAGAACGGAGGCCCCAGTTTATCATGTTGGTGACAAGGTTTGGCTGTCAACAAGGAATCTTAAGTTTATGGTTCCTTCTCATAAAAGGTCATGGGACCTTTTGAGATCATCGCTCAGATCAATGCTGTCACTTTTCGTTTGCAACTTCCAGATTCCATGAAAATACATCCGGTGTCTCACATTGCACTGCTGAAACCTTTCCATGCAAACACTTTCCCTGGCCGAGCCCTGCCTGCCCCACCTCCAGTCCTCGGGCATGGTGAGGATGAATACGAGGTGGAGAAAATTCTGGACTCCATGATCTTCCTCAACAAGCTTCAGTATCTGGTGCGTTGGAAAGGCTATAGTGAGGAGGATAGTTCGTGGGAACCAGCGGACAATATTCACGCTCCTGACCTTCTTCGGTCTTTCCATGTGCAGTACCCTGCTTAACCGGGTAATAGGGCATCCAGAGGTTGCACCTATAGAGGCGGGGGTAATGTGAGGAATTGACTCTGCTGGGTTTTGAACCCTGGTCCCCAGGCTGCTGATCCTCTTCTCTACCACTGCGCCAGCCTGCCTTTGTGAAATTCCTGGAGATCTGATAACCTTGACTCTGCTAGCAATAGCATCAGTGACTAAGTCTCTTCAGCTGCTGATCCTCTTCCCTACCACTGCGCCAGCCTGCCTTTGTGAAATTCCTGGAGATCTGATAACCTTGACTCTGCTAGCAATAGCATCAGTGACTAAGTCTCTTCAGCTGTGTCTGGTCAGGTGTCTGATCATTGGCCTATATAAGGCACTTCCTGTCAATGTACCTTGCCAGATTATTGTGGTTCCTGATCCTTCAATAAAGCTTGTTCCTGTTTCACCTACAAAGTTGCTGAATTGGATTATTGCTGACTTAGGCTGCTGGTCTCCAAAACCTTGTGATACCTATATCATTACAAGGAGAGATATGGTATGATATTAAAACATATTTATAAGAATATTATTTCTGTGCTTAAACAAATTTTCATGTCATTTACTGGTTAGAAAATAATTTGGTTTAAGTTATATGGTTGCTATGCTTGGGTTGTGTAGTCTTTTCACAGGTTTCAGTAAAGTTACATCTGTTGTTTTTGGATAAACAGTAGCTTTTGTTTACATGAATAGAAGTGCTAATAAGGATATTGTTGTTGAACTAATACAAAGCGTGGTTTAAACTTCTGTTGTATAGTTGCATAAGCTGTTGGTTTATATAGCTGGTACGTTTTATTTTTCATTTATTTCCTCTTTCCAAAGTTAATTGTGAAAGTGAGAAATTTGTATAAATAATGGAGGGTCTAATGAAAAAGATTTCTAAAGTTGCTAACCCTGAAGCTATTATAAAGTCCATGGTGGATGCATCAGACCCGTGGTTCCAAGCTACTGTTTATGTTTCAAATGCTATTAATGAGAAAAAATTGTCCAAGTCAAAAGGAAAAACAGCCCTTATGTTTGCTGCAAAATGGACTGCAGAGCAGTATAAAATAGTAAATGTACAGAGACAATTGCTAAAATCGAAAGTATCTGAGTTAAATATGACTATAAAATCTCTACAAGTCACTGCAAATGCAGCAGCTGCATTAAGTATTGGAAACCAGGAGACATTATTAAAAAATAAACAATTATGCAGCAACAATGAGCAGCTTCTGGAAAGGTTAAAAGATGCAGAGGGAGCAATCAGATGTCTGGCATCTCGTGGACATAAAGAAGCTGATCATTCTCAATGTTTAGCAGAAATCAATGACCTGAGAGTACAACTAGGGAAAAGAAATGCGGTGGTGGCTGCCTTTAATGTTTCAGAATATAGTGAGAGAGATGTTCAGGAGATGGACTGGGATATGTTTTCTAGAGGAGAGAATGAGGATAGTATGCCTTTGCAAATGGCTCCGGTTTCCATTGAGTACAAATGGGATGCCCAAGGACTGGCAATTTCTGAAACAAGTATATCTAGGCCTCTAACTAGTACTGAAATACATTCTCTTAGCAAAGAACTGGGACATATTGATTTTGGGAGTGACCCCGTAGAAGTATTGTTAAAATTAGAACAATTTGATAAAATTCATAGAAATTTAAATGAGGTAGATACATTTGATGTCATTGTTGCCAGTTTGGATAGCTCATTAAAATCAAGTCTTTCCCCAGCTGTGTTTGTTCATCCTAGAACACAACAACTCATGGAGGAATTGTTAAAATCACTTGGCTTAGATGAAGCTGATCACCACTCAGCATTTGGTAATTGTACTCAAAGGAAAGGAGAGTCAGTTCAGGGGTATATAGATAGATTATATGCTTTTTATAAGTTAACTCTTCCAGCAGGAACACAAGGAAGTCAGAATGATGACATTTTTAAGAAAGCATTATTAAATAGAACTTGTCCTGACATTTGTAGATTAGTGGGTCTATCTGTATCACCTCAGAATCAGTTTCCAAGAATTGCTTGAAGAGGGCTGAAGCAATTCTTAAAGACCAAATTATAGCTAGCAGGGGCAGAATTTCTGCAGTAGAAGGGCCATCACCACAAAATAGATATAGTCAGTATCATTATAAGCCTTCAATAAAAATCAAGGACCCTTAGTTAAGGGAGAAGCCTTTAAATGATTCACATGCGGTCAGGTGGGTCATTTTTCCAAAAACTGTAGTTTTTCAAAAGCAAAAGCACCTGATATGCCAATGACCTCAGTGTATGCAGAACTGAGACAAGAATTGGATAGAATGAGTAAAGACATGGAAAAAATTAAAGCAGTCCAAGTTACAAATCAGATTGCTGGCCACAGTCCCTCTGCATAGGGATCTGTTGCATCTCTCTCACCTGTTAAGTTTTGGCGGGATAGAGGCAATAGGCCTTTCTACAGCTGCTGTAGAAAGAGGCCCACAGGAGAAGATGTTGATTGACACTGGTGCCTCTGTATCTATTATTCACACTAAACAACCTCATTTACACCCTCTATCCACAGGAAAACAAATAATACTAGAAGCCTTTCAAGGGTCTCAGACAGTAGCAGTGGAGGCCAGAAATGCTAAAATCTGGATTAGGGATAATGCCTTTGATCTGAGTGCATACCTAATAAATTTACCTGAATCTGTTTCTATTCTAGGAATAATGGTGCAGTAATTGATTTTGTAAATAACAACATTTGGTTTAAGGAAAAAGGTGAATATTGTGTTATTTCTGATTCACCTTATATAATGCAGAATAATACTCTTTGAAAATGTGTACTATTTTCTCTGGGTTTGAGATGATGTTATCCCCATACTTGATTTTATCCAGGCGTTTATTTAGGTTTCTTGATTTTGTTTTATATGCTAAATCTTTACCAGCTTTGTTTCCCCAAAAATAAGATCTCTGTAAAAATTTCAGTCTTGCATCATCCACTTTTTTTTCTCTATTTTTTTAATTGAAGACTCAATACACTTAATTATCTCAAGAATATTTCTATCAAGACTACACTTATGTTTTCTATCCAATTTAGCCAAGTCTATATACATCTCCCTCAGCGTTCTCCCTCTATCTTTGAACAATTGAGATTTTGCTTTTATCAGGATCCCTCTAATATAAGCCTTGTGAGCCAGCCAAAAGGTTACACAAGAGTTAACTGAATCCCTATTCTCTTCAAAGAATTGATGGATTTCTTTTTAATGTTGTTACTTAAATATTCTACTTTAAGAATATAGGGATCCAATTTCCATGGGGAATATTTATTACCTCTGAGATCTCCTTTCCATCTGATCGAAACCATATTATGGTCCGATCCTACAGTCAGTTTAATGTCTGCAAAATCTAAGTACTTAAAACTCGATTTGTTAGAGAAAACATAGTCCAGCCTGGAATATGAAGCATGTCTATGCGAGTAATGTGTGTAGTCCCTTTCTCCCGGGTGTAGGGACCTCCATGTATCAAAGAGATTATAACTACTAATTAGTTCATAAAACTGTTTAGCTTTTCGAGTGAGAGCAGGATCGATACTAGAATCTTTGGGAAGTTTGTTATCTTCCACTGGATTCAAACACATATTGAAGTCACCGCAAATAGTAAGAAAACCTGAAAAGTATTTCCTCAACTTCTTTCACTAGCTCTTTATTGGGCACATATATATTCAATATTGTATGTTTTACACTATTAATCCAACCTGACCAAAGTATGAATCTTCCTTCACTATCTAGTTCAAATAATTCTTCTTTTAGGTTTAATTTGTTACTGAAAAAAAATTCTGTTCCTCTAGTTTTCCTTCTATACATGGAAGATACACCACACACATAATGCATGCCATTAATTAAAGGTGCCTTATCCCTAGCCCAATAAGTCTCCTGGAGACATATAATATCCAATTTTTCAGCTTTAAACATCTTGAAAAAAGCGTGTCTTTTCCCTGGGGCATTCAGACCTTGGGTATTTTGGCCAATCAATTTAAGCAACTACATCCCTTAACCAGGGTCTGAGTTTCATACAAAGTTGTCCCTCCTTTCGATTCTCCCCACCTCTCCCCACGCTGGATACATACAAAAACCATTCATAAAAAACATACTTAAAAAAACAAAAAACACAAAACCACCCTCCTTGCCCGGCATGCCTGACTTCAAAAAAATTAGTCGATGTGCCTAGCTCTTCGGGTGCGAACTTAATAAAAAGTTCCATTGTGAACATGGCGGCAAGAATTCAACAGAGATAATTCATCTTTTTTGCATTTTCTTCCCCAAACGTTCTTACATTCCTTTTCCTCTTTTTCCTTCTCTTCTTTTTTTCCCTTTTCCTCCCCCTTCTCTCTCTCTTTTCTTCTCTTTTTTTTCTTTCCCTTTCCACCCTTCTGTTTCCCATCAATTTGCCTTATGTCCTCATTTATAACCTTAGACAAATCTTATCTGACTAGCTAGCACCCAAAATAAAAATAATCGTAAATTCCCCTTCTCTCCTCTTTTAAAGGAGTAGTTTGTAAATACAATTATAAATACACTTTATTTTCCTCTAACTCTAAAATGTAAAAGTGCTATATCCTTATTATTATATTTTTCTTTTCCCTTCCTCTTTTTCTTTCCTTTTTTCCCTCTTTTAGCCAATCCAAATAAAAGAGAAAAAAAATATTTGAAATATTAATAAAGTGCTTCCTAATAATTTTACCCTTACATAAATGGACAACATTTACATCCTTACTAAATATACATACTTATCACCATATACTAAGTGGGAATAAAAGTAAAAGGAGTACCGTAAATCACATCCAATGTGGCTTAACAATGATTAAAAGATCAAGATACAGAGTAAAAAACAGTCATTTAAATTATACAAACAAGAGGGGACAGAGACTGCTTTACGTGAGTACAAGGAAATCACTAAGGCTTGCAAAAGGGCTATTAGACTGGCTAAAATAGAAAATGAAAAATAAGTTGCAAAAGAGAGTAAGACTAACCCTAAAATATTTTTTTAAGTATATTAATGGTAAGAAGGCCAGGAAGGAAGCTATAGGAACATTACAATGTGATACCGGCAGTCTAAAAATTAGTGACCAGGAAAAGGCAGATGAGCTAAATAGGTTATTTTCTTCGGTATACACAAGGGAGGTACCAATGGGGCTACACTACCTTCACATAATCATTAGTTAATGCAGGAAGAAATCCAAAAGAGGTTGGAAAAAATAAATATTAATAAAGCCCCGGGTCCTGATGGAATACATCCAAGGGTACTGAGGGAACTGGGTTCTGTAAAAGCCAAGCCATTATATTTATTTTTTTAAGATTCACTCAACACAGAGTCTCTACCAGATGACTGGAGGAAAGCAGATGTAATACCTATATTTAAGAAGGGAGAAGGAACAAGTCCGGGGAATTATAGACCTGTGAGCCTCCCTTCGGTAGTGGGAAAGCTTTTAGAAGGGTTAATAAGGGATAATTTACAAGAATATGTCTATTTGAACAGGATTATAAGTAGGAGTCAACACAGATTTATGAGGAATAGGTCATGTCAAACAAATCTAATTACTTTCTATGAGGAGGTTAGTAGGAACCTGGATCAAGGCAACACAGTGGATGTACTGTACTCTTATTTAATTTTGCAAAGGCTTTTGATACAGTGCCCCATGGGAGACTATTGTACAAACTAAAGGATAAAGGAATTGCAGTAAATATATGCTCATGGATCGAGAATTGGCTAAAAGACAGTAAGCAATGGGTTGTGGTGAATGGAACATTCTCAGATTGGATTAATGTGGTAGGTGGGGTTCCTCAGGGTTCAGTATTAGGTACTCTCCTTTTTAACACATTTATTAATGACTTAGAGGTGGGACTGTAAAGTAGTGTCTCTAAGTCAGATTACAATGTACTTTTCCTTCAATGGGATTTACATAAAATAGAGGAATGGGCATCTAAATGGCAGATGAGATTTAATATGAATAAATGTAAAGTTATGCATATGGAAAAGAAAAATATCCATTCAATGTATAATCTTAATGGAGCAAATATAGGGGTATCTGATATTGAAAGGGATTTGGGAGTACTTGTGGACAACCAGCTAGGTAACAGTGCTCATTGCAAAGCAGCAGCTGCAAAGGCAAATAAAATATTAGCATGTATTAAAAAGGGTATAGAAGCAAGGGAAGAAAATAAAATTCTGCCACTATACAAATCCAGTGGCGGCTGGTGACTTTTCAAGTTGGAGGGGCGACAGGGCGAAACATAGCCACTCCCCCTTTTTCAAACCACACCCATTTTAATAACTCCTCCCCCTGACGTCATAATGACCTTTATAAGCCCCGCCCAATGACCTTATGCTTGTAAAGCCCATTGAAATACATGATCTGCAATGCAGAAATGTCAAGAAGTAAAGTAACAATGTGTTAAATTCATTGGTATACAATATAGATTGAAAAAACTCATGTGACAAGACTACAGCAATATCATAATTGCACCTATACGTATTAACAGAAAAATTAAAGGAGTGACACCTACCATTAGTCGGCTCTTCTTCTCAGGGTATTCACGTTCATTAAGTTGACCAATGAGTAGAAACAAATCTGCAGCCACATAGGGTTTGCACCTGGGGTTGAAAGAAAACAAGCAAATCAATCATACCATTCAAGAACAAAACCATACTTAAAAAACATTAAACGACCAAGTGGAACCATATAGGCCCCAAACATACCTTAGAAGACCAAGTGTGACTATATAGGCCCCAAACATACCTTAGAAGACCAAGTGTGACTATATAAGCCCCAAACATACCTTAGAAGACCAAGTGTGACCATAGGCCCCAAACATACCTTAGAAGACCAAGTGGAACTATATAGGCCCCAAACATACCTTAGAAGACCAAGTGTGACCATATAGGCCTCAAACATACCTTAGAAGACCAAGTGTGACCATAGGCCCCAAACATACCTTAGAAGACCAAGTGTGACCATAGGCCCCAAACATACCTTAGAAGACCAAGTGTGACCATAGGCCCCAAACATACCTTAGAAGACCAAGTGGGACCATATAGGCCTCAAACATACCTTAGAAGACCAATCAGCACTGCATAGGCCCAAACCAGTGGATCTTGGGATTCAAGAAAACAACAACATTTCACTTCTGTTTAGACAACACAATAATCAATGTCAAACAAACACGTTGAATTAGCATATGGATAACCATATGAGCAGTAACGCCACGCCAAGGCTTCAACAATTGTTACTGACCATTCACACACCTTTCATAGCTCCTTCAATATGCACACCCACACACCATTCATACTTTACTTACCACTAGTTATTTTTGGTAGTGAGGTGGTGCCATTTCTGAGAACTTTACGTACCCTTGAAGGTGCCTCCAATTCCTTCAAACCAATGCATTTAACCGCTACAGGACCATGGTGCTTTTTAATTACTTTTTTGATCCTCTTCAATGTGGAGAAGCATCTTTCTGGTTCTTTAGTAGTCTTCGTTGTTGTAAGCAGGATTCCTTATAGCTTCACTCACTCTCTTAAATTATGTAGATTAAATTGATGCTAAAGTTGCTGCAGAGCAACAGCACTTGTACAGACATGGAATTCTTGCTTCCTGTACACAAGTGACAGCTACCCTTGGAAGTGCCTCCAATTCCTTCAAACCACGCCAAGGCTTCAACAATTTTTACTGACCATGCACACACCTTTCATAGCTCCTTCCATATGCACACCGTTCATACTTTACTTACCACTAGTTATGTTTGGTAGTGTGAGGTGGTGCTGCTTAACGCAGTTTATCTTTGCACACCTTGGGGGTATGCATTCTTCTTTGCTTCAATCACTTGTATTTTAATTTTGCACGGCGATCTTTCAAAGAAGAAAACTTCTCAATGGTTTTTTCATTGAAGTCTGGGATCTCGGAAATCAGTTGCTTTTCCATTGAGAGCATCGCCAATGCATTCAACCGCTCCAGGGACATGGTGCTTCTTAAAAAGGTTATCCTCTTCAATGTTGAGAAGCATCTTTCTGATTCTGCAGTAGTCATTGGTGTTGTAATCAGGATTCTTAATAATTTTACTGTCTCTGTGAAATCATTCTGCAGATTAAATTGATGGAAAAGTTTGTGCAGAGCAACAGCACTTGTACAAGTATGAAACTCTGTCTTCCCATACAGAAGTGACAGCTCAGTGCGTAATTGTTCCTTCTTCAGTATTGGAAATGCTTACACGGTGTCTTCCAGAGCTTGGGTTGGAAAGCAAGTGCCATGGGTTTTATACAAGTCACTTTGAACAAGTTTGGCACTGACTAGGTGATTTGAAAATGAAAAACGTTCTTTTGCATGAACCACCACTATGTCACATACCTCTCTTGAAAGTTGTCTCAAGGTTGAGATCTCCGCACTCCGTCTGTTGACTGTTAGATCGCTCGGCAAACTTGCTTCTATCTCTTCCACAGAATTACGGATTTTCTGGATGCTGGCGACAAAGTCTTCTGTGACTTTTTTGATATAAACAGTATCCGTGTCTCGCTTCTGAAGCTGACTATAGAGGATGTCAACATGTGGCATTATTAAATGAAATAATTTAAGGAAGTAAAGGAACTCCCAGCATTCCAATGAAACCTGCGGCTTCCCGTATAGATGTTGGATCAAAGTTTAGACATGCTTCAATTGTCTGGAAACACTCAAGTAGCGCATCTCTGTTCTCGTAGATTACGTTCACGGTCCTAACGTTGAAGTTCCATCGTGTCGGTGCACCTCTTGGAAGTCTTCTACCAACTACCTCATCCAGAACTCCAGTCCTTTTTGGAGAGCGTGAAAAAAAAGATGGTATGCCGCCTATGTTGGAAAAAAAAACTCGAACTCTTCCAATCCTTGAAACTGCTTTCTCCATTATTAGGTTCAGTTGGTGAGCATAGCAATGGACGTAGTGTGCGTTCGGGTACACGTCTTTTATTTTTCTTTGAACTCCTCCTTGATCTCCACGCATCACACTGGCACCATCGTAGCTTTGAGCTATGAGTTTCTTCTTGTCTTCTGGCTCTGGGAGAACAGTATTCAGTGTTTCCAGCACAACAGCAGCAATCGAGTCTGCATCCGTTGATTTCATTTCCGTGAAGCCATCAAATCTTTCCACCACTTGATGCTTCTTGTCAATGTAGCGATAGACTACAACGCACTGTGTCCTAGCGGAAATATCGGTTGTTTCATCCGCTTGGATTGCCACAAACTGGGCTTCTTTAAGCTCTTGGTGAATATCACTTCCTTTATAACTTCATGCATGCAGTCCAGTAGCTCATTCTGCACGGTTTTGGAAGTGCCCTTAAACACAGTTGCAGTCTTCAAATGCTGTTCCATTGCACTATCGATACTGCCAACCAAATCCACCAGGCCTCTAAACACTCCTGGATTTAGCGATGTTTCACTCTCGTCGTGTCCTCTTAATGCCAGTTCAAAAGCGCCACAAAAGCGAACACAATCAATTATCTTCGAAAGGATGTACCGGTTCTTAGCCACTTCTTCGTTGTGTTTTTGAATGCTGACTTGGTATCCTTGTTCCAGTTGAACAGCAATGTTCGCCTGTCCAAGCATCTCAAACTTGATCCTGTTATCCAAGTGAGCTTTTGAACTTTTGTGTTTTGCCAATTTGTCAGCTAGATGTTTGACGTCAGTCACTCCAGTTTTGGTCCAAGCAGCGTCACCACCAAATAGGATGCATGGGAAACAATATAAGGACTTCCTAGAAACGCTTCCAGAAAGCCAGTCGTTCTTCTTGTACCATTCAGTATTGAAATTACGGACATATTGCTTCCCTCTATCTCTTGCGATTTGCTGCAGATTTATCTCTGGTTGGTCAGCTCCTAACCGTTTTACTTCCACCTTCTCCTCATAGGTTAGGGTGGCGAAAGGCTTCACAAGTAGAGAGTCAATAGTATTCATTTCTGATATTGATACCAATAAAAGAAAGAGATCACGGTATATTAATTTATATTATGTCACAAAATTACTTTAAAATAACAGTGTGTTGATTTCATTGGTATACATTACAGATTGCAAACCCTCATGTGACAAGACTACATCAACATCAAATTTGCACCTATACACATGGACAGAAAATTAAAGGCAATGATACTCACCAACAGTTGACTCTCCTTCTCGGGGTATTCACTTCCAGTAAGTCAACCAACGAGTCCAAACAAATCTGCTTTCACAGATAGTTTGCACCTGGGGGGTGATAGAAAACAACAAAAAAAACATTAGAAATCTCAAGACCCAAACCGTAACTTTTAAAACCTTAAAAGTCCAAGTGTGACCATATACTCACCAACAGTTGACTCTCCTTCTCGGGGTATTCACGTCCAGTAAGTCAACCAACGAGTCCAAAGAAAACTGATTCCACAGATAGTTTGCACCTGGGAAGTTATAGAAAACAAAAACAAAAACATTAGAACGTTTAAGACCCAAACCGTAACGTTTAAAACCTTAAAAGAGCAAGTGTGACCATATAGGCCCCAACCGCACCTTAAAAACCTTAAATAACAAATTGGGACCATATAGGCCCCAACCGCACCTTAAAAACCTTAAATAACCAATTTTGTCCATATAGGCCCCAACCGCACCTTAAAAACCTTAAATAACAAATTGGGACCATATAGGCCCCAACCGCACCTTAAAAACCTTAAATAACAAATTGGGACCATATAGGCCCCAACCGCACCTTAAAAACCTTAAATAACCAATTTTGGCCATATAGGCCCCAACCGCACCTTAAAAACCTTAAATAACAAATTGGGACCATATAGGCCCCAACCGCACCTTAAAAACCTTAAATAACCAATTTTGACCATATAGGCCCCAACCGCACCTTGAAAACCTTAAATAACCAATTTTGACCATATAGGCCCCAACCGCACCTTAAAAACCTTAAATAACAAATTGGGACCATATAGGCCCCAACCGCACCTTAAAAACCTTAAATAACAAATTGGGACCATATAGGCCCCAACCGCACCTTAAAAACCTTAAATAACCAATTTTGACCATATAGGCCCCAACCGCACCTTAAAAACCTTAAATAACCAATTTTGACCATATAGGCCCCAACCGCACCTTAAAAACCTTAAATAACAAATTGGGACCATATAGGCCCCAACCGCACCTTAAAAACCTTAAATAACAAATTGGGACCATATAGGCCCCAACCACACCTTAAAAACCTTAAATAACAAATTGGGACCATATAGGCCCCAACCGCACCTTAAAAACCTTAAATAACAAATTGGGACCATATAGGCCCCAACCGCACCTTAAAAACCTTAAATAACAATTTTGACCATATAGGCCCCAACCGCACCTTAAAAACCTTAAATAAACAATTTTGACCATATAGGCCCCAACCGCACCTTAAAAACCTTAAATAACCAATTTTGACCATATAGGCCCCAACCGCACCTTAAAAACCTTAAATAACCAATTTTGACCATATAGGCCCCAACCGCACCTTAAAAACCTTAAATAACAAATTGGGACCATATAGGCCCCAACCGCACCTTAAAAACCTTAAATAACAAATTGAGACCATATAGGCCCCAACCGCACCTTAAAAACCTTAAATAACCAATTTTGACCATATAGGCCCCAACCGCACCTTAAAAACCTTAAATAACATATAGGCCCAAAAAAAATAATAAAAAAAAGAATATATAAATATATATATATATATTGATAGATATATATATATATATATTGATAGATATATATAAAAATGGATATCAATATATCACAATAAATAAATATATATATATATATATATATATATATATATATATATATATATATATATCAAATTGATATCAATATATCACAATAAATAAATATATATATATATATATATATATATATATCAAATTGATATCAATATATCACAATAAATAAATAAATATATATATATATATACATATATATATCAAATTGATATATATATATATATATATATATATATATATATTTATTTATTGTGATATATTGATATCAATTTTTATATATATATATATATATATATTGATATTTATTATTTGATTAATTGATGTTCTTTATTACTTGTTATATTATATTGTTCATGCATTTCTATTACACATTATTTGTTATACATATTACAGTGCTATTTTTTGGCTATACATGTTACAGGATATTATCCTGTAACATGTATATCACATAAAATAGCCCTGTAATATGTATAATACATACAGGGTCAAACAAGTTCACACTAACCTTTTTTACCCTTACAGGCTTCCATACCTGCTTGCTGATTTGCTAATTTTTTAAGGACTCTCATTGGTTGAAATCGATGTCAATCAAAAATTTCAGCCAATCAGAGTCCTTCAAAAATTAGTATATATAGCAGACCGTGGGAAAAAAACAATTAATCGCGGGAGGGGCTCCTTGTAGGAGGAGCTCTTTTAGTGTGTTGTTTTTTTTTTTTAGAGCGTCTTTTTTTTTTTGTGGAGGCCTCTTTCAATGGGCCAGAATGGATGGATGGACAATGGCTTCAATCAAGATTGGATTATTTTGACCATTGGCTTCAATCAACATGGATTATTTTATTTTGACCATTGGCTTCAATCAACATGGATTATTTTATTTGACCATTGGCTTCAATCAACATGGATTATTTTATTTGACCATTGGCTTCAATCAACATTGGATTATTTATTTTTCATGACTATATCCAGAGGACAGAAGGCCAACGCTGGAGGGGTCAATTTTACAGGTAAGTATGTGCTGTTGTTTATTTTATTTTTTATTAATGTTTGTTTAAAGCTGTTTATTTTTGTATAAAATGTGTTGTGTTACTAACTGTACTAACAATGTTTGCTTAGCTTACTGTTTAATTGTAATAATAATGTTTTTACTGTATTTTTTTTTCCCTTCCCTTATTTTTATTTTATCTTTAGAAGTGACAGGCACATATACATGCCTGTTACTTCTAAAAATGGAATAAAAATAGGGGGGGGTAGGTAGTTGGTTCATCCAGGGTGGGGTCGGTCACGGTCAGGCGCCCATCGGTCGCCCATAGGCCACGATCAGGGGTGGCACAGGCCTCATGGGGGTGAACATCCACCCCCATGTGGCCTGGTCAACCCCGCTCACTGCCCGAATACCCGGGGTAGCATAGGCCGCATCGGGGTGGTGGCGGTGCCGGTGGTGATCGGGCCTCGGGGGTGGCATAGGGCGGCAACATGGAGGTCATCAGGGGTGGCTGATCGGGGGTGGCACAGGCCACATGGGGGTGATGGCTGCGGTCGTCGGTGGTAGGTGGTGGGTGGCTGGGTAGGTGGCACTGGCAGGCCAGGCAGGCATAGTGGGGGACTGGGGGTAACTGGTCACCCCTAACTTTTATTAGGGGCTACTAGGGGTTTTGGTTTGGCCAGGGGCAGGGGCAGGGCAGGTGCCAGGCAGAGGCAGGTAGACTTACTGTGTTAGGCAGGCAGAGCAGATGAGTAGATTCAGCCAGGGAGGTCTCTCAGTCTCAGCGTGACCAGGGTCAGGAAACAGAAAGGGGGAAGGGACAGGGAACTGGTGGTTTTATTGATTGTATCAGTCAATCAAAATGATAACTCGAGGCCCTATTTGCTGGCGGGCGCTCAGGGCTAACGGTCTGGGTGGGTTTAGATTGATCACTTAGTAACTGGACAGCCTTCCATCATTGATTGGTCAATGATGGAAGACTGTCAGTTATTAATTGATACATTTATGACCGCCCATGCATATCGTCACTGTGATGGTGGGCGGCATGCATTAACGGTCAGGGGGCCAGGCCAGGACTCATTGAAGAGAGAGAAGACTCTAAGGTTAGTGTACACAGTGTATAACTATTGTAATTTGATCACACAGGGTGCAGGCAGGGGGCTATATAGATACACAGCATTAGTTAATGTAGCGCAAGGGTTATTTTAAAGTGACAGTGTCCGTTTACTAACTTTACTTCATTTTTAATACTATTCAGACTATTTAGACTTGAAATGATGATGTACACCTTATATTTATTTGTTTTTGGGTTATACTAATACATTGTTGTGTTTTTTTTATTGCAGGGTGAAGAAAATATTTGGGGGGGGCGTTTGCCCTGACGCCCCAATGGACGGGCCGCCCCTGTACAAATCCCTAGTACGCCCTCATTTGGAATATGGAGTACACTTTTGGGCAACACCTCACAAAAAAGACATTTTAGAGCTGGAAAAGGTACAGAGAAGGGCTACAAAACTAATAAGGGTAATGGAGGGGCTAAGTTATGAAGAAAGACTAACCAAATCAAGCTTTTTTTCTCTAGAATGTCTAAGAGGAGATACGATTACCTTGTATAAATACATCCAGGGTCAGTATAAAGATTTGTAAGTGAGCTTTTTGTGCTAAGAGGTTTTCAACTGACAAGAGGACATCCCTTGAGGCTAGAAGTAAAAAGATTCCACCTTTAAAAAAGAAAAGGGTTCTTCACAGTAAGGGTGGTTAATCTGTGGAATTCTCTACCAAAGGAGGTGGTGACAGCGGATTCAATAGATAACTTTAAAAGGGGACTGGATTTATTTCTAATCAAAAAGGGCATTCAAGGTAATCCTGGATAATTAGAGAAAGTATTGATCCAGGGATGAAAACGATCCCCAGTATCTGGGGTCAGGAATTGTTTTTTCCCTTTGAGAAGATTGGCTAAGTTTCACTTGGGTTTTTTTTCTGTTTGCCTTCCTCTGGATCAATTAATTAATAATTAATTAACAATTAATTAACTATTGACTAATTAACAACTAATCCGCATATTGCATATCAGAGGAAATCGTAAAAGGTTGAACTTGATGGGCTGAAAGTCTTTTTTCAACCCATTACTATGTAACTATTTCTGCTTCGGGAGCCAGTCATAAACCTGAATTAAATGTTGAAGGACAACTGTAAATCAAGAAAAAGGCACTTGTTTGTGGCACATATAATAAAATAACAATATTAGCAGCTTGACAATGATAAGAAGGTGTTGGATGTTTCAATACAGACTGCTCAGTCACAGTGTATGCAGGTGGCAGATTCCTGCAAGCTGAATAATGAAAAAGAGTGCAACCTTAAAACTACTCTTCATGCTTCATTAGCTCCATTACCATGTCATTCCCCTGTATTCCCTGTGGAGCTGGATGCAGTGGCAGGAGAGAGTGACCTCATTTCATGTAACTTAGAGAAGGCCATTGAGGATTGTCCTGGATTGTCTCCTACCGGAATCAAGCGTGACCGAGAGGAACAAGAAGAGGTATCACCCACCTCTAAGAGATGCTGCCTTATTGCAATCAACCACAGGACTCTTTTCTCTGCCCCATTCAATTATCAAATGTCTCCCGGCACAGGCTGAGAACATCATGAGGAACCATGAAGTTAGTCAAACCTCCTCTAAAGTACATAATGAATGGGATGACTCTCTGCTTGAGCCCTCTGATAATGAGGATGACTTTCCTTTAGACATGACATTAGAAGAGATTTAAGAGCTGTTAAAAGATGATAATACCTGCGGTGCTTAAGAGCCTCCCACTTGGGATGATGATAATAAGTTGGTGTATGTTTGCATATAGAGTGCTTAGTCACCTTGTACGCAGGTGCCAGACTTCATCTATTAGAACATCAGAAAGGTGATACACATTTCTGGCAGCATATGCGATTTTTCAAGGACAAATACTCCAATGTGGAAAGTATATTTCTTTAATGTTTGTTCTTTACATATTTTATAGGCATAAATATTATGTATAATAAATTACTTATTAATTAAGCATCAATGTGTCTGTGTCATGTAATAGTATATTTATTATTTACTCTACACCTGTCACTGTATTAGTAGACTCACCCCTCAAGACTCTATTCTTCTGCAAAATGTCCACCTTACATCAGCACAAAAGAGATAGTTGAGCCCCCGACACTCTTTTCAGTCACAAATGTCACACTGGTTACTGATTACCTTATATAAAAACATCCAGGGTCAGTATAAAGATTTGTAAGTGAGCTTTTTGTGCTAAGAGGTTTTCAACTGACAAGAGGACATCCCTTGAGGCTAGAAGTAAAAAGATTCCACCTTTAAAAAAGAAAAGGGTTCTTCACAGTAAGGGTGGTTAATCTGTGGAATTCTCTACCAAAGGAGGTGGTGACAGCGGATTCAATAGATAACTTTAAAAGGGGACTGGATTTATTTCTAATCAAAAAGGGCATTCAAGGTAATCCTGGATAATTAGAGAAAGTATTGATCCAGGGATGAAAACGATCCCCAGTATCTGGGGTCAGGAATTGTTTTTTCCCTTTGAGAAGATTGGCTAAGTTTCACTTGGGTTTTTTTTCTGTTTGCCTTCCTCTGGATCAATTAATTAATAATTAATTAACAATTAATTAACTATTGACTAATTAACAACTAATCCGCATATTGCATATCAGAGGAGATCGTAAAAGGTTGAACTTGATGGACTGAAAGTCTTTTTTCAACCCATTACTATGTAACTATTTCTGCTTCGGGAGCCAGTCATAAACCTGAATTAAATGTTGAAGGACAACTGTAAATCAAGAAAAAGGCACTTGTTTGTGGCACATATAATAAAATAACAATATTAGCAGCTTGACAATGATAAGAAGGTGTTGGATGTTTCAATACAGACTGCTCAGTCACAGTGTATGCAGGTGGCAGATTCCTGCAAGCTGAATAATGAAAAAGAGTGCAACCTTAAAACTACTCTTCATGCTTCATTAGCTCCATTACCATGTCATTCCCCTGTATTCCCCGTGGCGCTGGATGCAGTGGCAGGAGAGAGTGACCTCATTTCATGTAACTTAGAGAAGGCCATTGAGGATTGTCCTGGATTGTCTCCTACCGGAATCAAGCGTGACCGAGAGGAACAAGAAGAGCTGTCACCCACCTCTAAGAGATGCTGCCATATTGCAATCAACCACAGGACTCTTTTCTCTGCCCCATTCAATTATCAAAAGTCTCCCAGCACAGGCTGAGAACATCATGAGGAACCATGAAGTTAGTCAAATCTCCTCTAAAGTACATAATGAATGGGATGACTCTCTGCTTGAGCGCTCTGATAATGAGGATGACTTTCCTTTAGACATGACATTAGAAGAGATTTAAGAGCTGTTAAAAGATGATAATACCTGCGGTGCTTAAGTGCCTCCCACTTGGGATGATCATAATAAGTTGGTGTATGTTTGCATATAGAGTGCTTAGTCACCTTGTACGCAGGTGCCAGACTTCATCTATTAGAACATCAGAAAGGTGATACACATTTCTGGCAGCATATGCGATTTTTCAAGGACAAATACTCCAATGTGGAAAGTATATTTCTTTAATGTTTGTTCTTTACATATTTTATAGGCATAAATATTATGTATAATAAATTACTTATTAATTAAGCATCAATGTGTCTGTGTCATGTAATAGTATATTTATTATTTACTCTACACATGTCACTGTATTAGTAGACTCACCCCTCAAAACTCTATTCTTCTGCAAAATGTCCACCTTACATCAGCACAAAAAAGATAGTTGAGCCCCCGACACTCTTTTCAGTCACAAATGTCACACTGGACACAGGAGAGCAAAAGGCTTTGATGTGACTAGATGTTGGAAACAGTACATCAGAAGATCCTTATTATGTGCTGGCCTTAATAGTAAGTCCAATTAACAGACACAACCCAAACAGGTAGCACCTATATGAGTTCATAGAAGGAATCATCATTAATGGCGTAGGGCACTGCCTACATGATGCCGCCTATATCAGGGGTGTAACACAATGGTGGTTCACAGGAGCACTTCAATCAAGGGTTTGTCTCCTACATTTCAGAAAAGCTCAATTCCCTATGTCCTCCTATGTGCACAACTAAGATTCTGAACCCATAGGTTTAAATTGCCCCTTTAGTTTCTGGTGTCTGGTAATTGTAGGTCAGAGAGAGACCAAGAAGTCACTTTCACTGTAAAAGAGATCTGCCAGGGAGCTGAAACTGACTTCTTGTAGATGTTAAAACATGTTTACAGCATTTTTATGTTTTAGTGCACAGTTCCTTGGTTCTTAAATTTTGATTTTGTTTATATTTTTGAGAAAATTATTATTAAACCACAACAACTATACAATCTGCCTATGAGATGTGTGGTCATTATATAAACAAAACCTATCATGCAAAAATAGTTAATGCCTAATTAATAAAAAAAGCATGTTTAGAAATCTGTACAACAAAAAAACTTTCATTAAGGTAGCTCGTTTGTAAATTACTTTTTCAGAATAACATTTTATTTTAATTAACTTTTCAAGATGTGGTCGAGGTCTCCTCTTCCTATTAGCATTATTTTTTTACCTACATACAGCCTTATTAAATTGCGATTCTGTAAATTTAAAAGGGCTCTATTTAAGCACAGAGCATATTTTTTTTACAGAAGTTTTTAGTTTGTGAAGTTCTTGCTTTTGGATAGAAGTTCACTAACTAAAAACTTCTGTAAAAAAATATGCTGTGTGCTTAAATAGAGCCCTTTTAAATTTACCAAATCGCAATTTAATAAGGCTGATAGTACTTAGGTAGTCTATATGCATTGTTTACAACCTAAATTTATCTGTAGACATGGATATGGTCATGTGCACATTCTAGAATGTCATTAACAATTATTAGAAATTATCAGCCTTGAAGAATTAGATAACACTTCAAGCTTGGCAAGTGAAATCATAAAAGGCTGTATGACAGGTAAAGATTTTTCAACATAAATTTACTATACTGATCGTTTGCTATCACATATAGTTTTAAATCGTGACCTAAATGGACTTATCTAAAACTTACTTTTAAAATGAGTGGTTCCAGTCTTCAATTAATTGATCAAGCTGCTGCGGCAAACAACATCTATATACAAATGATAACAATAGAACAAACGCTCATATATATATATATATATATATATATATATATATATATATATGTATATATATATACTAGCAACTTGCCCGTCAACAAATGACGGCAAGAAAATTGTAAGCCAAGGAATGCTGTTTGCCAGACAATGTAAGGCTTTTGGTACTCTGAGCACCTTGGGCGCTCATTGAGAGCCTCTCCCCTGGTATAGTTTTGGAGGTGTGAGCACCTTCGGTGCTCATTACAAGCCTCTCTACTCGTGTACTTTTGTTTATCTGTGCATCCTGTGCGTTCATTGTGAGACCTGAGATGAGAGCCTTCTGCGGTGCTCATTGCGAGTCTCTCCTCTGCTATTTGTATTTTTTTTATATATATATATATATATATATTTTTTTTTTAAATATTTAATGAATGAATGACTTAATTAATGTACTTAAGCTATTTGTAATTAATATATCCTGCAATCAATATCCTGAAGAGCTAACAATCCCTTTTGATGTTGGTGCAACATACAATTTATATCTGGAGTGTTGCTGACATGAGGAGAAAGTGCTAGCGTTAGCAATGTGTCAAGTGTGCAGTGTAAATAGGCTGCGTGCGCGAGGCTAAACCGTTTGTGTAGCTATGTAAAGCTGCATTTTATAATAGTAATGTTATTAGTTTGAAGTTAGTGCTGTAAAATGGCGCCGATTGTCTATGTGTTACGCGGGTCAGGATTATTTTCTGTCCCTCCTAATAGTGTAATTTGTACCTTGTACGTTGCTGGTTAAAAGTTGTATGTGTCTGACGGTGTTTTGTGTGGTTAGGGGTCGGTTAGCCTCGTTTTCGTTTATTTTTTGGCTGCCATTCTTTTTTTCGCTTAGGCGATTTTTGAGTGGCGAAACTCTTCAAATTCTACTTAAATTCATGTGCAGTCTCACTCCCAGACGTCCTGGCTGTCCCCCTGTGCTGTGTGTGATGTTTTTTGTGTGTTATTGTTTTAATTTTTTGTATTTTTAACGTCCGCGCTGCTGAGAACTATATATGTGATATATATACATCAGTGGTGGAGCTAGTAAATAGAGGGCCTTGGTGCAAACAAAACATTTTATAAATATTTATTTTGACCTCCCGGACCATTCTCTGGTGCTATATATATATATATATATATATATATATATATATATACACACACACACATATATATACATGCAAATACGAAGGTTGCCTGGAAAAAAATGGGAGAGTTAGAATTATTGGCAATTAATGAAAAATAGGATTTAACAGGCATTACCTAAACGTGGTGGGACGAATCTCATGACTGGACTGTTAATCTAGATGGTTATAACCTATTTAGGAAAGATAGGGTCAATGACATAAGAGGAGGAAGGATTTGTCTGTATGTTAAGCCTGAATTTAAGCCTATAGTCAGAGAAGATATTTATGGTGAAACTAGCAGTAATGCTAAATGTTTGTGGGTAGAGTTAAATAGCGGAGCAGCAAATTCCAAAAGAATATTAGTTGGAGTATGCTATAAACCCCAAATATAGCAGAAAGTGAGGAAATATAATTAGTGTTACAGATTGGAAATGCTGCTAAGCATGGGCAAGTTCTAATTAAGGGAGATTTTAATTGCCCTGTAATAAACTGGATAAAAAGTTACATAGTTACATAGTAATTGAGTTTGAAAAAATACTTTTAGCCCATCAAGTTCAACCTTTTAAGGTCTCCTCTGATCTGCAATATGTGGATTAGTTGTTAATTGATCTAGAGGAAGGCAAACAAAAAACCCAAGTGAAACTTTGCCAATTGTCTATCCAATCCCTTTTTAAAGTTATCTATAATATCCGCTGTCACCACCTCCCTTGGTAGAAAATTCCACAGATTAACAAACCTTACTGTGAAGAACCCTTTTTTTCCCTTTAAGGTGGAATCTTTTTACTTCTAACGTCAAAGGATGTCCCCTTGTCAGTTGAAAACCTCTTGGCACAAAAAGCTACCTTGACAAATCTTTATACTGACCCTGGATGTATTTATATAGGGTAATCATAACCCTCTTAGACGCCTTTTTTCTAGAGAACATACATTTAATTTGGTTAGTCTTTCTTCATAACGTAGCCCCTCCATTCACCTTATTAGTTTTGTAGCCCTTCTCTGTACCTTTTCCAGCTTTAAAATGTCCTTTTTATGAAGTGGTGCCCAAAATTGTACTCCATATTCCAAATGAGGGTGTACTAGGGATTTGTATAGTGGCAGAATTATGTGTGCTTCCCTTGCTTCTATACCCTTCTTAATACATGCTAATATTGTATTTGCCTTTGCAGCTGCTGCTTGGCATTGAGCACTGTTACGAAGGTGGTTTTCCACAAGTACTCCCAAATCCCTTTCAATATCAGATATTCCTACATTTGCTCCTTTAAGATTATACATTGCATGGTTATTTTTCCTTCCCAGATGCATAACCTTACATTTATTCATATTAAATCTCATCTGCCATTTAATTTCCCATTTCCCTAATTGATGCAAATCTCCTTGGAGGAAAAGTACATCATTTTCTGATTTAATTACCTTGCACAATTTTGTGTCATCAGCAAAACTGGAGACACTACTTTAATTACAACTAATTAACTAACAACTAATCCACATATTGCAGATCAGAGGAGATCTTAAAAGGTTGAACTTGATGGACTGAAAATCTTTTTCCAACCTCCATTATTATGTAACTATGTTACTAAGTAACTATTTTTTGCTTCGGGAGCCAGTCATAAACCTCAATTCAAGCTAAATTGAATTTTAATACTGGGAAAATAATGGATTAGCAAAACCTCATCTGCCTGCTGTTCATTGAGATGAGATACAGAAACCAATGTTCAAGGACAACTGTAAATCAAGAAAAAGGCACTTGTTTGTGGCATATATAATAAAATAATTTTAGCAGCCTCTGTAATCCGAAGACATAAAAAAGTTTTTTTTTTTAATAACAGAAACCCATTTTATTTAAACTGTTTATTGATAGAGGGATCACTATTGTTTGTGTTTTTTATCTATCAAATCCCTGTGTGTTTGATACAAGCAAGCAATATATGCAAAGTGATAAAAGGGTTTGAAAATGTTATAAAATACTATCTTTATTTCAGTTTACCAAAAGTTAATATACAAGGGCGCTACATATAAAATCATAAAAATGTAAATAAGTAGGTGTTACCCAGAATAGATGAATGCATTACAGCATAGCTAACACATACTGTATGTAATCTAAATTATAAAGGTAAAAGTAAAGACTGAAGGTGTACCTCCTAACTGGAAGACTGACTGAATTGGATCCTATTAACATGGGCACCACACTCCTTTTCTCTCACATGACCAGAAGCAGACAGCTGACAATCAATATATGCAAGCATTATTCTTCATATACAAAACACCCCTCTCACACATACAATTTCCACCAAATTATCGTGGATTCCCCCGGGATCCAGCAGAGCCATAAAAATGGCCTTCTAAATAAAAACTAACTTTATAAGTTTTCCCTGCTTTATCATGCAATTTTTGTTCCAAATATATATATCGGAAAGCTCTATAATATCACATGGAGATATTGTGACCTCACCACCTGTTGAGTGTTCTTTGAAGGTTTCCAGTAATCACTCCTGTTTAGTCTCATTCAGGTTTCATGCCTTATGCTGACCAGCAGCTCTTGCTTTTACATTAGCTCTGGAGAGTATCTCAGCTGGACCACATGGAGAAAATCAGGGCCACCATTGCAAATGACCGAGTGACAGGAATCAAGCATAACAGAGAGACACAAGAAGAGGTATCACCCTCCTCTAAGAGATGCCAGAGAATTGTAATCAACCACAGCACTGTTTTCTCTGCCTCATTCAATTACCGAAACACTACCTCTATTGCACAAACTGAGAACATCAAGAGGAACCATGGGAAAAGCCAAACCTTGTCTGAAGTATCCTCATTGAATTGCCAAAAGTCTAAATCTATAGCAGAGGCTGAGAACATCATGGCGAACCAGGGGGAAACCCAAACCTCCATTAAAGTATCTGATGAAAGGGATGATTCCCTGCTTGAGCCCTCTGATAATGAGGATGACTCTCCTTTAGATATGACATTAGAAGAGATTGAAGAGCTGTTAAATGATACCTGCTATGCATCAGAGCCTCTCACTTGGGACAATGATAAGAACATGTGTAAGTTGATGGATGTTTCAATACAGACTGTTCAGTCACAGTGTATGCAGGTGGCAGATTCCTGCATGCTGAATAATGAAAAAGAGTGCAACCTTGAAACTACTCTTCATGCTTCATTGGCTCCATTAACATGTTATTCCCCTGCATCTAATGTGTAGCTGGATGCATTTGCAGGAGAGAGTGACCTCATTTCATATCATTCAGAGAAGGCCATTGAGGATTGTCCTGGATTGTCTCCTACCGGAATCAAGCGTGACCAAGAGGAACAAGAAGAGGTATCACCCTCCTCTAAGAGATGCTGCCTTATTGCAATCAACCACAGGACTATTTTCTCTGCCCCATTCAATTATCAAAAGTCTCCCTCTACAGCACAAGCTGAGAACATCATGAGGAACCATGAAGTTAGTCAAACCTCCTCTGAAGAAGATGATGAATGGGATGACTCTCTGCTTGAGCCCTTGGATAATGAGGATGACTCTCCTTTAAACATGACATTGGAAGAGTTCAAAGAGCTGTTAAAATATGATAATACCTGCGGTGTTAAAGAGCCTCCCACTTGGGACGATGATAATAAGTAGGTGTATGTTTGCATATAGAGTGCTTAGTCACCTTGTACGCAGGTGCCAGACTTCATCTATTAGAACATCACAAAGGTGATACACATTTCTGGCAGCATATGCGCTTTCTCAAGGACAAATACTCCAATATGGAAAGTATATTTCTGTAATGTTTGTTCTTTACATATTTTATAGGCATGAATATTATGTATAATAAATTATTTATTTATTAAGCATTAATGTGTCTGTGTCATGTAATTTATATTTATTTTTTATTCGGCACTTGTCTCTGTATTAGTAGACTTACCCCTTAAGACTCTATTCTTCCGCAAAATGTCCACCTCCCATCAGCACAAATCCTAAAGAGATAGTTGAGCCAACGCCACTATTTTCAGTCACAAATGTCACATTGGACACAGGAGAGCAAAAGGTATTGATGTGACTAGATGTTGGAAACATCAGAAGATCCTTATTATGTGCTGGCCTTAAGAGTAAGCCCAATTAAAATACAAAACCCAAACAGGAAGCACCTATCTGACTTCAGAGGAGGAATCATCATTAATGCCGTAGGGCACTGCCTACAAGATGCAGCATATATCAGGGGTGTAACACAATGGTGGTTCACAGGAGCACTTCAATCAAGGGTTTGTCTCCTACATTTTAGAAAAGCTAAATTCCCTATGTCCTCCTATGTGCACAACTAAGATTCTGAACTAGTAATGTCGCGAACCTAAAATCCCCGGAGGGGGATCCATGGCAAAACTCCCACGGAAAATTACATAGTTGATACAGAGTCTGGTTTTAAACCATAAAGGGCATAAATTACCTAACATTCCTAAATTGTTTGGAATAACGTGCTTTAAAACATCAGGTATGATGTTGTATCGATCAGGTAGTGTAAGGGTTACACCTTACATGACTGGGGTGACATTAGTACTGACCTTTATCTGACTGGGTGTCTATAGAGGGACATTAGTAATGACCTTTATATGACTGGGGGTCTATAGAGGGACATTAGTACTGACCTTTATCTGACTGGGTGTCTATAGAGTGACATTAGTACTGGCCTTTATATGACTGGGGGTCTATAGAGGGACATTAGTACTGACCTTTATCTGACTGGGTGTCTATAGAGTGACATTAGTACTGGCCTTTATATGACTGGGGGTCTATAGGTGACATTAGTACTGACCTTTATCTGACTGGGTGTCTATAGAGGGACATTAGTAATGACCTTTATCTGACTGGGGGTCTATAGAGGGACATTAGTACTGACCTTTATCTGACTGGGTGTCTATAGAGGGACATTAGTAATGACCTTTATCTGACTGGGTTTCTATAGAGGGACATTAGTACTGACCTTTAGCTGACTGGGTGTCTATAGAGGGACATTAGTACTGACCTTTATATGACTGGGGGTCTATAGGTGACATTAGTACTGACCTTTATCTGACTGGGGGTCTATAGAGGGACATTAGTACTGACCTTTATCTGTCTGGGGGTCTATAGGTGACATTAGTCCTGACCTCCTGCTGCAGTATTATTACTCCCAGTACTCCCAGGCTTGCTACTATTAGATATAATAACCTCAGTTTCGTTTCCTTATCTGTTGGTAACATCAAAATATGATTATTAAATATTTCATATTTGTTTGTTTTTTTCTCCCAAAGTGAACCCCTTTGTGTGTGTCCCACAGATGTGGCCTTTCCGCTCTGCGTATGTTGGATTTGCACAGCTCAAAAAGTATGAAGAGAGATCCCCCCCCTTGAAGCCCATTAATGACATCATCAGTAAATTGTATGTAACAGATTCCAGTGTTTAGGGTTTATGACCCAATACTGCGATCATATCACTTATGACAAAAATCAGTATTTGTCGTATTATTCAGACGAGCGTGCATCTTTGTGTTACATTTCCTGATACTTTTATTATCTTGATCTTTATATATTTACTAGCGACTTGCCCATCAAAAAATGGCGGCAATAAGATTGTAAGGCAGGTAATGGTTTGGACGAGACATTCATTTTGTGTGCAGTCGGAGATCCTTCGGCGCTCATTGCGAGGCTGTTGGTTGTATTTTTTTTCTGATAGGCGTTTTTGCTGTTATTCTTTGGTCGGCGGTGATGTGTTTTTTGCGCTTATTGCAAGGCTTTGTATGCTATGAGCAGCGTTGGCGCTCGTTGTGAGGCGCGCAGTGAATGGCTTTTATGTTTAATGTGATAATGTTTTTTTTTGTGTATATGTATTTTTGTATGCTAATGAAATAATTACTAAATGAATATACTTTACCTATTTGTAAGTAATATATGCAGGAAGCATTGTGCTGAAGAGCTGACAATCTGTTTTCATGTTCCTGCAGCATACAATGTAGGTTTTCAGTGCTGTGGAACTGCTGTGTAAGTGTCAGCAATGTGTGCAGTGTGTAGTGTAAATAGGCTGCGTGCGCGAGGGGAAGCCGTTAGGGTAGCTGGGTACTTCCGCATTGTGTAAGTTAGTGTTGTAAAATGGCGGGGAATGTGTATGTGGTACGCGGGTGTGGATGATTTAGCGTCCTTGTTAATAGTGTATCTTTACCTCGTACGGCTTTTTAGGAAAATTCGTATGTGTTTTGCGTGTTTAGGGTCCTGTAGCCTCGTTTTCTTTTTTTCAAGGGCCATTTTAGGTGATTTTCGGGTGTCTAAACTCATGAATTTGGACTTAAATGGAGGTGTAACTTCACTTGCAGAGGTCCTCGGTGCCCGCCTTGCTGTGGGTAAGCTTTTTATGTGTTTGTTGTGTGTATTTATTGTGTTTTTAATGTTTTTCAGTGCGTGCGGTTCACGCGTTGTCGTATTTTTGTGAGCTCGTAATGTATTTTTTTCTAAGTCCCGTATTTTTGGATGGTAAGTCCGTAAATTTGATGGTGTAAGTCCCGCCTGCGGCTCATTGCAGCCGACGTGGGAGCCTTCGGCGCTCCTTGCCAGCAACTCTGGCCCTGGCTTCGCAAGCCCGCAGCGTTAGCAACAACCCGCCTGCTCACAACTATATATGTGATATCTGTAACGTCTTCCCCAGTTGGCACTTGTAAATCGGCTAAGCGACAAAAAAAATGGCGTCCGGAAAAAATGAAAACGAAAGCTACACGACCCCAAACCGCGCAAAACAGCGCCAGCCATGTACGACTTTTACCTAGGACCAGACGAGGTACAAAATACACTATTATAAATAATGGAAACTGCTGGCGAGCCGCATAACACATACACAATCGCCGCCATTTTACAACACTAACTTGCAACTAATAACATTACAAATCTAAAATGGCGCGTTACACGACTATACAAGCGGTTTCCCCTCGTGCACTGCGCACATTGCTGACACTTACACCTCGGGTCACCAACAGTCCAAATGTACACTGTAAGCTGCAGGAAAATCAAAACTGATTGTTAGCTCTTCAGGTTATTGATCACTGGATATATTAATTACAAATAGGTAAAGTATTTAAGTAATTAATTAATTCATTATTATTAAAAAAAATATATATAAAAAAAATACGCTTAATAGCATATTTTACACTGCGGTTACTTTACATACATTAACGCTTCGCACTTCCTAATACATTTGTTCATTCACAATAGTTATTATCGTGCATTCATTTAATAAGTATTAATTAGTAATGTAAAATAAAAATGTAGACTTTACACTACACTAAAATGTTTTACTTTTTACTCTACAGGTATATATCTGGATTACTGCTCATTGGCTGCCAGCGATAGCACTCTCAAAGCAGTTACAAATCTAAATCACTTTATTATGCTCTGAGACCTGAATACATTTTTTAATTTACACTGCACAAAAAAAATTATATATTTAACACTGTACTTATATTTCTGTCTTTGCGATGAGCGCCGAAGATTGATCTTTGCAAAGCACGAAACATGAAGGACAGGAGGGAAGAGACTCACAATGAGGGCCGAAGGTCCTCAGAGTTCAAAAAGCATCACATTGTGTGGCAAACAGCATTGCCATGGCTTCAAACTTTATTGCCCCATCATTTGTGCCAGGCAAGTCGCTAGTGATATAATATAACATAATGCAATACAATATTATACAGTACACATGGGTGTTGGAACTTGGGGGGGGGGGGGTAAGGGGTAAACCCCCCCCCCCCCCCAGATTTCTTATCGTATGTATGTATGCGTATAGAAGCTAACAGGGGAGGAGAGAGGGGGAGGAAACACAGGGGAGAGGGAGAGGAAGACACAGGAGAGGTGGAGAGGGGGAGGAAGACACAGTGGAGAGGGGGAGGAAGACACAGGGCAGAGGGGGGAATAGAAACAGGGTAAGGGAGAGGTGAGGGAAAGAGACACATGGGAGGGGGGAGAGACACAGGAGAGAGTGGGGGGTAGAGACAAAGGGGAGAGAGGGGAAGAGACTAATGGGAGGGAGTGGTGAGGAGAGACCGGGGAGAGAAAAGGGGGTAAAGACACAGAGGAGGGGGGAAGAAACACAGGGGAAGGGAGAGGGGGTAGAGACACAGGGGAGAGGGGGTAGAAACCCAGGGGAGAAGGGGGAAGAGACACAGATGAGGGGGGGAGAGACACAGGGGAGAGGGAAGGGGGGAAAGACACAGGGGAGGGGGGAAAGAAACACGGGAAGGGAGAGGGGGGTAGAGACACAGGGGAGGGGGGAGTGACACAGGGAAGAGGGAAGGGGGAAAAGACACAGGAGAGGGAGGAAAGAAACACTGGGGAAGGGAGAGGGGGTAGAGACACAGGCAAGGGTGGGAGAGACACAGGGGAGAGGGGGGGAGAGAGACACATGGGAGGGAGTGGGGGGGAGACACAGGGGAGAGGGGGGGGGAGAGAGACACATGGGAGGGAGTGGGGGGGGGGGGAGACACAGGGGAGGTCTTCTGCTTTATTATTATTATTAATATTATTACTATATAATGTGTAATACGGACCACTTTGTCAATGAGCGCCGCAGGCGCTCATTGCAGGCGAGCCTGTAGGCGAGACGTTAATACGGACCACTTTGGCAATGAGCGCCGTAGGCCTCTATATATCATTCCTGGCTTATTCAGGTATGTGGAGGATGAATCCATGGACGTACCTGAATCCCACAAGAGAGTG
This sequence comes from Discoglossus pictus, assembly GCA_027410445.1. NCBI lineage: Eukaryota > Metazoa > Chordata > Amphibia > Anura > Alytidae > Discoglossus > Discoglossus pictus. The sequence goes on from CM050163.1 coordinate 280,122,815, forward strand.
GTCGCCATGTTCATGTGGTGTTTATTATGACACTAGCGACTTGCCCGTCAAAAAATGACGGCAATGTTATTGTAACTGAGCTAATGTTGTTTTGTGTGTAATAGTAAACATGTAATACATTAATAAATGAATAGACTTTACCTATTTGGAAGCATTGTGTTGAAGAGCTGTGAACCTTGTTTGCACACAGACCTACAGCACCAAGCACACTGACAGTACACACAGACCCATAGCACCAAGTACACTGGCAGTGCACACAGACCTAAAGCACCAAGCAGGCTGACAGTACACACAGATTAACAGCACCAAGTACACTGACAGTACACACAGACCTACAGCACCAAGCACACTGACAGTACACATAGACATATAGCACCAAGCACACTGACAGTACACACAGACCTAGAGCACCAAGCATACTGGCAGTGCACACAGACCCATAGCACCAAGTACACTGTCAGTGCACACAGAACTACAGCACCAAGAACACTGACAGTACACACAGACCCATAGCACCAAGTACACTTGCAGTGCACACAGACCTATAGCACCAAGCACACTGACAGTACACACAGACCTACAGCACCAAGTACACTGCCAAGTACACACAGACCCATAGCACCAAGTACACTGGCAGTACACACAGACTCACAGCACCAATTACACTGGTAGTGCACACAGACCCATAGCACCAAGTACACTGGCAGTGCACACAGAACTACAGCATTAACCTCACTGACAGTACACACAGACCTACAGCACCAAGTACACTGACAGTACATATAGACATATAGCACCAAGCACACTGACAGTACACACAGACCTAGAGCACCAAGCACACTGGCAGTGCACACAGACCCATAGCACCAAGTACACTGTCAGTGCACACAGAACTACAGCACCAAGAACACTGACAGTACACACAGACCTAAAGCACCAAGCACACTGGCAGTGCACACAGACCCATAGCACCAAGTACACTGGCAGTGCACACAGACCCATAGCACCAAGTACACTGGCAGTGCACACAGAACTACAGCACTAAGCTCACTGACAGTACACACAGACCTACAGCACCAAGTACACTGGCAGTACACATAGACATATAGCACCAAGCACACTGACAGTACACACAGACCTTGAGCACCAAGCACACTGGCAGTGCACACAGACCCATAGCACCAAGTACACTGTCAGTGCACACAGAACTACAGCACCAAGAACACTGACAGTACACACAGATCCATAGCACCAAGTACACTGGCAGTGCACACAGACCTATAGCACCAAGCACACTGACAGTACACACAGACCCATAGCACCAAGTACACTGACAGTACACACAGACCTAAAGCACCAAGCACACTGGCAGTGCACACAGACCCGTAGCACCAAGTACACTGGCAGTGCACACAGAACTACAGCACCAAGTACACTGACAGTACACACAGACCCATAGCACCAAGTACACTGACAGTGCACACAGACCTACAGCACCAAGCACACTGACAGTACACACAGACCCATAGCACCAAGTACACTGGCAGTGCACACAGACCTATAGCACCAAGCACACTGACAGTACACACAGACTCACAGCACCAAGTACACTGACAGTACACACAGACTCACAGCACCAAGCACACTGACAGTACACACAGGCGCTCATTGCAGGTGAGCCTCACATAGCGAGGCGAGCCGTTAATACGGACCACTTTTTTATGGAGCAAACTGCTCCATATGTATATTAATAACTATACAACTTTACAAACATACACATCTCATTGCAATACGCTAGTAATAATAATAATGCACAAGAGTCCTTCAGCACTGCACTGGACACTGAATAAACTTGCCTAGCTATGGTTTTCCCTATTGAATTAGTATCACCTACACTGTCCCTCCTCTCAGTAAGACTGCAAGGTACTTATGATTCCAAAATGGCTGCTGTCCATGAGGTAGAAGGGTGTAGAAGGGAGTGTATGCTGCTGATTGGCTGGAATGTGTCTGCTGACTGTGACATGCAGGGTCAAAATTTGCTCAATGATAAAGTATTGGGGGCGGGTCGAATCTCGCATATGTTCGCAGTTCGCCGCGAACGCGAACATGCTATGTTCGCCGAAAAAAATCCGCTGGCGAACTATTCGCGACATCTCTATTCTGAACCCATAGGTTTAAATTGCCCCTTTAGTTTCTGATGTCTGGTAATTATAGGTCAGAGCGAGACCAAGAAGTCACTTTCACTGTAAAAGAGGTCTGCCAGGGAGCTGAAACCGACTTCTTGTAGATGTTAAGATTTGTTTACAACATTTTTATGTTTTAGTGCACAGTTCCTTAGTTCTTGAATTTTGATTTTGTTTATATTTTTGAGAAAATAATTATTAAACCACATAACAGCTATACAATCTGCCTATGAGATGTGTGGTCATTATATAAACAAAACATATCATGCAAAAATAATAATTAATAAAAAAGCATGTTTAGAAATATGTACAACAAAAAAACTTTCATTAAGGTTGCTCTTTTGAAAATTAAGTTTTTGAAATTAAATTACGTTTTTTTAATTAACTTTATTTAAGATGTGGTCTAGGTCTCTTCAGCCTTGTTGAGTGTATCATAAAAGACTGTATAACAGGTAAAGATTACAATTTTCAATATAAATTTACTATACTGATCGTTTGCTATCATATATAATTTAAAATCGTACCCTAATTTGGATCTTCCACTCTATTCTTAATGGTGGGAGCTCGCAGGCACAACGTAAAAAAAAAGTGCAAATGGACTTATTTAAAACTTACTTTTAAAATGTGTGGCTCTAATCTTCAATGAATTGATCAAGCTGCAGCGGCAAAGTCATCTATATACAAATGATATATATATATATATATATATATATATATATATATATCAGTGGCGGAGCCAGTGAATAGAGTGCCTGGTGCAAAAAAAAACTCCCCCCCATAACATTTTTTTTTACCCCCTGGGCCACTCTTTTGTGCTATATATATATATATATATATATATATATATATATATATATATATATATATATATATATAAATGCTAATGCCAGAAGCTTGCTAGGGAAGAAAATGGGAGCATTATAATTATTGGCAATTAATAAAAAATGGGATTTAATAGGTATTACCGAAACATGGTGGTATGAATCTCATGACTGGACTGTTAATCTGGATGGTTATAACCTATTTAGGAAAGATAGGAGCAATGGTAAAAGAGGAGGAGGGATTTGTCTGTATGTTAAGCATGAATTTAAGCTTATATAAAGAGAAGTTATTTATGGTTGAACTAGCGGCAATGTTTGTGGGTAGAGTTAAATAGCGAAGCAGCAAATTTCAAAAGAATATTAGTAGGAGTATGCTATAAAGCGCAAAATATAGCTGAAAGTGAGGAAATATAATTATGGTTACCGACTAAAAATGCAGCTAAGCATGGGCAAGTTCTAATAATGGGAGATTTAACTACCCTGAAATAAACTGGATAAATGAGACCAGCAGTTCAGCTAAGGGGAGCAAGTTCTTGAGTACACTCAGGGATCATTATCTGGCCCAGGTTATACATGAACTTACTAGAAATGAAGCTATCTTGGATTCAGTCGTCACAAATAATATTGATATATTATCAAATGTTGAAATAAATCCTTACTAAATATACATACGTATCACCATATTCCAAGTGGGAATAAAAGTAGAAGGAGTAAATCACATTGAATGTGTCTTAACAATGACTTAAAGATCAAGATACAGAGTACAAAACAATAATTTAAATTATACAAACAAGAGGGGACAGAGACGGCTTTCACTGAGTACAAAGAAATCACTAAGGCTTGCAAAAGGGCTATTAGGCTGGCTAAAATAGAAAATGGAAAATTTGTTGCAAAAGAGCGTAAGACTAACCCTAAAATATTTTTTAAGTATATTAATGGGAAGAAGGCCAGGAAGGAAACTATAGGAACATTAGTGATAAGTAGTGATCAAGAAAAGGTAGATGAGCTAAATAGGTTCTTTTCTTTGGTATACACAAGGGAGGTACCAGTGTGTAAGAGACCACAACGTAATGTGGCTACACTACCTTCACTGAGTAATTGGTTAATGCAGGAAGAAATCCAAAAGAGGTTGGAAAAAATAAATGTTAATAAAGGCCCGGATCCTGATGGAATACATCCAAGGGTACTGAGGAAACTGGGTTCTGTAATAGCCAAGCCATTATATTTAATTTTTCAAGATTCACTCAAAACAGTGTCTCTACCAGGGTCTTTTCTTATATTTAAGAAGGGAGCAAGAACAAATCTGGGGAATTATATACCAGTGAACCTCACTTCTGTAGTGGGAAAGCTTTTAGAATGGTTAATACGAGATAATATACACCTGCTTAACAGTTATCAATGCCAAGCAGCAGCTGCAAAGGCAAATAAACTATTAGCATGTATTAAGAAGGGTATAGAAGCAAGGGAAGCAAATATAATTCTACCACTATACAAATCCCTAGTATGCCCTCATTTGGAATATGGAGTACAATGTTGGGCACCATTTCATAAAAAGGACATTTTAATACAGGAAAAAGTAAAGAGAAGAACAACAAAACTAATAAGGGCAATGGAGGGGCTAAGTTATGAAGAAAGACTAAACATATTAAACTTATTTTCTCTAGAAAAATGGTGTCTAAAAGGAGATATGATTAGCCTTTAAAAATACATCCAGGGTCAGTATAAATATTTGTCAAAGGAGCTTGTTGTGCCAATAGGTTTTCAATTGACAAGAGGACCTCATTTGAGGTTAGAAGTAAAACGATTCCACCTTAAAAAAAGAACAGGGTTCTTTACAGTAACGGTGGTTAATATGTGGACTTCTCTACCAAGGGAGGCGGAGACAGTGGATTAAATAGATAACTTTAAAAAGGGATTGGATATATTTTTAAGGGATTTTTAGGGCTTGGATATATATTTTTAATTAAAAAGGGCATTCAGGGTTATCCTGGTTAATTTGAGAGAGAGAGTATTGATCTAGGGAGGAATCCAATCGCCAGTATCTGGGGTCAGGAAGTAATTTTTGTTTCCCCTTTTGAGAAAATTGGCAAAGTTTTACTTGGGTTTTTTCTGTTCGCCTCTGGATTAATTAGCAACAAATCTGCATATTGCAGATCAGAGGAGATCTTAAAAGGTTGAATTTGATTTGGACTAAAAGTCTTTTTTCAACCTCAATTACTATGTAACTATGTATGCACTGTATACATACTAATACATTGTGGTTATTATATACTGTTTGATTCAATAAGATTGGGATAAAAGTTTCAATTAAATATCAATAAAAATTTTATGATAACAAAAAAAGAGGCCCACGGCCGAGCAAAGTTAAGGATAGTCGGCATTTGACGGAGCTTGGATTCCGCTGTGCCCAGGGCATCACTATTTTGAGGGTGGCACTTCTGTTGTAGCACCCTCTATTGTTGCCTGCCTTGGGGCCAATGGGGTATCATGTTCCCTTCTTCCCTTGTGGTCCCTCATTTTACTCAGGCAGCAGTTTATGTACAGAAACAGGCGGAGCACCACCAAACCGACCCCTGGCCCTCCTGAGTCAGCTTCTGGACCATTTCCTGCCCTCCTTATCTAGCTCCCTCCCCTCGCCCTCCTCACCCAGCCCCGGACCACACCCTGACATTCCTCAGTCTGCCCTGGACCGCCCCCTGTCCTTCTTATCTAGCTCCCTCCCCGAGCCCTCCTCAGCCAACCTCAGACCACAGCCTTGCCCTCCCAAATTACTCCCTTCCCTCCTTATCTAGCTCCCTCCACAAGCGTTCCTCAGTCTGCCCTGGACTGCCCCCTGTGCCAGCTCAGGCACAGAAACATGACATGGCCTGACTGCTTATACTGAGCTCCCAAGTGCAGGCTGAAAGAGGCTCCAGGCTATTTAATGTTACCAGGGAACAGGTTGAGTTGAGACCCAGGAAGCATGTCAGAAATGATCTGTCAGTGGCTGAATGATGAGCTCAAGCTCTCCAGGCGTTTGGGTGAGTGAGGGGCATGGCTGGCAGGCATGTGAAGTTATACAGTGATACCCAGTGTGTTTATACACTTAGTTTGCATTAGAGTAGGAGATTTTAATAAATAATCTAATTTGCCTTCTTTTATTCAAAATTATTTATATGCATACATTAATCAACAAAATTTGTATTTAATAACATACACAATAATACGTTTGCTTCCATTTTAGAACCCTAATATTGAGATAAACGCATTACTTCTAATAACTATGCTAGTGCTCTATAGTTCTAGTTATACACTAATTTAAATCTTAATATTATGCCATGTTTTCTGTACATAAATAATTGGACTGCTACTGTACAAAGTTGTTATATGTAGCACCTGTTTTTGATGAAGGTAAAAACCCAGCAGGGTCACTCTCCCCATTTAAAAATTTTTTTTCCTGCAGTGTTTGCTACAGAGACAGTTTGTATTTCTGTAAAATAAACAAAATCACGTATAAGCAAGTAAAAAATATTTATTTTTTTAGATTCACAACATTTTAATATATACCAGTATTGTAAGGTAGGTGCTGGGTCTCCAAAACTGAATTAAATATTGAATTTTGCAGTGATGGAGATTTTTTTAACACAGAGGCTGTTTTGGCATGATAGAACATATTGTTTTTGTTGTTCAGTCGTGTCCAACTCTCCATGCCAGTTTGGACCACATCACTGTATTTACTATCCATAAGGTTTTCTAGGCAAACAAACACACACGTGACATCATTCGAGATTCCCTGCCTGAGCACAAAGACACGCCGCAGACAGGCAGCAGAAACAGGCAAGAGCACCACAGGCTCTCCTCATCCAGCCCCCAGACCACCCCCTGTCCCAGCCCAGGCACAGGCTCAGCCGCAGTCTGCAGGCCACAACCTGTGTTGCCTAGCAATAGCCAATTCTAAAGGCACTTGCTTCTTTGGTCCAAGGTTCACAGCTATTGGTTGTCAGAAGACAAAGACTTGCCCCCCACATGGTTGTGATTGGCTGTGTTAAATGCTCATTAGTTCAAGCTGTGATTTCAGGCGTTGTCACTTGCCCTATGACAGTCAGTGTGTCATGGCAATGTTAGTGTCATAACGTGTGTCACAGTTTAGGGATGGTGTGCTGATCATATCTAAATTAACTCGCCATAAGATGTCTGACCATATGCCTTGCAGCTGTTTATCTTATAATGGCCGGGTTAGTGATCCAACTTTCATAACTTTCAGAGCACACAGGAAATGTATCAGTTATGGCGAAAATTAAAAGTACACAAATAATTAGAATTGCTGTTTATTGAAATCTCACACTGGAAATAAATAATCAAGCTTCAAAAGTCAGTATTTTAAGCATAAAATAACAGACCATCACTGTCTCTAAATGTCCTTATTGAGGGGCATCACTTGAAGGGATATGGTTTCTAGACTTTACTAGATATGTAATTTACATATGTATTTATTTACTTTATGTCATTTGTTTTATTAAAAAGCTATTAAAAGCACTATTTTTACTCCATAGAATCATACAAATCGTTCCTGCATGAGTCTGCCTGCTGCAGTGTATGCAGACACAGACTTTATAGTGCTAGATGTGCAGTGTAATGTCCTAGCCTATCAGAGACCACTCTTAGCAGCAAGTTTTCTGATATCCCTGATATGCTAGGACATTACACTGCACATCCAGCACTATAGTCTGTGTTTACATACACTGCAGTGGGCAGACTGATGTCATGATTTTATAGATAAAAGTAAATAAATACATAGGTATATCACATACCTAGTAAAATCCCCTAAAACATCCATATACCTATAACTCTAACAATAATGGGATGTTAAGAAGGGCATGTATATTTGGATAAATGATAACAGTCACAGAGATGTTTAATTGGTCAAGTTTGTGTCATTATACATATGTTTAATCAGTGCTGTAGCAAGGGGGGTTGGATCGCCCTGTGTTTCTGTGAGGCGTAAAAAATGCCACCACATGCAGCCTACCACCAGTGGCACTCCTGCCCCAAGGTGCCTTATGCCTCCCCGATGCTGCTCTCTCCTCTAACATGTGGAGGAGGAACTGGCAGTGGGAGGAGCCACCAGGGAGAGGAGCTTGGAGCATGAAGGGAAGTCAGGTGGGGGAGTGAAAAAAGGGGGTGAAAGAGAGTAAAGGGAGGGGGAGAGAGAAGGGAGGGAGAGATGGAGAGGGAGAGATAGGTGAGTAGTGAGAGGGGGTAGAGAGAGACTAAGAGGGGAGGGAGAAAGAATGAGAGAGAAGGGGGGAGAGAAAGGCAGAGTGAGAGATAGAGAAGCAAAGAGAAGAGGGAAGGAGAGAACGGGGGAGAGAGAAGGGGGTGTGAAAGAGAAAAGGGAAGAGTGGGAAAGAGAAGGTGAGAGATATAGTTCCTTTATTTATATATGCGTTTATATATAATATTGCAGTATATAGTGATATTTTTTTTACTGGACAAACATATTAATGTTATCATGACAAGCTTTTCAGGTGTATTGCGGTCCATATGGTCACAGACAGTTGGGCACAACTTAACTGAACTACAATAATCTGTATATTCACACATCACAGAAAATGTGTTGAATTAAAAAGCGATATGGTTTTAAAATACAACCCTTCAAGGAGTCTATTTTGACACTTTTTCCCTGTCCTCCTTTACTTTCATTTGCAACAGCTGTGACCAGTGATCATACTAGAGCAGCAGCCTAATTAGCAAGTTACAGGATATGGATTACTGCATTTTATCCTATCAAACCATATTAATCATTATAGTTGTACTGTTCTACTGCAGGAGTGGGAGGGCAGAATAGGGAGAGAAACAGACAGGTTTTGGTGGTAGGGGACTCCATTATTAGGAAGGTAGACAGGGTCTCCTGGTGCTCTGGTTCGGCATGTTGTAGATCAAGTATATAAATTATTGGGAGGGGCTGGAAATGAACCAGCGTTAGTGAAAGATGAAGTGTCCTAAAGAATGCTTTTAGAGAACTAGGGAATAAGCTTAAGGGAAGAACTTCCTATGTAGTATTTTCTGAGACACTACCAGTGCCATGTGCTAGCCTAGGGAGACAGATGGAGCTTAGGGAGGCTAATGCGTGACAAAAAGGTGGTGCACTAAGGAGGGGTTTGGGTTTTAGAGCTGACTTCTCACTTGGGTACAATCTCTATAGCAGGGATGGATTGAACCTTAATGACGAGAGAGCTGCTGTGCTAGGGGAAAGGATGGTCGAACGGCTATGGGCATTTATAAACTAATAAGTGGGGGGGGGGGGACTAGATGGAAGTAATGGGGTAGTAAGTGTAGAGGGGGTAAGGAATGAATTAACTAGTCATGTGGGAGGAGATGGGTGGAGGGTTTTACAAGTCAATAGGGAGGTATTGCTAAGTAACTCAAATATAGTGGCAGGCACTCCAGAAGTACAGACTAATAACATAAGGTGTATGCTTACTAATGCCAAAAGCTTGGCAGGAAAAATGGGAGAGTTAGAATTATTAGCAGTAAATGAGAAATGGGATTTAACAGGCATTACTGAAACATGGTGGGATGAATCTCATGACTGGACTGTTAATCTGGATGGTTATAACCTATTTAGGAAAGATAGGGGCAATGGCAAAAGAGGAGGAGGGATTTGTCTGCATGTTAAGCCTGAATGTAAGCCTATAGTCAGAGAAGGTATTTATGGTGGAACTAGCTGTAATAAATGTAATAAATAATGTTCAATGTTTGTGGGTAGAGTTAAATAGCGGAGCAGCAAATTCCAAAAGAATATTGGTAGAAATATGCTATAAACCCCCAAATATAATCGAAAGGGAGGAAATGCAATTATTATAAGCATGGACAAGTTCTAATAATGTAGGATTTTAATTACCCTTAAATAAACTGGATGAATGAGACCAGCAGTTCAGCTAAGGGGAGCAGGTTGTTGAGCACACTCAGGAATCATTATCTGGCCCAGGTTCTACAAGAACCTAATATAAAATGAAGCTATCTTGGATTTAGCCATACCAAATAATATTGATATAGTATCAAATGTTGGAATAGGGCAACATTTGGAAAACAGTGATCACAATACAGTCTCATTTGAGATTGAATTAAAAAAAAAATGTAAGTGGCCAAAAAAAACTCTGAAGTTTAAAAGGGCAGATTTTAACGGTCTAAGGGCACCAATACAAAGTATAGACTGCGACAAAGAACTGACAGGTAAAAACACTGAACATAAATAGACAACATTTAAATCCGTACTAAATATACATACACATCGGCATATACCATGTGGGAATGAAAGTCAAAGGAGTAAATTACATCCAACATGGCTTAACAATGATTTAAAGATCAAGATACGGAGTAAAAAACAACAGACATTTAATTTATACAAACAAGAGGGGACAGAGACTGCTTTACTTGAGTACAGGAAATCAATAAGGCTTGCAAAAGGGCTATTAGACCGGCTAAAATAGAAAATGAAAAATGAGTTGCAAAGGAGAGTAAGACTAACCCTAAAATATTTTTTAAGTATATTAATGGTAAGAAGGCCAGGAAGGAAGCTATAGGAGCATTACAATGTGACACAGGTCGTCTGACAATTAGTGACCAGGTAAAGGCAGATGAGTAAAATAGGTTATTTTCTTCTGTATATACAAGGGAGGTACCATTGGACATAATGCGACATAATGGGGTTACACTACCTTCACTAAATAATTGGTTAACGCAGGAAGAAATCCAAAAGAGGTTGGAAATAATAAATGTTAATAAAGCCCTGGGTCCTGATGGAATACATCCAAGGGTACTGAGGGAACTGGGTTCTGTAATAGCCAAACCATTATAACAAATTTTTCAAGATTCACTCAGCACTGGGTCGCTACCAGATGACTGGAGGAAAGCAGAGGTGATACCTATATTTAAGAAGGGAGCAAGAGCAAATCCGGGGAATTATAGACCTTTAAGCCTCACTTCGGTAGTGGGAAAGCTTTTAGAAGGGTTAATAAGGGATAATATACAAGAATATGTCTATTCAAACAGAATTATTAATAGGTGCCAACATGGATTTATGAGGAATGGGTCATGTCAAATAAATGTAATTAGTTTCTATGAGGAGGTTAGTAGGAACTAGGATCAAGGCAACTCAGTGGATGTAGTCTTTTTAGATTTTGCAAAGGCTTTTGATACAGTGCCACATGGGAGACTATTGTGCAAACTAAGGGATACAGGAATTGCAGTAAAAATTTGCACATGGATTGAGAGCTGGTTAAAAGACACGTGTGCGGCTTATATTCGCGAACGTAAAATTTCTGCTGATTTGCAAGATTGCCAGTGATGATTTGCGTGCTTGAGACCGCGGTATTGTAGCAATTGAATAGCGATTTACGGTTTTAGTGATTCTAACATCCTGTAAAGCCTGTAACCTGCAAAAGGAGTTACAGTACTAATAAGAAAGCCTATTTCTTGCAATGGCTGAGAGTCTTTTTCTCTCCAATTTTAAGGGTGCGGCTTATATTTGAGTACTATCTTTTTTCTATTTTTTCCCCTTGAATTTTACAGGTGTCGCTTATATGCGGGTGCCGCCTATATTCGGACCAATACGGTATGTACTTTCTCTCCAAAGGGATTTGCATAAATTAGAGAAATGGGCAGTTAAATTGCAGATGAGATTTAATACTTATAAATGTAAGGTTATGCATCTGGGTAGGGAAAAAAACATGCAATTTATAAACTTAATGAAACAAATCTAGGGGTATCGGATATCGAAAGGGATTTGGGAGTGCTTGTGGACATCCACATACTTAACAGTTATCAATGCCAAGGCAAATAAACTATTAGCATGTATTAAGAAGGGTATAGAAGCAAGAGAAGCAAATATAATTCTACCACTATACAAATCCCTAGTACGCCTTCATTTGGAATATGGAGTACAGTTTTGGACACCACTTTGTAAAAAGGACATTTTAGTACTGGAAAAAGTACAGAGAAGGACAAAAAAACTAAAAAGGGGAATGGAGGGGAATGGAGAAGTTATGAAGAAAGACTAATCAAATTAAACTTATTTTCTCTAGAAAATAGGTGTCTAAGAGGAGGTATTTTTACCCTAATATAAATACATCCAGGGTCAGTATAAATATTTCAAGGGAGCTTTTTGTGCTAAGAGGTTTTCAACTGACAAGAGGACATCCTTTGAGGTTAGAAGTAAAAAGATTCCACCTTAAAGAAAGAACAGGGCTCTTCACCATAAGGGTGGTTAATCTGTGGAATTCTCTACCAAGGGAGGTGGTGACAGTGGATTCAATAGATAACTTTAAAAAGGGATTGGATATATTTTTAAATAAAAAGGGTATTCAGGGTGATCCTGGTTAATTAGAGAGGAAGCATTGATCCAGGCAGGAATCCGGTCGCCAGTATCTGGAGTCAGGAAGGAAATATTTTTTTTCCCCTTTTGAGAAAATTGGCAAAGTTTCACTTGTTTTTTTTTCTGTTTGCCTTCCTCTGGATCAATTAATAACTAATCTGCATATTGCAGATCAGAGGAGATCTTAAAAGGTTGAACTTGAAGGACTGAAATACCTTTTTCAACCTCAATTACAATGTAACTAGGTCCGCACTGTATACATACTAATACATTGTGGTTATTATATACTGTTTGATTCAATAAGATTGGGATAAAAGTTTCAATAAAATATCAATAAAAATGTTATGATAACAAAAAAGGAGGCCCACGGGCGAGTAAAGTTAAGGATAGTGGGCATTTGACTGGGCTAGGAATAGGCATAATTGGTGTTGAGATGGAAAGGATTAAGAAGGGAGAGGCCTTTGGGGGGGGGGGGGGGTTTACCCCCCCCCCCTTAGTGGGCTGCCTTAGAAAATGTAAATAGACCCAATTTCTATTAATTTTGAGATAGCTTCCCCAATAGTGGATAGCATTATAGAGCAGGAGGCAGTGGCGGCTGGTGAACTTTCAAGTTGTAGGGGCGCCAGGGCGAAATGTAGCCCCTCCCTTTTTTCAAACCACACCCATTTTTATAACACCTCCCACTGATGTCATAATGACCTTTATAAGCCCGCCCAATTACCTTATACTTGTAAAGCCCATTGAAATACATGATCAGCAATGCAGCAATGTCAAGAAGTAAAGTAACAATGTGTTAAATTCATTGGTATACAATATAGATTGAAAACACTCATGTGACAAGACTACAGCAATATCATAATTGCACCTATACACAATAACAGAAAAATTAAAGCAGTGACACTTACAATTAGTTGGCTCTTCTTCTCAGGGTATTCACGTTCAGTAAGTTGACCAACGAGTACAAACAAATCTGCTACCACATAGGGTTTGCACCTGGGGTTGAAAGAAAACAAGCAAATCAATCAGACCATTCAAGAACAAAACCATACCTTAAAAACCTTAAAAGACCAAGTGGAACCATATAGGCCTCAAACATATCTTAGAAGACCAAGTGTGACCATATAGGCCCCAAACATACCTTAGAAGACCAAGTGTGACCATATAGGCCCCAAACATACCTTAAAAGACCAATCAGGACTGTATAGGCCCAAACCAGTGGATCTTGGGATTCAAGAAAACAACAACATTTCACTTCTGTTTAGACAACACAATAATCAATGTCAAACAAACACGTTGAATTAGCATATGGATAACCATATGAGCAGTAACGCCACGCCAAGGCTTCAACAATTGTTACTGACCATTCACACACCTTTCATAGCTCCTTCCATATGCACACCCACACACCATTCATACTTTACTTACCACTAGTTATTTTTGGTAGTTCGGTGGTGCCATTTCTGAGAACTTTACTTACCCTTGAAGGTGCCTCCAATTCCTTCAAACCAATGCATTCAACCGCTCCAGGGCCATGGTGCTTCTTAAATACCTTTTTATCCTCTTCAATGTGGAGAAGCGTCTTTCTGATTCTGCAGTAGTCTTCGATGTTGTAAGCAGGATTCCTTATAGCTTTACTGTCTCTGTGAAATCATTATGCAGATTAAATTGATGGTAAAGTTGGTGCAGAGCAACAGCACTCGTACAGACATGAAATTCTGGCTTCCTGTACAGAAGTGACAGCTACCCTTGGAAGTGCCTCCAATTCCTTCAAACCACGCCAAGGCTTCAACAATTGTTACTGACCATGCACACACCTTTCATAGCTCCTTCCATATGCACACCCACACACCGTTCATACTTTACTTACCACTAGTTATGTTTGGTAGTGAGGTGGTGCTGCTTAACGCAGTTTATCTTTGCACACCCTGGGGGTATGCATTCTTCTTTGCTTCAATCACTTGTATTTAAATTTTGCACAGCGATCTTTCAAAGAACAAAACTTCTCAATGGTTTTTTCATTGAAGTCTGGGATCTCGGAAATCAGTTGCTTTTCCATTGAGAGCATCGCCAATGCATTCAACGCTACAGGGACATGGTGCTTCTTAAAAAGGTTTTTATCCTCTTCAATGTGGAGAAGCATCTTTCTGATTCTGCAGTGGTCATCGGTGTTGTAATCAGGATTCTTAATAATTTCACTGTCTCTGTGAAATCATTCTGCAGATTCAATTGATGTAAAAGTTTGTGCAGAGCAACAGCACTTGTACAAGCATGAAAATCTGTCTTCCCATACAGAAGTGACAGCTCAGTACGTAATTGTTCCTTCTTCAGTATTGGATATGCTTGCACAGTGTCTTCCAGAGCTTGGGTTGGAAAGCAAGTGTCATGGGTTGTATACAAGTCACTTTGAACAAGTTTGGCACTGACTAGGTGATTTTAAAATGAAAAACGTTCTTTTGCATGAACCACCACTATGTCACATACCTCTCTTGAAAGTTGTCTCAAGGTTGAGATCTCCGTACTCAGTCTGCGGAATGTTACATCGCTAGGCAAACTTGCTTCTATCTCGTCAACAGAATTACGGATTTTCTGGATGCTGCTGACAAAGTCTTCTGTGACTTTGTGGATATAAAAAGTATCCGTGTCTCACTTCTGAAGCTGACTATAGAGGATGTCAACATGTGGCATTATTAAATGTAATAATTTAAGGAAGTAAAGGAACTCCCTGTCTTCCAGCAATCCAACAAAACCTGCGGCTTCACGTATAGATGTTTGATCAAAGTTTAGACATGCTTCAATTGTCTGAAAACACTCAAGTAGCGCATCTCTGTTCTCGTAGATGACGTTCACGGTCCTAACGTTAAAGGTCCATCATGTCTGTGCACCTCTTGGAAGTCTTCTACCAACTACCTCATCCAGAACTCCAGTCCTTTTTGGAGAGCGTGAAAAAAAAGATGGTATGCCGCCTATGTTGGAAAAAAAAACTCGAACTCTTCCAATCCTTGAAACTGCTTTCTCCATTATTAGGTTCAGTTGGTGCGCATAGCAATGGACGTAGAGTGCGTTCGGGTACACGTCTTTTATTTTTCTTTGAACTCCTCCTTGATCTCCACGCATCACACTGGCACCATCGTAGCTTTGAGCTTAATAGTTTCATCTTGTCTTCTGGCTCTGGGAGAACAGTATTCAGACTTTCCAGCACAACAGCAGCAATTGAGTCTGCATCCGCTGCTTTCAGTTCCGTGAAGCCATCAAATCTTTCCACCACTTGATGCTTCTTGTCAATGTAGCGATAGACTACAACGCACTGTGTCCTAGCATAAATATCGGTTGTTTCATCCGCTTGGATTGCCACAAACTGGGCTTCCTTAAGCTGCTGGTGAATCACTTCCTCAATAACTTCCAGCATGCAGTCCAGTAGCTCATTCTGCACGGTTTTGGACGTGCCCTTAAACACAGTTGCAGTCTTAAAATGCTGTTCCATTGCACTATCGATACTGCCAACCAAATCCACCAGGCCTCGAAACACTCCTGGATTTAGCGATGTTTCACTTTCGTCGTGTCCTCTTAATGCCAGTTCAAAAGCGCCACAAAAGCGAACACAATCAATTATCTTCGAAAGGATGCACCGGTTCCTAGCCACTTCTTCATTGTGTTTTTGAATACTGACTTGGTATCCTTGGTCCAGTTGAACTGCAATGTTCGCCTGTCCAAGCATCTCAAACTTGATCCTGTTATCCAAGTGAGATTTAGAAGTTTTGTGTTTCGCCAATTTATCTGCTAGATGGTTGACGTCAGTCAC